>CALYLW010000173.1:2408581-2816081 GCA_944989445.1 Ampullaceana balthica | reverse complement strand
GGGCACTTTAGTGTCATGTACACATGGGCACTTTAGTGTCATGTACACATGGGCACTTAAGTGTCATGTACACATGGGCACTTTAGTGTTATGTACACATGGGCACTTTAGTGTCATGTACACATGGGCACTTTAGTGTCATGTACACATGGGCACTTAAGTGTCATGTACACATGGGCACTTTAGTGTCATGTGGACATGGTCACTTTAGTGTCATGTACACATGGGCACTTTAGTGTCATGTACACATGGGCACTTTAGTGTCACGTACACATGGGCACTTTAGTGTCACGTACACATGGGCACTTTAGTGTCATGTACACATGGGCACTTTAGTGTCATGTACACATGGGCACTTTAGTGTCATGTACACATGGGCACTTTAGTGTCATGTACACATGGGCACTTTAGTGTCATGTACACATGGGCACTTTAGTGTCATGTACACATGGGTACTTTAGTGCCATGTACACATGGGCACTTTAGTGTCATGTGCACATGGGCACTATAGTGTCATGTACACATGGGCACTTTAGTGTCATGTGCACATGGGCACTTTAGTGTCATGTGCACATGGGCACTTTAGTGTCATGTGCACATGGGCACTTTAGTGTCATGTGCACATGGGCACTTTAGTGTCATGTGCACATGGGCACTTTAGTGTCATGTGCACATGGGCACTTTAGTGTCATGTGGACATGGGCACTTTAGTGTCATGTAGACATGGGCACTTTAGTGTCATGTACACATGGGCACTTTAGTGTCATGTACACATGGGCACTTAGTGTCATGTACACATGGGCACTTTAGTGTCATGTACACATGGGCACTTTAGTGTCATGTACACATTGGCACTTTAGTGTCATGTACACATGGGCACTTTAGTGTCATGTACACATGGGCACTTTAGTGTCATGTACACATGGGCACTTTAGTGTCATGTACACATGGGCACTTTAGTGTCATGTACACATGGGCACTTTAGTGTCATGTACACATGGGCACTTTAGTGTCATGTACACATGGGCACTTTAGTGTCATGAACACATGGGCACTTTAGTGTCATGTACACATTGGCACTTTAGTGTCATGTGGACATGGGCACTTTAGTGTCATGTACACATGGGCACTTTAGTGTCATGTACACATGGGCACTTTAGTGTCATGTACACATGGGCACTTTAGTGTCATGTACACATGGGCACTTTAGTGTCATGTACACATGGGCACTTTAGTGTCATGTACACATGGGCACTTTAGTGTCATGTGGACATGGGCACTTTAATGTCATGTGGACATGGGCACTTTAGTGTCATGTGGACATGGGCACTTTAGTGTCATGTGGACATTGGCACTTTAGTGTCATGTGGACATGGGCACTTTAGTGTCATGTGGACATGGGCACTTTAGTGTCATGTGGACATGGGCACTTAAGTGTCACCGGGGGTGGGGGTGAAGAGTGTCCTCCCCGGCAATACAGGTTAAAATATCACAATGAACACATAATACTTTATAGTTTAGTGCCCCCCCCCCTTTCCTGTACAATGTGATGAAAGTAACCTAATGCAAGGTCTTTTGCTTGTTCAAATGCATGAAATAAGCTGACTCATTACAATAGCCAGAGTAATTATTATTTTTATTTTTTTTTAAATTAGACGTGTCTGAAAATAAGGTAAATGCATGAAGATAAAACCTGCATTGAAATTAAAAAAAATTCATGGAAGTAAACAAAAAAATTAATTTAGAAAAAAATAGAGAATTAAAACATGCATGCAAATACACAAATGCTGCAACCTTCCAACATAAACCATCCATCTCCTATTACGTTACCCACCCACCCCCTCCCTTTCCATACAGAGGTGTGGCGCGCGTTGGCTTCATATTACTGTGTCCCTCAAACAGCTGGAACACCGGCCCTCTCATATTACATCATCTATTTGTACGGCTACCGCATCCCCCGCCTCCGCCCTCAGCTACGCTTGTGTTTCTAAATACAAGGGAGCTCACCTTTGTTTGGAATTTGTCATCTCCCCCTGGCATCAGAATGCCCTTGACGAACGTGTCCAGTGTCCCTGTGTACGGGTTGGGGCTGAGATCGCGACACTGGAATATGCTGACAATCAATTCGGACACCTCTCTGGTGAAGTGAAATAAAGACATCGAAAAACCTCAATAAAACAACCCCGTAAAAACAAAGTTTTTGACTATAAATCCCTTATATATGAGATATAACTAAAGGTTATGTTCAAATGCGACAAATAGTTACAGACTGAATCAGTCTTAACTCAACTTTGCTTTTAACCCGGGGAGGGGGGGGTGGGAGAGGGGAAAGGTCTTGTCACCCATCGCTGGACCGAGCTCAGCGTGACACGCCTGAAGTCAAGTGACCCGTAAAATGTAAACGATAGCGACCGCTACATATAGTTTATATAGATAAACTAAAAATGCATTAATTTATATACGGTAGGTTCGATCGATCTGAAATTTTGATATGATGCATTGTTAGGTGACACGGGTCCGTGTGCCAAATTTCAGCTCGATGGCTTCACGGAAAGTGGTTCATTTTTTACTTCTGTTTTTCCGCGGGCGGGCGGGCCCAAGACAGAGACAGCGGTGAAGTTAATATAAGGGATTTAATAAAACAAACCCGTAAAAACAAAGTTTTTGACTATAAATCCCTTATATATGAGACATAACTAACAGTATTGATTATTTTCAAACGCGACAAACATTTACAGACTGAATCTGTCTTAACTCAACTTTGCTTCATAACCCTGGGGGGGGGGAGAGGGGAAAAGTCTGGTCACCGATCGCTTGACCGAGCTCAGCGTGACACGTAAAATGTAAACAAAAGCACGCCGGTACTTCGTTGGGTCGCGTCAACGCGTCAACTCAAACTCTCACGTGGAAAAAAAACAATAACTAACAGTGAATTTGAATGACATACGTTATATAAGGATAAACTAAAAAATGCATTATTTTAATTACGGTACGTTGGATCGATCTGAAATTTTGATACGATGCATTGTTAGGAGAGACGGGTCCGTGTGCCAAATTTCAGCTCGATCGTTTTACGGGAAGTGGGTCATTTTTTACTTTTGATTTTCCGCCCGCCCAAGACAGACAGAGATGACGACAGAACGACAGAGAGACAGAGACGGCGGTGAAGTTAATATAAGGGATTTAAAAAGAGTAGCATTTTAACAACAAGTTATAGAAGACATTTTCTTTGGTCAACGATTAATAGATTATGATTTAATCCAGTTGAATACGTGTTTACACATTCACAACAGCTTTTTAATCTTATCGTTATTTTAAAATGTATGCTAAAACAAAAACAAAAAAAACAAAAAAACAAAAACAAAAAAAAATGTTTTACGAAAAACTTGTCTAAAAATAGTAACAGTATGTAATGAGAAACGATTTTTCCGGTCTGAGAGATGACAAACCATATTCTTTATCCTTATTGTGGCATGCTTTCTTATTATAGCTTTTGTAGCCCGAATATAGTCATGACTAAAGATCGGATAACCTTAGTTTATGAAATCCAATTATAAAAACATAGTATTTATGTGAAAGAAAAACACCAATATTTTCTTATAATAACGATGCTTATTGAAACTGTCACGTGTGCCATAGTTTTAGACTTATGTGTCTCCAAAATTAAATGAAACAAATGTGAAGTTAACACCGATAGTCAAAAATATCGGTAGACATTAGTCCTAGCAGAATACCAGGCTATTCAATTCATGAAAATTTGTCAAAACGAATACCCCATATATTTCTATTAATAGATTTCCGCCATGAAACGACAAAACCGATTTCCGGAAATAGTATATACATCTACCATTGATTAACAATGTGGGTATACCACTGTGGAGCAATAAAAATTTAAATCCTTACTTGTCATATTCCAGCGCGAATTCCAACTGTCCAATTTTAGGCATGTCCGGCTGCATGTCCAACACACTGGAATCTGATGCTACACTGTCACATGACTCGGCTCTTCTAATCCCATGACCTAGGTCAAGGTCAGATGCTGGAGAGCAAAACAGAAGCGATGTCAAAGCGCTTGATATTTCGTTCATCCGAGTTTTAGTAGCGTACCAAAAAAAAATGTCTACAATTCTTTAATAGTTATGTTCATCCTTACAATAGTTTAATTAGGAGAACAGATTTTTAGAATTTTATTAAGCTTTTAAGTATGTTTACATCATGTGCTCCACGAAAAAAAATGCATCAAAGAAATTGTTTTTAACGTTTCAACTTTTTGTTCTAGTGGTAGTGTCCAATACAACTAAAAAAACCACAACTTAGTTTTAATTCTATTCACCGACTCTCACCCCGTTGCCCCGTTTACTGTTCCCCACACAACAACCACCTCCTTAGATCCTATAGCTATCCATACTTTTTTTTTAGACCTCACCCCACCCTACATTAAAATCCTTGTCACAACCTACCAATCCTCATCTCTTCTCCTCTAAATCTATGTTCTTTCCCATGATTCCTTCTCCCTTCATCCAGAGTGAAACTATTAACAATTCTTACTTCCACCAAAGACTGAACTAAACTCTTCGAGTTCAATAATTTCCCCAATTATCAAATAAGTTAAGACATATTGAACCTAACAGTAAACTTGATTGACATAGAAAATGACAGAAACATAATAAATGAAAGAAGCACAAGAAAACAATGCAGGAATAAACTATAAATAAGCTTTTGTTTAAAAATGACTGTATGATTTCTTAATTTTTAAATATTAAATAGAATTCGATCACTAATCAGTGATGGGCATTTCAAGGTTAAAGCCGGAAAAATAATAGCTGTATAACAGACCGGGAGAATCACGTGGTAGGCGTATGAGAAGTATGCCCGCAAATCTGTTAATGGACCGTCCATAAAGTACGTCACGCTCCGAGGGGCGGGGGGGGGTGAGGGGGTGTAAGAAAGTGTGACACTTCGTGACAGGGGGGAGGGGGTCAGGCCATGTGTGATGTCACACATTTATTTATTTCCTTTTTTTTTCTAATTTATTTATATTTATATCTTTTTAGTAGAATTTAAATAGCTTGAAAATAATTTTCAAAACATTTTGTGAAACATTAGAATTAGTTTTATGTCAAAATAGCATGAAATCCGTATCTCCTGAATGTGTTGTTCATAAAACTGAATTGGATGCAGCAGGACTAATATTACAAATATAAAGATCAGGTATGGTTTGACAATCATGTTCGCACCATGAGCCAATACTTCACTCAAATTGTTAAATATCAGGACATGAAATGTTGCGACAAAGCACGAAGCTCATATTTCAGCGTTTTACTTTCACGATTCTTCCCCTCCTCCAATCCCAATCAACCAAACAGTTGATGGACTCAAAGCTTCAGAAAGAGCAGATGCAGATTCTCATAAATGTCCTTCCTTGATTGTAGCACAAATTCTCAAATTTGATGACATTATTCCAAGATCAACAGGAGTTTTCAAAGTACAACTATATGATTACCAGCTTATTTGATCGACTTTGCAAAGTAGGCCGCTTGTATTTTGCCTCACAAACAATGTTGAAGAAACATACAGGACAAAACAGAGCTCGGGCTCAAGAGAATGTGCCCACCCAAACTGTTCAAGAATCAACTCATATAAACGCATTCGTCCTTTGAAAATCGCTTCTAGAAGGCAAAGAGAACCTATGGCAGTTATTGCCAGAAGAGAAAAGAGCCTAGATGAGGACGAGTTGATCTTCTGCAATTATCCTTGCAGGAAATGATGATGGTGAAAGATTGATGCCAGTCGCAATTATGGATGAAAACTTAATTTCACCGTTGTAAGATGATGTCCAATGAATATTTTTGAATGAAACATAATTCATAGGACCATACTAAACAGATTCAATATAGCACAAGAGTTGGTCACATAATTTGCCAAGTATTTTTTTAGTCAAATTGTTGTGTTTCCTTTTTATTATTTAATCACTGGTTGAGGTCGAGTTTCGCTAATCTACTTCTTATCATGTGTCAATAGAATGCATAATTGAAAGATTATCTAAAACTTGACATCACCCATTGTAAATGAAAGGGTAGCAGATAAATGATGTGTTTTATATAATTGTCTAGTCTAATTTTGATTGAGTTACTGTTTCATTGAATAACGGTGACAACTGTTGACAATTAACTATCTACTATTAAAGTCATTTTAATAATATGATAGTTGTTTTAAGTGGGGGTGTACGGGATTTCAGCTCCAGCTCCAGCAAATCCAGAATCCGGCTATTATTTTTTTTTAAAATCCTGCTCTGTCAGGTTTCACTTCATAAATCCGGCTGGCCGGTAGATTCCTAATTTATGTATATATATGTATATATATTCATAATGGCTCCGGCAAATCAGGAATCCGGCCATTTTAAGAAATCTGATTCGGCTCCAGCCGGATTTCACTTCATAAATCCGGCCAAATTCAGCTCCGGCCGGATTTCAAAATTTTGACTCCGGTTCATCCCTACTTTTAAGTGGAAATTTTATATTTTAATACAGTTTAATAGTGAAGTTAAATTTAAGTATTAAATTAAATATATTAAATTAGGTGTTGATTAAAAAAAATTCCCATGTATGACGTACTTTAGGGGGGGGGGTGTCACGAGATTTGTGACAGTTTGTGATAGGGGGGGAGGGGGGTCCAAAATGGTCAAAAATAGCGTGACGTACTTTATGGACGGCCCCTAAAAGCCCCAAAATCGTCACTATGTATAGATATAGTATTTAAAAGTTTTATTTATTTTTCAAACTCCTTGCCAAACTAAAACAGAAATGCGAGGAAATGTGAGACAGTGTGTGAGTCAGAAAAACAGAAATCGTGAGAAAAATGACTGCAAACACCTTGGATATTTTCGTCTTTAACCTTGTTTATTTCGTTTTTTACTTCACCGCGAAATCATATTTGATTGAGTTTTTATTGTTGAATCTCTGGAGCTATCCTCATTTTATATTATGTATTTGATTAAAGCCGAAGTGGATATTATTTTATAACTAAAAAAAACAAACTTTTTTCCCCAGGAACTCGCTTTCACTATTAAAAAAACCCCCAAAATTACAGCATATAAAATGGGTTAAAATAATAACAAAATAAAGCTAGATGTCGGGGGACACCCGTAAATCATTTATATCACTTTGTCAAAGTTTATATAGCTCATGAACTAAAGGTGCACGCTTTCCTTTACCTTGTTACACTATATCCAGAAATTTTTTTATATCTTAATCCACCTTTTTCTTCTGTTTATTTGTAAAACTTTTATACTACGTCTTTACTTTTCGATTTTGCTCATGACCAGCAATTTCATAAAGTTATAGGAAACACGATTCCATTTCAAAAATCCTAATTTGCGCATGCGCTGAACAAAGCTATTATTCGATTGGCTGTCTTGTCCGATGGCGTGCCGTGGGCTTAGCTTGGAAATATACCGTTAATATCTGGTCTAGATTTCCCAAAGGTCACTTTTTTGTGAGGATCAGACGTTCTACTTTTAAAGACTCTGGCAGAGTGGAAAAGATGGGCTGATGTTGGCTGACCGACCATCAGGGATTATTTTATGGTATCCAGAGAAACAGTCAACTTAAGAGCATCGCAAATCCATTACCGTTGGGGAAATTTGTTTGATCAGGTTCTCATCATACAAGAGCATGGACGGCATTTCTGATCAAACGTTTAACCAGTGATCTTCACAGAAATGAACAGCCAGTCTGGACAAGCCAAATAAACAGCCAGAAACTACTGCATTAATAGTTTGATTCAAATTAATTTTTATCTCTTCGGTCTACGAGCAATCAAAGTGACGAAATGCCGTCAGAGGTAACTTCCAAGAATGACTGCCTAAACAATACACACTCCCAAGAGTTCTGCCCCTTGACAGCCTCTCAAGAACTCAACTTTTTATGTTGCTAAAATGTTTGTTTTTTTTAAATTAAAAAAAAATTATTAAAATAAATTGATATACCGTTGGTTTTCGGAAAGGTCGAGGAGAGTCTAAATTATCCTCCCGCATTTAAAGCACGTTTTCACGTTTAAAGGGGTGGGGAGCACCTAGATAATGTGATTTTATTCTGTAGACGCCCCTGACAAGTCCGTCCTCTGAGATAATTTCTATACAGACCAGGTTAACGCCCACTGCACAGCTTTTTTCTCGGTGTCGCGTTTCGTGATGTTTGTCCTCAGATAATAGCTCCGTGATTTGAGCATCGAGTATTCGGGCATTAAGGTCAAAAGTTTCAGTCAGAAGATGGCCGACACATTTGATATCAATTTTTAATTTCAACTGAAGTGAAATTGGAAAGTTTGAGTTTTCCCTGATAATGTATCCTTCATCAACCCATAGTAACACTTTAATTCAAGAATTACCGAAAATTTTTGCTTTTTTAAGTCATTCTTTGGAAGGATATTGTATAATTTTTCTCTCCTTTCACAATATTTATTTTCCTTTAACTTTTTCCGTCATTGTGGTAATATCATTTTTTTATGTATTGAAATGAGATTTTCAGTTGATGTGCTAATGCCCAAATAAAATAACAACAATAATGAGAGGGGGAAATGAGTAACTAACATAAAAAAAATCACGCAGAGATTTTTAATTTGCAAAACATTTTTCCTGCTGCATTGAACATATCATGTATTTATGACGAATTTATATATATAAATATTTTACTTTTTGACTTCCAGTACACCCAGTGGTGGGTCGATTAATAGTTTTAAAAAATGTAATCGTTTAAATTTTTAACAATTAATCGAGAAATTAATCGTTAACACACGTGTGTGTGTGTATATGTGTATGTGTATGTGTATGTGTGTGTTTGTGTGTGTGTGTGTGTTTATACTATAACTTGCCTTATTCTAACCCTACTCCAATAGCGACCCAAACACGAACTGGTTCCTTTTAGAGCTTTAATGTAATAATTTTTTTAAACATTATCTTCTTTGAAAACTTGAAATATTGATTTAATGATGTATCACGTGATTTCATTTAGTCTACTCTGTCACGTAGTAATAAGGCAAATATTGAATGCATTCACCTTTATCAGACCAAGGTTAATTGGCTGCTGGAACTCGTCCTGGGGTCCACTCACAATTTTTTAGATCAATTTTTTCAACAAAAACAACCAAAAAAAATCAATTTTCCTCTTCTCCCACCTACACCCCCACCCCAAACAACTTCTGAGCCCAGACGGCAGAACACAATCACAGGTCGGCTTTTAATTGGAAGCCTCTACGTTAACATCAGACAGTTGACACTTGGGGAGGATGCCCTACATGAGGTCTGTTAACATTACAGCCAACCGTAACTGTTTTCCAATAGGTTTGAAATCAAAACTTTTTGTAAGGTTTTTAAAATTATATTTTTAACATATTTTTTTTAAAAATTATTACATTGACTACTGCAATATCAGCTCATCTTGTCTCTGTAATGCTTGTCAAACACTAACACATGACGTCATTTCTGCTATTTTGAGCATCTGTATCCAGGGGCGTCGTGTCAACCGCAGAAGGTGAACTCGGGGACTGGTCCAAAAAGACTAACTTCCAAGTTAATTAATTTTTTAAAAAGTGTTAGTTTCGTATTTCCAACACAGCCCATTTCGCTTACAGATTGTCCCAATTATTGGGCTGAATATATTTTTTGACTATATCATCCACTTAGTGATGCAGTAAACAACTCAATTGTAAAAAAATGACCCATACTGTTAAGGATTTTGTCTATTAAGACCGCCTTGCCCATCTTAACCAGATTTTTACCTTAGTTAGCTAATTATTAATGCAAACAATTTTTATTCAAGCTGAGATAACCTATGTCATACAACTATGATGTAATTCATCTTTACTCTCATTTTAATAGAATTCATAACAAGTCTAGAATTGTAACGACCGCTCCAAAACAAGCAAAGTAACTAAAATAAAAGTAGTGCCTCACCTGCGCTTCGAGTATATTATGACATACATTTTTAAATAGGCAAACATAATGTGATTTATGACAGTATTTATATATACATGTACTAACTCCTTAAATTCTTTGAAATGAAACGTTAACAGCATACTATTCTACTGTACGTATGCAGCAAAACAAAATAAATTATATTCAGAAAGTGTTGTTTTTTTTATAGATCTTGAAATCTAGTCTTGTTGCTTGAACGGGTCTTCTTTTGATTTGGTATGTGTATGCTATTTATAGCCGAGAGGGGGAAGTTATTTCTAGAATGAAATTCAGTGAAACGGGGCAAAGGAGAACTGTCTGGTGAATTAAAGAGAAGCAATAGTGAGACTGCCGAACGAGGACAAGTTCATTGGTATTGGAGATAATAAAAATAAAAAGTGGATAGTTGGTTCTACAGCCTCCTGCGAGACAAGGCGGACCAAAGACGGACAAAAGACAGAGCAACGTTGGGTCAACACGCCGTTCGATATCAGTTCTTAGAGTAGAGTCTGGGATATTTTTTTGCACCGCTCCTTGAACTGGCGTTAAGTATCCATATAATTATTCAGATGCTGAAAGTCAGCCATGGAGGTTTAAATTAAGAAAGATTACATTGTTGAATTTAAACGAATTTAACTGATAGCAGTCTTATAACACGAAATATAGTCATGCAGTTGCTACATTTTCCTTGATTACAATTAAAATTTATTATTTTAAATATTTAATTTTCACACAAATATTTGTTAGCCTAATATCCGTTGTTGTTGTTTTTTAATCCACCACAATTTTTTTTAAAAATTATAAATAATGCATGCACCAAGCAGTTTGCCATGAAAGGAAAGAGATGAACTTGAAATTACCGACAGCCTTTCAACCGATAAGCAAATAATAAATCAAAGTAACATCAGAACAAAAGTGACCGTGATCAAAGCCTGCCAAAGAATTATAATGAAAACGAATGTAAAATTTATATTCTATATACTCTAAAAACTGAATAAAAAGTTTCATTTAATTGCTCTTATTCCAACCTTGCATCTTTAATTTTTTTAAATTAATTAAAAGTTTGTGTTTGTTTGTAATTAACAATATTATAAGATACAAAGTTTATTTGTCAATGTTCATTCACAGCAATTAATGACAGGCAGCCCGAACAATGGATTCGATGACTTTGGCTGATTTCTTGGAATTCGGGAAACGTCTATCAACATTTGCTTTCATGGTGTTATTCATAATGCCTAACTCGACAGGCGAGTTTTAAACAATAATATTTTTGTTGGTCTTCTTTTCGACTAGATTCTTCAGCCACAATAGTTACGCAATCTTTTTGTCAATGCCATCTAATGCCACTTAATGCGATCTAATTCCACTTATCCATAGGCATCTCATTCGGCTATTCTCTTACGTTTTGAGATAATAAGATTCCAATAGATTTGAATTAAATTTATAGCAGACTTTTAGAAAATCGATTTCCTACAACATTAAATTTCTAGCAGACTTTTAGAAAATCGATTTCCTCCAACGAAACTAGACCCTACTCGAGAAAAAATCTGTTTGGTATAAAAAAAAAGGAAAATGATGTCAGCTTAAGTCCTGATGTTACCATGAAATGCCGTGTACTGCCCTGACCTCCTTCTAGGTATATGATCTCCGCAAACACTCCCTGACTTCCGGTAGCAATGGCGTAGCCTGGGTGTGTGGGAAGGGAGAGAATTATGGCCTGAGATACTCACGTAGAATTACGCCTCGGGGGTGTTTAAAGGGTAATTGTATTGGGATAAAATCATTTCCCACATAAATCCTTAACATTATATTATGTTCCATGCAGGGATTATATGAAATTAGTTTTCTATTTCCTCTGTATTTTCCCAGTTATGTTTCCCTAATGCTCATAGTTTCTGTCTTCTCTTGTATTTCAGACAGCTCTTCTGTATATAATGAACGTCTATAATAGATAAGATAAGATTACCTCCTGACTGCTTTCGCCCATAATTCTCACACTAATCTCTCTCTTAACACCCGGCTCGTGTATCTAAATCTCCACTATAATCATACTCACTTTAATCATACTCACTATAATCATACTCACTATAATCATACTCGTCATATTCAACACTTTCATCTCACTCTTCTCATACATCACAATTCTCAATCTTAACTCATTTCTCACAATCATATCACTCATAACAATTATCTCTCTCTCTCTCTCACAATCAATCATCTCACTCCGAACAATCATCTCAGTCCCCACAATCATATCGCTCGTCACAATCATCTCACTCCTCCCAATCATTTCAGTTTCAATCTACATGTAGTTTCTCTCGATACTTGTGTTTATAAATCATAGTGCATCCATCTTTTAGTTTCATTCTTTTAAATCTCTAGACGGCTCTCATTTCTTTCAATATTTTTTTACTCCCACTCCCCTACCACAATCTTCCTCCCTAACGTGCATCCTTCTTTTTGTTTCTTTTTCTCCATTCCTCATTCAGATAATTGTCCATCGCTATTTCAAGTTTTCCCTCAACTTCTCTCTGGTTCATTTTGTCATTGAACTCAACTCTCTCATATTTTTTGTTTGCCGTTTTCTCTTCTCTTCTATTTTCTTCCTCTAATCTCTAAATCTTTCCATCTCTCTGCCTACCCGTCTCTGACTTCATAGCTGCTGTATTTTTTCTTCTCTCGCCTCATCTCATCACTTCTCTCCCCTCATCTCATCACTTCTCTTCCCTCATCTCATCACTTCTCTCGCATCATCTAATCACTTCTCTCGCCTCATCTCATCACTTCTCTCGCCTCATCTCATCACTTCTCAACCCTAATCTCATCACTTCTCTCCCCTCATCTCATCACTTCTCTCCCCTCATCTCATCACTTCTCTTCCCGCATCTCATCACTTCTCTCGCCTCATCTCATCACTTCTCTCCCCTCATCTCATCACTTCTCTCGCCTCATCTCATCACTTCTCTCCCCTCATCTCATCACTTATCTCCCCTCATCTCATCACTTCTCTCCCCTCATCTCATCACTTCTCTCCCCTCATCTCATCACTTCTCTTCCCTCATCTCATCACTTCTCTCGCCTCATCTCATCACTTCTCTCCCCTCATCTCATCACTTCTCTCACCTCATCTCATCATTTCTCTCCCCTCATCTCATCACTTATCTCCCCTCATCTCATCACTTCTCTCCCCTCATCTCATCACTTATCTCCCCTCATCTCATCACTTCTCTCCCCTCATCTCATCACTTCTCTCCCCTCATCTCATCACTTCTCTCCCCTCATCTCATCACTTCTCTCCCCTCATCTCATCACTTCTATTCCCTCATCTCATCACTTCTCTCCCCTCATCTCATCACTTCTCTCCCTTCATCTCATCACTTCTCTCCCTTCATCTCATCACTTCTCTCCCCTCATCTCATCACTTCTCTCCCCTCATCTCATCACTTCTCTCCCCTCATCTCATCACTTCTCTCCCCTCATCTCATCACCTTTCTCCCGTCATCTCATCACGTCTCTTCCCTCATCTCATCACTTCTCTCCCCTCATCTCATCACTTCTCTCCCCTCATCTCATCACTTCTCTCCCCTCATCTCATCACTTCTATCCCCTCATCTCATCACTTCTCTCCCCTCATCTCATCACTTCTATTCCCTCATCTCATCACTTCTCTCCCCTCATCTCATCACTTGTCTCCCATCATCTCATCACTGATCATAAACTTAGGCCGAGGCAACTTGAAAGCTTTTAAAAATTTTCCCCGGTGCAGAGAAATCAATAATGACATCCGTAATGACAGTTGGCACTAGTGACATTTACAATCTTAATGACAAGACATGTTGAAATTGACAATCCTAAGGACAAGGGTTGTTTTCAGCGACAATCAGTGGCTGTTAAAATTGAAAATGTTCAATAAAAGTGCCTCTTATATTGACAAACTTTATAGCAGGGGCTTTTTACATGTTCCATCTTAAAGACATTGACTGGATTTTCTCTAAGCTATTCATACGGCAGCCTACCATTCAAATATCTAAAACTTCATTGGCTTCCACAAATGTAAAGCCACTTAAAATATCGTTAGACTGGAGATTTCAAACCCTGGCTTAATGTATTTCGTAGGTTATCTATAAAACTCTGTGATTTTTTTTTATGGGAGAGAATTAAATTATATTTATAAAGGCCCCTAAAGAGAGGACCATGTTAAGAAAGTAACTCTGGCTTAATATCATGCACTCTAGAAGTGTAGAACCAAGAAAATATAATCTAATCTGAAAGTATTAACAACATATTATGTGTACGAATGAAACAAAATGAAATAATCGTGTCAAAATATGTTGAAATTGGACGCGTCGGCAAATACAATTTATATATATAACAAAAACATATGCTTTTTTAAAAAAAATTGAAACAATGATCGTGGGACAAATGGGGCAAGCATACAATAGGACAATTCCAACTGACACCAGGTATCCAAAGACTGTGTTGACTAACCCTTTAGTAGCGATAAATGATATTAACTGTCAAGTGCTCACCTATGGATGAGGTTCCTACCGAGACAGGACTGCTCCGGTTGCTCTCGTCCTGTTGCTGTATCTGCTGCTGCTGCTCGGGCTGCTGGACCGGACTGTCCAGTCCACCGTTAAAACGAGGGTTGGCATTGAGTGTGTCGTACTGGGCGTACTTCGTGCCCGTGTCCAGGGTGAACTCTGAGCTGTCGGACCCGACCTGTCCAATAAAGACACTGTTGGCTTTTAGACAAGGCATTGCGAAATAAGAGGGGGCGGGGTGAAGAGGGTCAAATGGGGACGAGTTCACGCTAGCACTCGGGGGGGGGGCGGTCTAATTCATTAATTATAAAAAATAATTATATATAGATATATTGTAAGCTACAAACATTGTTTGTTCGCTGACGAAGGCTTTTTGCCGACACACTCATGTTGTTGTTTTTTTTTCTTTGTCAATCTTACGTATATCCGTTTATGTAACATTTTTGTCTCCCAATCAGCCTGGATATTTGATTTCAGTAATTCTTGATCATTTCCATTTTGTAGTTTATTTATGATGTCACAAGTTTTTAAAGTTTAAACAATTATAATTTTTACATCTTGTATTATTTATTACTAAGATATTGATTGATATATATATATATATATATATATGATACCATAACTTAATTTGAGTAACTATCATGTCTGTAGGTTACTCTAAATACCTAAATTCACAAGAAAAAGCTTGGGTGCTATTGGGGCTCATTGAACGGTCTTTGAACTGAAAGAGAAAATTGTCAAATCGGAAGATTTATGTATATCTCTTTTACTAGATAACAAACAATCTGTCGGCCTACGTCACCGTGTCGTCACCCTCTGTTTAGATCTAATTTATTCATGTGGAGTATATTTCATTCCTGATTTTTATCAATACATTTTTGCCCCCCCCTCTCGCTCTCTCTCTCTATCTCTCTCTCTCTCTCTCTCTCTCTCTCTCTCTCTCTCTCTCTCTCTCTCTCTCTCTCTCTCTCTCTCCCTCTCTCTCTCTATTTGTTTCTTTCTCTCATATCAATCACTTTAATATTTCAGCATCTACTGCACACAAACAAACAGACGTATATGATGTTCTTCAGACGATTTCCTCCAACTGTTTCTATTATGAAATCTGTTTTATCATCAAAGCATTTTTTGTTAAATTATTGGAGCAGGGGATTGGAATCATCAAATCAGTTTATTATCAAGGCATGTTGTATTATGACATCAGTTAGTTTGTGTTATCGAAGCAGTGTCTGGTGTCCTCTAATCGTTAGTTTGTGTTATCAAAGAAGCGTCTGGTGTCCTCAAATCGGTTAGTTTGTGTTATCAAAGCAGTGTCTGGTGTCCTCCAATCAGTTAGTTTGTGTTATCAAAGAAGCGTCTGGTGTCCTCAAATCGGTTAGTTTGTGTTATCAAAGCAGTGTCTGGTGTCCTCCAATCAGTTAGTTTGTGTTATCAAAGAAGCGTCTGGTGTCCTCAAATCGGTTAGTTTGTGTTATCAAAGCAGCGTCTGGTGTCCTCAAATCGGTTAGTTTGTGTTATCAAAGCAGTGTCTGGTGTCCTCAAATCGGTTAGTTTGTGTTATCAAAGCAGTGTCTGGTGTACTCAAATCGGTTAGTTTGTGTTATCAAAGCAGTGTCTGGTGTACTCAAATCGGTTAGTTTGTGTTATCAAAGAAGCGTCTGGTGTCCTCAAATCGGTTAGTTTGTGTTATCAAAGCAGTTTCTGGTGTCCTCAAATCGGTTAGTTTGTGTTATCAAAGCAGTGTCTGGTGTACTCTAATCGGTTAGTTTGTGTTATCAAAGAAGCGTCTGGTGTCCTCAAATCGGTTAGTTTGCGTTATCAAAGCAGTGTCTGGTGTCCTCCAATCAGTTTGTATTTTAAGCTCAGTTTATGGACATCAAGGAGTTAGTTTATATCAGTTGCATTAGCTGAGCAAGTTTTTTGGTACGCTTATAACGGTTCGTGTTATGAGATCCTTTGGTTACAGCAGTGATATATGAAAAAACATTTCTCCAGTGATAATTTCCAATTATTTATACGTCAGTTGCATTGGTCCCAGTGAAGGTTTCACATTTCTGCGTGGGATGGGTATCAAATGTATGCGTGGGATGTGTATCAAATGTATGCGTGGGATGTGTATCAAATGTATGCGTGGGATGGGTATCAAATGTATGCGTGGGATGTGTATCAAATGTATGCGTGGGATGTGTATCAAATGTATGCGTGGGATGTGTATCAAATGTATGCGTGGGATGTGTATCAAATGTATGCGTGGGATGTGTATCAAATGTATGTGTGGGACACAAATAACGTTATGTTTAGTGGGGTATAGTTCACGACCAATTTACTCGTGACATAACCAAAACCACCAGGACACACAGAGAACGAAAACCCATTGACCGTTTCCGGTGCTCGGTTGGCATTAATATCCTGGCTCTCTGTGTCTGTCTCCTCAACGTTGTATTTATTATATTTATTATTGTTTTTGCTAAAAAAAATCATCACTTCCTTTTCGGTGAAATCAAAGGTGATACATAAAATATGATATTCCCAGTGAATTGCAACGTAAAAAACCGGGGAAGTGGTCATTGTTTTCAGAGTCTGTAACACTTCCCGTTACATATTAAATCATTGAACCCATTACACAACCACTCATCCACTCACTGCCCTTCCTCTCCTCTATGCACTATCTTTCCTCTTATCCATCCCTACCAAAAAACTTATCCATCCCTACGCAACCACTCATCCACTCCACGACCATCAACCCACGCCGTTGACAAATTTCCACCTACCATAAATCCATGGCCTTTCTCGTTCTGCGTGAGTCCGGCCTTTTCCTCGTCCGAGCCCAGGCACCACGCTATATGGTAGATACCAAAGAGACGTATGATGACTCCGATAGCAACTGCCACCAACGACACTAGCACGATGGCAAGGAGAGCTATGCCCCAGTCATTCATTTTCAGAGGGGACCTGTGGAATAGATCAGAAGAAAGAATGTTTGAGAAATCAATACAGAAAGAGGTTATCTTCCTTTAAAATGTAAGACATCAATACAGAAAGAGGTTATCTTCCTTTAAAATGTAAGACATCGATACAGAGGGAGGTTATCTTCCTTTAAAATGTGAGACATCGATACAGAGGGAGGTTATCTTCCTTTAAAATGTGAGACATCGATACAGAGGGAGGTTATCTTCCTTTAAAATGTGAGACATCGATACAGAGGGAGGTTATCTTCCTTTAAAATGTGAGACATCGATACAGAGGGAGGTTATCTTCCTTTAAAATGTGAGACATCGATACAGAGGGAGGTTATCTTCCTTTAAAATGTGAGACATCGATACAGAGGGAGGTTATCTTCCTTTAAAATGTGAGACATCGATACAGAGGGAGGTTATCTTCCTTTAAAATGTGAGACATCGATACAGAGGGAGGTTATCTTCCTTTAAAATGTGAGACATCGATACAGAGGGAGGTTATCTTCCTTTAAACTTTCGCTTGATTTGAAGAGGCTGGAAAACTGGAATAAATTATCCCGCATATTCTAAAGATTTAAATATTTGGATGATATGGTATCAATAAAAATAACTGTGAACGTCCTTTGAAAGATCGACTGGCTGATCCTTAGCTTATGTTTGCCTTCCATGTCAATAAATTTTAGTTGACTTATGAATGTTAGGTATTTAATTAATATTTTATTACGTATTTTGTTCAATCGAAGCTTTTAGAGACTAATCCCAGACTGGGATACAGCGAATATGAAGTATAGTTTTATCATCACTATTATTTTCTCCGATTTCAAAAGCCCTCAAATATTGATGTAATTGTATACCCCCTCCCAAACTCAAGTAAAAAAGATTTCTGCAGAATGTAAAGAGAAATTTTTTGAAAAAAATAATAATAATTTTGTTTCAAATATAATTAATTATTACAATTCCATGTAATATTATTGTATGCTCCATAAAATTGTATTCAGTAACAAATTTTGAAATTTAAAAAGAATTTGCTTTTTTTTTAAAAACTAAAAGCTCGGGAGCGATGTTGTCATAAATAAATATGTTTGGAATGGTGGTAAAAAAATCTTTGACACCCTGGTGTAGGTTACAATTTTGAAAATTTTGAAATTTTTTCGGACACGGCGAACGCAAGTTAATAAAAACGTTGTAAACAAAATAAGAAACTTGTAGACCATGACGAGGGAAGATAACATAAACTCTGCTCGAACTATACATATACTAGGCTATCATATAAACCCTGATCGAACTATACATATACTAGGATATCATATAAACCCTGCTCGAACTATAATATGACATAACACAAACCCTGAATACAAACCCTGATCGAACTATACTATCTACAGCTAATTTTTAAGATGGTATTTCATAGCAGCTGCTATTTGACGATACTAAGTAAACATTGATTAAAGTGATATATTGACAATTTTAAGTTACATAAAAGCACGAGTACGTGTAAAGTGGCTAGTACGTTAATTCATTAGTTTGATACTCCCAATGACCAGCATTGAATCAAAGATCGGTTCAAGAAAATATCTGCAGTGAAATCTATTCTACCAATGCCTTTTTCCGCGAATAGCCAATCGATCTTGCCGTATACGGATCCTCGGCCAATAGCTTCTTAATGTGTCATTTTGTGACATTTATATGCCGACTCTCAATATATGCCATCAGTCAATATCATAAACAACCGTGATATTTCTACAGGCATGTCTGTCTGGGAGCCTGTCTGGCCGTCCCTTCAGCTGCATTGAAGTGACAAGTTCATTCCATCAGACCCGTTGTAAAAATGTTCTATTGAGAGATGTTATGTTCCCAAACTGTTCGGTTAGGACACGCACACCGCCGATGAAATGGAAGCCAGTGAACTTGTAATGGATTATCAACGAAACCACGCAATCTTATTTTCAACATCTCCTGACCAAACTATATCTTTGTCTAGGCAACAGCTCTGTTCGCCTGTTGATAGCTCTGCTATAAGAATAAAGATAAATAAGATTTCAAATATCTCACTTAATGGAGATTTTAATTTTATTACAAAGTGTTTATTGCGGGTTTTTTTCTTTTGTTTTACGACAATTTCAATATATATGTAAGGGGCCGTCCATAAAGTACGTCCCAGAGGGGGAGGGGGTGTAAGAAAGTGTGACAGTTTATGACGGGGGGAAGGAGTCCGACCATGTGTGGCGTCACGCTGTTTTATATTAAATATTGATTATTTTGTTAATAAAAAACAAACATTTTTGTTCGAAATTGTGACGTACTTTAGGGGGGGGGGTCCAAGATGTGTGACAGTTTGTGACAGGGGGGGGTAAAAATCGTCAAAAATAGCGTGACGTACTTTATGGACGGCCCCTAATATAGCTGCGGTGTGAAACAGGTTATTAAAGTATTGGTATAGTTGAGAGACTTGAAGAAAGGTGTGCGGGATGGACCACATGTGCGCTTCAGAGTAGCGGAGTAGCACTAGTAGCAGTAGTAGCACTAGTAGCAGTAGTAGCAGTAGTAGCACTAGTAGCAGTAGTAGCACTAGTAGCAGTAGTAGCACTAGTAGCAGTAGTAGCAGTAGTAGCACTAGTAGCAGTAGTAGCACTAGTAGCAGTAGTAGCACTAGCTCAGTCTCCTGTTAAGTCAAGGTGCGTAGGTCAATTGCATTAATTTGTCAAATAAGTCTTGTGGATGACGAATTTATTAACGAAGTTGCTTCTCTTTTGTCTGGAACATGAAATAGATACGGAAGTAGCACTTCAGGAGCTATTGAGTTAAGTTTACTTCTTGTCTATTCCAATTGACATGTCTTCTAAAAGCCCCCGAGCTGTGGGCTTTCGATAGAAAATAATAAGAGCATGTTTAATAACTAATGGTGAAACTTATCTGTTGTTGTTTCTGGTATGTGTATCACTGTTATGTGTATCACTGTTATGTGTATCACTGTTATGTGTATCATTGTTATGTGTATCACTGGTATGTGTATCACAGTTATGTGTATCACTGGTATGTGTATCACAGTTATGTGTATCACTGGTATGTGTATCACTGTTATGTGTATCACTGTTATGTGTATCACTGGTATGTGTATCACAGTTATGTGTATCACTGTTATGTGTATCACTGTTATGTGTATCACTGTTATGTGTATCACTGGTATGTGTATCACAGTTATGTGTATCACTGGTATGTGTATCACTGTTATGTGTATCACTGTTATGTGTACCACTGGTATGTGTATCACAGTTATGTGTATCACTGGTATGTGTATCACAGTTATGTGTATCACTTGTATGTGTATCACAGTTATGTGTATCACTGTTATGTGTATCACTGGTATGTGTATCACTGGTATGTGTATCACAGTTATGTGTATCACTGGTATGTGTATCACTGTTATGTGTATCACTGTTATGTGTACCACTGGTATGTGTATCACAGTTATGTGTATCACTGGTATGTGTATCACAGTTATGTGTATCACTTGTATGTGTATCACTGTCATGCGCTTTCTTCTTAGAAAGTTGTCTTCAACAACTTAGTAAAAACGGGTCTTCCTTACTGAGTTAATTTACTAAAACATTTCATTAGCTTTAAAAAGGACACTGACAAAATAACTGCAACGACCCCAATCGGGACACAAAGCTAATCCGTTCATTCTACTTTCGCTTTGTAAATAATGAATTAATAATGTATTTATGGGTAGCGTTTTCCGAGTTTCTGACACATTTTGATAATATTTCATTCTGATTTCATGAGGTGGTTCATAGCCTACTGCCTGGCGACTGGCGACTGGCGTTAACTTCATAGCCCATATTCCTGCCACCTGGCGACTGGCGACTGGCGTTAACTTCATAGCCCATATTCCTGCCACCTGGCGACTGGCGTTAACTTCATAGCCCATATTCCTGCCACCTGGCGACTGGCGTTAACTTCATAGCCCATATTCCCGCCACCTGGCGACTGGCGACTGGCGTTAACTTCATAGCCCATATTCCTGCCACCTGGCGACTGGCGTTAACTTCATAGCCCATATTCCTGCCACCTGGCGACTGGCGACTGGCGTTAACTTCATAGCCCATATTCCTGCCACCTGGCGACTGGCGTTAACTTCATAGCCCATATTCCTGCCACCTGGCGACTGGCGTTAACTTCATAGCCCATATTCCCGCCACCTGGCGACTGGCGACTGGCGTTAACTTCATAGCCCATATTCCTGCCACCTGGCGACTGGCGACTGGCGTTAACTTCATAGCCCATATTCCTGCCACCTGGCGACTGGCGACTGGCGTTAACTTCATAGCCCATATTCCTGCCACCTGGCGACTGGCGTTAACTTCATAGCCCATATTCCTGCCACCTGGCGACTGGCGACTGGCGTTAACTTTATAGCCCATATTCCTGCCACCTGGCGACTGGCGTTAACTTCATAGCCCATATTCCTGCCACCTGGCGACTGGCGTTAACTTCATAGCCCATATTCCCGCCACCTGGCGACTGGCGACTGGCGTTAACTTCATAGCCCATATTCCTGCCACCTGGCGACTGGCGACTGGCGTTAACTTCATAGCCCATATTCCTGCCACCTGGCGACTGGCGACTGGCGTTAACTTCATAGCCCATATTCCTGCCACCTGGCGACTGGCGACTGGCGTTAACTTCATAGCCCATATTCCTGCCACCTGGCGACTGGCGACTGGCGTTAACTTCATAGCCCATATTCCCGCCACCTGGCGACTGGCGACTCGCGTTAACTTCATAGCCCATATTCCTGCCACCTGGCGACTGGCGTTAACTTCATAGCCCATATTCCTGCCACCTGGCGACTGGCGACTGGCGTTAACTTCATAGCCCATATTCCTGCCACCTGGCGACTGGCGTTAACTTCATAGCCCATATTCCTGCCACCTGGCGACTGGCGTTAACTTCATAGCCCATATTCCCGCCACCTGGCGACTGGCGACTGGCGTTAACTTCATAGCCCATATTCCTGCCACCTGGCGACTGGCGACTGGCGTTAACTTCATAGCCCATATTCCTGCCACCTGGCGACTGGCGACTGGCGTTAACTTCATAGCCCATATTCCTGCCACCTGGCGACTGGCGTTAACTTCATAGCCCATATTCCTGCCACCTGGCGACTGGCGACTGGCGTTAACTTTATAGCCCATATTCCTGCCACCTGGCGACTGGCGTTAACTTCATAGCCCATATTCCTGCCACCTGGCGACTGGCGTTAACTTCATAGCCCATATTCCCGCCACCTGGCGACTGGCGACTGGCGTTAACTTCATAGCCCATATTCCTGCCACCTGGCGACTGGCGACTGGCGTTAACTTCATAGCCCATATTCCTGCCACCTGGCGACTGGCGACTGGCGTTAACTTCATAGCCCATATTCCTGCCACCTGGCGACTGGCGACTGGCGTTAACTTCATAGCCCATATTCCTGCCACCTGGCGACTGGCGACTGGCGTTAACTTCATAGCCCATATTCCCGCCACCTGGCGACTGGCGACTCGCGTTAACTTCATAGCCCATATTCCTGCCACCTGGCGACTGGCGTTAACTTCATAGCCCATATTCCTGCCACCTGGCGACTGGCGACTGGCGTTAACTTCATAGCCCATATTCCTGCCACCTGGCGACTGGCGACTGGCGTTAACTTCATAGCCCATATTCCTGCCACCTGGCGACTGGCGTTAACTTCATAGCCCATATTCCCGCCACCTGGCGACTGGCGACTGGCGTTAACTTCATAGCCCATATTCCTGCCACCTGGCGACTGGCGACTGGCGTTAACTTCATAGCCCATATTCCTGCCACCTGGCGACTGGCGACTGGCGTTAACTTCATAGCCCATATTCCTGCCACCTGGCGACTGGCGACTGGCGTTAACTTCATAGCCCATATTCCTGCCACCTGGCGACTGGCGACTGGCGTTAACTTCATAGCCCATATTCCCGCCACCTGGCGACTGGCGACTCGCGTTAACTTCATAGCCCATATTCCTGCCACCTGGCGACTGGCGACTGGCGTTAACTTCATAGCCCATATTCCTGCCACCTGGCGACTGGCGACTGGCGTTAACTTCATAGCCCATATTCCTGCCACCTGGCGACTGGCGACTGGCGTTAACTTCATAGCCCATATTCCTGCCACCTGGCGACTGGCGACTGGCGTTAACTTCATAGCCCATATTCCTGCCACCTGGCGACTGGCGTTAACTTCATAGCCCATATTCCTGCCACCTGGCGACTGGCGACTGGCGTTAACTTTATAGCCCATATTCCTGCCACCTGGCGACTGGCGTTAACTTCATAGCCCATATTCCTGCCACCTGGCGACTGGCGTTAACTTCATAGCCCATATTCCCGCCACCTGGCGACTGGCGACTGGCGTTAACTTCATAGCCCATATTCCTGCCACCTGGCGACTGGCGACTGGCGTTAACTTCATAGCCCATATTCCTGCCACCTGGCGACTGGCGACTGGCGTTAACTTCATAGCCCATATTCCTGCCACCTGGCGACTGGCGACTGGCGTTAACTTCATAGCCCATATTCCTGCCACCTGGCGACTGGCGACTGGCGTTAACTTCATAGCCCATATTCCCGCCACCTGGCGACTGGCGACTCGCGTTAACTTCATAGCCCATATTCCTGCCACCTGGCGACTGGCGTTAACTTCATAGCCCATATTCCTGCCACCTGGCGACTGGCGACTGGCGTTAACTTCATAGCCCATATTCCTGCCACCTGGCGACTGGCGACTGGCGTTAACTTCATAGCCCATATTCCTGCCACCTGGCGACTGGCGTTAACTTCATAGCCCATATTCCCGCCACCTGGCGACTGGCGACTGGCGTTAACTTCATAGCCCATATTCCTGCCACCTGGCGACTGGCGACTGGCGTTAACTTCATAGCCCATATTCCTGCCACCTGGCGACTGGCGACTGGCGTTAACTTCATAGCCCATATTCCTGCCACCTGGCGACTGGCGACTGGCGTTAACTTCATAGCCCATATTCCTGCCACCTGGCGACTGGCGACTGGCGTTAACTTCATAGCCCATATTCCCGCCACCTGGCGACTGGCGACTCGCGTTAACTTCATAGCCCATATTCCTGCCACCTGGCGACTGGCGACTGGCGTTAACTTCATAGCCCATATTCCTGCCACCTGGCGACTGGCGACTGGCGTTAACTTCATAGCCCATATTCCTGCCACCTGGCGACTGGCGACTGGCGTTAACTTCATAGCCCATATTCCTGCCACCTGGCGACTGGCGACTGGCGTTAACTTCATAGCCCATATTCCTGCCACTAGGGCTGATTGCCCAGCGGCATTATTTATTTAAACCGACGTCCTCTAATGGGGACCAGCCTCTTTCTGACAGCTGACATCTCTCACTGTTAGTACATTACAGAAATGGCGAGTGCTTGGACCTCGTTTTGACAGTGCCAGATAAAGTTAGACAAGGTTCGTAAAATTCAGTTTACTAACATTGTTTTAGATCTGTCTTCCTATTATATAAATTTTGTTATTTTAAAAAAAAAGTTTTAATTGTTTGAATTTCACTCCCTGTTTTGAGAAATCTGCTGGAAAATAATGTTTTAGAGCACGAGTAATAACTTCACAGACATGTGAAATCATTTGTGACATATACTGTTTGTGTGTTATCCCATCGCTTAATCGTTTGTTACACAGTGGGGTTCTTGTCAACATTGTGTTAGTTGTGAGTTATCGTTTCTTAGATTGTTCCATTGCGAGATGTGAGGCGAATACCAAACAGGAACTTCTTATCTGTTTCAGACGCTCCTTCTATACAGAAGATTATTGCGTCCACTAAAAAAAAAGATTAAAAACTTCCACAGAGGATAGAGTCTCTCAGCATCGACAAGAACCTGGTGGGGGGGGGGAGATAGAGGAGAGGGGGGGTCACTCGGGGCTAAACAAATTCAAGAACGATAATAGTCAAAATAAAATACTTTTCTTAATGTGACGCCAGACACAACAGGGGAAAATGTTAATAATGATGAGTTCATAATGGATCCTATTACGGTTGTTTATAATTTTTAAATGAATATTTCTGCAAAGTGTTGCGTAATGTGAAAGTTGTGTTTTGTCTACGGACTAATTAGAGTGAGGGAGTTAACTCGTCTCTGACATTAGGATAACCGCCCCTAACAAACAGATTTATTAATTTCAAAGTGACAGCCTACAGACATACAGCTTTTATCCAATTTATTTCTTAATAGATATTTTTTCGAAATCTGTCTTTGAATTTCGTGAAGCGTTGAGGAAATGTTATTTTCCTTGTTGTTGTGACGCAGTGCTCGCTAATTATTATTATTATTATTAGTTGTTAGTTTGTGTTATGTTATTGATATCCTTGAGGTCGCTAAACACAATCGTCACCAAAATAATACCCTAATTTTGGATCTGTTTGTTAACATAGGATATATCGATAGTGTCACCTATTATGCCAGTGACAATGACTGTGTCAGTTACTGTGACAGCGACTGTGACTGTAACTGTGACAGTGACAGAGACTGTGGCAGTGAATATGATTATGTCTTTCACCTTGAAGTAAAATAACTTACATCACAGCTCAAAGTTTTTTGTCGTCCTCCCCCCCTCTCTTTCACTGTGTTTAAGTTTGTGGGGCACGAAATGGATTTTAGTGATCATATGATAATATCTAGATAAAAATGTTCAGTGAAAGCTGTTACCTGTCCATTTGAAAACCTGTGCCGACCTAATTCCAAGAAACATTGGTTTAAAATAGTATTTTGTTTGTGCGCTAGCATGTGTATGGATGTAAGTGTATGTGCATGTATGCACGCTTATGTGCATGCATGGGAGTGTATAGGCATGATTTGGGTTGAATGTGCATATATAAAAGTGTATGTGCATAAATATTTATGTTTATGTATGTACGTGTTTGTGCATTTAAATGCGTGTATAAATTATTCTTAAAAAGATACATTTAGATTATAGCTTGTGCTATCACCGTCTTCATAGTAAAAGAAATGAAGAGCTCATTCAAATTTCTAGCGGGTAAAAAACGCCCATAAAAATCTGCTTCTTTTCATGTCCGTATGCATCGTCCATTAGCTAAAATCTGTGGGCTTAACACAGTGTTTCTCAAATAGTGGGGCGTGCGACCCAAGGGGGGGGGCGCGAGGCTCCTTAAAGGGGAGCTCGCTTGACCGTTATGCGTAGGTGTACTTATAACAATTTTATAGACAACTGATACTATTTACAGTAGCGCGGGGTGCGCGAAATGTTTTCTTTCTTCCTAAGGGGGCATGACAGAAAATAATTGAGAAACACTGGCTTAACAGAAGATTTGTTGGCTAGTGTCTACTTTACTCCAGTATTCCATAAGATTTTAGCCAAGTATTAACTAACCTATATCATTGCGGATGTATCCTCTACATATTTTAGGCAAGTATTAACTAACCTGTCACATTGTGGATGTATCCTCTACATATTTTAGCCAAATATTAACTAACCTATAACATTGCGGATGTATCCTCTACATATTTTAGGCAAGTATTAACTTACCTATAACATTGCGGATGTATCCTCTACATATTTTAGGCAAGTATTAACTAACGTGTGACATTGTAGATGTATCCTCTACATATTGTAGGCAAGTATTAACTAACGTGTGACATTGTAGATGTATCCTCTACATATTTTAGGCAAGTATTAACTAACGTGTGACATTGTAGATGTATCCTCTACATATTTTAGGCAAGTATTAACTAACGTGTGACATTGTAGATGTATCCTCTACATATTTTAGGCAAGTATTAACTAACGTGTGACATTGTAGATGTATCCTCTACATATTTTAGGCAAGTATTAACTAACGTGTGACATTGTAGATGTATCCTCTACATATTTTAGGCAAGTATTAACTAACGTGTGACATTGTAGATGTATCCTCTACATATTTTAGGCAAGTATTAACTAACGTGTGACATTGTAGATGTATCCTCTACATATTTTAGGCAAGTATTAACTAACGTGTGACATTGTAGATGTATCCTCTACATATTTTAGGCAAGTATTAACTAACGTGTGACATTGTAGATGTATCCTCTACATATTTTAGGCAAGTATTAACTAACGTGTGACATTGTAGATGTATCCTCTACATATTTTAGGCAAGTATTAACTAACGTGTGACATTGTAGATGTATCCTCTACATATTTTAGGCAAGTATTAACTAACGTGTGACATTGTAGATGTATCCTCTACATATTTTAGGCAAGTATTAACTAACGTGTGACATTGTAGATGTATCCTCTACATATTTTAGGCAAGTATTAACTAACGTGTGACATTGTAGATGTATCCACTACATATTTCGGTCAATGCTTTCATCACGACAGCTAAATAAAATTTAAAAAGTTAGTTCTGCGTGACAATGTAGGAAATATATAATGTTAATTTTGTTTAAATACTCTCAATGAGAACAGGCTAATGCCTGTCTACGAGAGACCTGGTAGTCTGTGTATCATGTTGTCGAGAGACTTGGTAATCTGTATCATGTTGTCGAGAGACTTGGTAGTCTGTGTATCATGTTGTCGAGAGACTTGGTAGTCTGTGTATCATGTTATCGAGAGACTTGGTAGTCTGTGTATCATGTTGTCGAGAGACTTGGTAGTCTGTGTATCATGTTGTCGAGAGACTTGGTAGTCTGTGTATCATGTTGTCGAGTGACTTGGTAGTCTGTGTATCATGTTGTCGAGAGACTTGGTAGTTTGTGTATCATGTTGTCGAGAGACTTGGTAGTCTGTGTATCATGTTGTCGAGAGACTTGGTAGTCTGTGTATCATGTTGTCGAGAGACTTGGTAGTCTGTGTATCATGTTGTCGAGAGACTTGGTAGGGGGCCGTCCATAAAGTACGTCGCGCTCCAGAGGGGGGGAGGGGGTGTAAGAAAGTGTGACAGTTTGTGACAGGGGGGAGGGGGGTCCAGCCATGTGTGACGTCACGCTGTTTTATATTAAATTTTGATTATTTTGTTAATAAAAAACAACATTTTTGTTCGAAAGTGTGACGTACTTTAAGGGGGGGGGGTCTGAGATGTGTGACAGTTTGTGACAGGGGGGAGGGGGAGGTAAAATGGTCAAAAATAGCGTGACGTACTTTATGGACGGCCCCTAGTCGGTGTATCATGTTGTCGAGAGACTTGGTAGTCTGTGTATCATGTTGCCTTACAAATAGCCGAGTTTAGAAAATAAAATAAACATAAAAGGAAGGAAACTGGGAATAACAATAAACCTGGTTATTTATCTTTTTTTTTATCTGCTTCCAAATTTGCAGACACAAAAACAAGATCATTTTACATCTTTTTATTTTTGTAAACAAAACACAGAAAAATTATTTCCTCTTCAAATGACATTGTTTTAAATGTTTGGTTGGAGTCACAAAATTTAGACGTCAGAGAAGAATCATTGCAACTCGTCAGTCGTAGTCATATGTTCATGAATTTATCGGCTTAGTAGTGCAGAGTATCATTAAAAAATAGGAGACATGAAAAAATTCCTTGTGTTAATTAACTACCACTACCCTATCCCACTGACGTCATATCGTTGACACCACCACCCCCCAATCACACAGATCATATCCTGGAGAAAAATGTTTTTGTCTTGAGTCTCCAAGTCGAAGTGGTTACTTGTACTTTAAGCCTCAGCTCTGGCCAAAACAATATTCTAATTTTTAGGGGAAGCTAGGGATGATCAGGCTTCCGAACAGGTTTCCGGGGCCAGGGGGAGTAATGCAAGTCGCACCATAACGAGTCGTTAGATTAATCCTGAAAAATCGGGCTCTTCTTTACAACAAAAAAAAATAATAACAAAAAAAAAGTGCTTCACAAACAAGATGAATGGCGACCTCTTTTAATCTCTAAGGTTTGTTTTAGAGAGTACAAAATAACAGACGTATTTTCAGATAACTGTCAGCTATGAAGAAAATAAAATTTATTCTTGTATATCTTTGATGTTATGAGTGGAAAAAGTATAGACGCCATGTTATAAGCTTTAATGTATACAATATTGATATGAACTTGAACTTGAACTATCCCTTAACCCGTTGTTGGGTCGTTGGGGCACCATCGTGAACTGCTCACTAACACACGCCATTTGTCCCGGTCCTGTGCTGCCCTTTGAGAGTCGCCGAATGACAGGCCGGTCCACTCTTTGATATCGTCCTCCCATCTCTTCTTTTGTCTGCCTCTTTTCCTTCCTCCCTGGACTGTGCCTTGTAATATGGTTTTTGCGAGACCTCCAGTTCTTGTCACGTGTCCGTACCATCGTAATTTCCTCTTCTTAATTGATGTGAGTAGGTCCTCGTAGGGGCCAATGACATTACTTATTGTGTTGCGGACCGCTTCATTTGTGATGTGCGCTGTGTAGGAGATGTTCAATATCTTTCTGAAACATCTCATCTCTAGCGCATTTATTCTTCTTTGGAGGTCTGCAGTGAGCGTCCAAGCCTCACAACCATACAAAAAGACCGACATCGCTAGAGAGCGCATTAGCCGGATCTTTGATCTCAGGGAGAGCTTCTTACTTTGCCAGATTTGCTTTAATTTGCTCAATGCTGCCATTGTTTGGGCTACTCTGGCAAGAATTTCTGGCTTTGAGCCTTCGTCGGATATTATGGCCCCTAGATACTTGAAGGAGGAGACTTCTTCGAGTTTTTGCCCGTTTATCGAATCTCGCTTGTGAATTTACTATTAGCCATGACCTTGGTCTTTTCTGCGTTGATTTCCATGCTGTACGCCTTTGCTGTTTTCTCTAGCTTTATCTTATCTTATCTATACAGACGCTCCTTCTATGTAGAAGATAGTTGCGTCCACAGACCATGACAGATGATCTGTTGGCAAGTGATGCAGCATTCACAGGCCACGGCTTTGTGGGTTCCACGCATTACCCAGCCGCCTAACTACATGTAGTGTTAGGTACCCATTCGGAGCGGGGTGACTCAGGGACGCCCTAGGCCCCGGGAACAAACTCTTGCCTTCACACGGATTCGAACCCGTGACCATCGGTACGAAAGCCCAGTGCGCTGCCACTCGACCACCGCGAGGAATTCTTTTAGTTCGGCCTCGCTACCAGCTAGGCCGTCAATGTCATCGGCGAAGCGTAGGTTGGTTATACTTCTCCCTCCGATGCTGAATGTTCCGACATGGTCTTCTAGCACATCTGTCATGATCCTTTCAAGGAAGAGGTTGAAGAGGATGGGGGAAAGTAAACATCCTTGTCTGACACCAACAGTGGTCTTGAACCAATCTCCCAGATTGCTGTTGAAGAGTACTGCGCTGGTTGCTCTGTTGTAAAGGTTCTTGATCACTTCAATGATGTTTGCATTTATGTTGAATTTGTGCATCGTTGCCCACAGTGCCGCATGCCACACTCTGTCGAACGCTTTTTTAAAGTCTATAAAGACATGATAGAGGTCACTCTGGTGTTGGAGATGTTTTTCACAGAGAACTCGCAGGTTAAAGATTTGCTCCGTTGTGCTTCTTCCTGATCTGAAGCCCACCTGCTCTTCTGAAATGATTTGCTCTGCTTGTGGTTTCAGTCTGTTCAATATGATCATAAGCATGACTTTGCTGGGGTGACTAATCAGGCTGATTGTAGGGTAGTTCTGACACATCTGTAGATTACCCTTTTTGGGAGCGTGATAACCAGCGATTGCGTCCAGGGGGTTGGCCATTTTCCTGTCTGCCAGATCTTGTTGCACATGTTAGTTAGGATGTTTATTACGGGGTCACCTCCTGCTTGAATCAGTTCGCCCGGAATGTTGTCCGCTCCAGCTGATTTCCCCTTTCTTCAGTTTTTGTACAGCCAGCTCCACCTCGTCGCGGAGAATAGAATGCATGTCAGTGTTAGTTGACTTTGGACAGTTGAGCACTGACGCATCGCCTTTGGAGTCTTCATTGTACAGCTCAGAACAGTATTCGGTCCATCTTCTGAGAATTTCTTGTTCTTCTGTGATACATTTTGCGGATTTATCTTGTATGGTTGAGATACGACCTTGTTTGGTGGATGTCAAGTCTTTAACAATATATTGATATAAATCGTTATTAATGGAAAGTGATGTGGTAAAAGGCTCTTTGTCAAAAATAAAATGATCTTTATTTATGTCAACAAATCAGTGTCACTATTAATTGATTATTGCATTTGTAATAAATTATTTAACTAATCGAATTAATTGCTTGGACCAGACGCGTCTCAGACACCGTGGAAATCTTTAATCGCAGAGCCCTATAATTGCACATTACTGTAATACAGGGGCTGCAAATGTCCGGCCCGCGGGCAAAATGCGGCCTGCGTTTAAATTTTAACTGGCCCGCAGCGTCATCTTAAATAATTACTTGACTCGTGGAATTGTCTTACGCAAAAAACGACATTGTATTTATTAGAAAAGCCGAAATTATGTTCTGTTATGAGTACAAGATAAGATGCCATAAATGATTTACAAAATCGATGACGTTTCAATGTTTAAACTCCTAATAGTCATTATATTCCTTATTTTCCACTCCACTGCCTCGGATTACCAAGACAGTGTTATATAACTTACATATTCCTTACCAGGCGAAAAGTAAATAAACAAAACTGCGTATTTTCTACTGTTTATATTGCATAGGGCGTAAGATCTTCACGTTACTCGGTGGTCGAATCTACGTGAAGGCAAGGATTTGTTCCCGGGGCCTAGGTCACCCAGCTCCGAATGGGTACCTAACACTAGTTTGGCGGCTGGGTAATGCGTGGAACCCACAAAGCCGTGGCATGTGAACGCTGCATCACTTGCCATCAGATCATCTGTCATGGTCTGTGGACGCAATTATCTTCTGCATAGAAGGAGCGTCTGTATAGATAAGAAAAGATAAGATACTCTCTTTTCCCCAAACACTTAAAATTCAACACTTTATCTTCAGGCTCTCTCACATCCCTCGTGTTTATTTCCCACATTCCCATCACTCAGTTAAGCCATTAACAACTGTCGTAAGTTTGTTGGAAGTTGTCGCAGACCATTGTTATTTTGACAGGCTTTGTGTGATTGTTTCCAGGCGATTGCTGTTATTGTTACCCCCCCCCACCATAAACACACTTTTAAAAAAAATCGCAGATTTATTTAACAATGGTTTTGCGTCATCAATCTTTGAATTTATTTTATCAAAATCTTTGTGCTTATTTTTTTCTTGGATCTCTAGTTGACATAGATAATATTTGTGTTGGAGATTATTTTAAAAAAAATATATTGGCAGAGTGAAGTTTCTTTCTTTAATCTCACCACTCAGTATCCCCTTCCAAACAATCATGTCCTGGCTTAGAATCAATTTCTGCTAGATACGCCCCGCGGCGTAGCATACGCCGCAGACTTGCAAAGAAAGGGGGGAAAGAACGGACACAAACTACAGCACGACGAAATCAAAACAACGCGAGTGAATGTCGGTTGAACCACCGATGCATCGTTGGTCTCGAGACATTCGCACTACGGTTATCTACCTGCCCACCAACCTTCACCACCCTAGCTTGCCAAACATAAACTGTGATTGGACGACCCAATGGAGGGTCAGCCATGTTCGCAAAAAAGGGGGAAAAGAACCGAGGACCTTTGGCATGTAAGGCGGACGTGATAACCACTACTACGAATCCCATGTTATTATGTGAAGACACAATGCAAGTGAACGCAAGCACCATTGTTGCCCCTCTCTCCACCACCCCCGCTTGCCAAAACCATAAACCGATTGGTCGACCCTAGCGAGGGTCATTCATCATGCTTATTTGCACATTCTCGCTTTGGTGAATTATATATATACTAGCGTATCACCCGTCAAAAATGACGGAAGTTTTCAGCTGAAATCTATTTATTTTTATTTAAAAAATGCACTTCTTTTTAGGGCGCCTACGGCGCCGACCTTTTTCAAAAGCCCAACTAACGTGTCCTTGTTTGATAAATACGAAATATTAAACTGTCTGAAGTGTACACAAAGTATTTTATAATAGGGGTTGCCGGGCGCCCCTTTCATTTTTTTATTTTATAATAATTAACCATCATCAAATCCTCTTTTACATTGATCCCTTTTCCAAAATTAAAATATCAGCGAAAACAATGACGTCACATAATATTTTTTTACAGCGCATATTTAATTTGCACACCTTTTGATGCATTGGTGCAGTTATTTGGTTTTCCCTGCTTTCTAAAATTAGTAGCGACAGGACTGACAGACACTACTTGCGTGACAATTGCAAATTATATTGTTTAGTAGATGCGTGTATTGAGTGTTCGGGCTAGAGCTTATAAATAATTTGATACTTTATTAAATCTCTTATATTAACTTCACAGTCTTGTCTGTCTTTTGTCCTCTCTTGGTCCCGCGGAAAAACAAAAGTAAAAAATGACACACTTCCCATGATTCTATCTATATGTGTCTGTAGTTGATATTGTTTGGTCGTATGTCTGTAGTTGACATTGTTTGGCCGTATGTCTGTAGTTGACATTATTTGGTCGTGTGTCTGTAGTTGACATTGTTTGGTCGTGTGTCTGTAGTTGACATTGTTTGGTCGTGTGTCTGTAGTTGACATTGTTTGGTCGTGTGTCTGTAGTTGACATTGTTTGGTCGTGGGTCTGTAGTTGACATTGCTTGGTCGTATGTCTGTAGTTGACATTGTTTGGTCGTGTGTCTCTAGTTGACATTGTTTGGCCGTATGTCTGTAGTTGACATTTTTTGGTCATGTGTCTGTAGTTGACATTGTTTGGTCGTGTCTGTAGTTGACATTGTTTGGTCGTGTGTCTGTAGTTGACATTGTTTGGTCGTGTGTCTGTAGTTGACATTGTTTGGTCGTGTGTCTGTAGTTGACATTGTTTGGCCGTGTGTCTGTAGTTGACATTGTTTGGTCGTGTGTCTGTAGTTGACATTGTTTGGTCGTATGTAGTTGACATTGTTTGGTCGTGTGTATGTAGTTGAAATTGTTCGGCAGTGTGTCTGTAGTTGAAATTGTTTGGTCGTGTGTCTGTAGTTGACATTGTTTGGTCGTGTGTCTGTAGTTGACATTGTTTGGTCGTGTGTCTGTAGTTGACATTGTTTGGTCGTGTGTCTGTAGTTGACATTGTTTGGTCGTGTGTCTGTAGTTGTTTGATATTGTTTGGCAGTGTGTCTGTAGTTGACATTGTTTGGCCGTGTGTCTGTAGTTGACATTGTTTGGCCGTGTGTCTGTAGTTGACATTGTTTTGCCGTGTGTCTGTAGTTGACATTGTTTGGTCGTGTGTCTGTAGTTGACATTGTTTTGCCGTGTGTCTGTAGTTGACATTGTTTTGCCGTGCGTCTGTAGTTGACATTGTTTTGCCATGTGTCATTATTGAACATTTTATAGTCGTGGATCTATGTGTTGTTTAAAAATAAGTAATTTTATTAGACGACAGTGCCTTACTACAGCGTGTGAAAGATGATACAACTCTTATGGGTCTTTAGACGCGGGTTGAGAAACACTGAGGATGACAAAAAGAAAAGCATCGCCTGACGTCATGACAGATTATGTTCATACTCAATTTATAATACAGTCTCTCATTCGTTACCCTTTTTCTTTAAACTTTATTTTCCATAATTTATGTTCGCACGTTTTAAAAGTGGAAGAGAAAAAAAATTGACCACTTGGATTATTTCTAAGCTAGCCTTAACATAATAATAGTAACAATGATTGCCTCGTTACAGAACAAAATATTTCAAGTAACATCTTAACTTTCTTTCGGCTGTTTATAAAAAATCTCCAACTTGGTAAACGTCATGTTCAATACCACTCACAATCATCTCCGCCGGTTAAACTTTTTGATGGCATTGTTATTGTAAACGCGTCATTTTCCTAAACATTCCTGTAGCCGAGGGGCACAATCAATATTTTCAGTCACGTGATGCTGGTGGTGGTGATGTTGGTGGTGGGGTGTTATTTTGTTATTATTGTACCACACACATATGCCGGTGTTGTTGTTTTTTTTTGGGTCTTATTTAAACATGGATAACCGTGATTGTTTACAGAAAATTGTAATGGAATGATTTTGTTCTCAAATAATAATTGAGAACAAAATCATTCCATTACAATTGGGTGATACGCTAGTATATTATACTAGCGTATCACCCGTCAAAAATGGCGAAAGTTTAAAAAAAAATACACATCAGATAAAAAAAAATACGTTATACAGAACTTTCATTTATTTAATTTATTTTTATTGGATTAATTTATTATCATATTGAACAATTTTATACGGAACGTTCGAAAAGAGTTATATTTGATGCAGTAATTTTTGGTGCGCACTATTGAACAAATCAGCATTACATCCAAGAAGCATTACATCCATTACGGGAAGTATGTATGTTGATTTTTTTTTCTTTGATTTTTTAAAGTCTTTACATAATGCATGGCATATTACGGATTTCTACAAAAGTAGAACAATCTTCAGATTGTTTATCATCACGGTACTCTCTCTCTCTTTCTCTCCCTCTTATTTTTTTTAGCAATTATGCTGTTCGTGGACACATTGCTGTAGGAAAAAATGGGGCTGTATGAGGTCCAGGTGCTGTATGTGGTCCAGGTGCTGTATGAGGTCCAAGTGCTGTATGTGGTCCAGGTGTTGTATGTGGTCCAGGTGCTGTATGTGGTCCAGGTGTGTATGTGGTCCAGGTGCTGTATGTGGTCCAGGTGCTGTATGTGGTCCAAGTGCTGTATGTGGTCAAAGTGCTGTATGAGGTCCAGGTGCTGTATGAGGTCCAAGTGCTGTATGTGGTCCAGGTGCTGTATGTGGTCCAGGTGCTGTATGTGGTCCAGGTGCTGTATGTGGTCCAGGTGCTGTATGTGGTCCAGGTGCTGTATGTGGTCCAGGTGCTGTATGTGGTCCAGGTGCTGTATGTGGTCCAAGTGCTGTATGTGGTCCAGGTGCTGTATGTGGTCCAAGTGCTGTATGTGGTCCAGGTGCTGTATATGGTCCAAGTGCTGTATGTGGTCCAAGTGCTGTATGTTGTCCAAGTGCTGTATGTGGTCCAAGTGCTGTATGTGGTCCAGGTGATGTATGTGGTCCAAGTGCTGTATGTGGTCGTAGTGCTGTATGTGGTCCAAGTTCTGTATGTGGTCCAAGTGCTGTATGTGGTCCAAGTGATGTATGTGGTCCAAGTGCTGTATGTGGTCGTAGTGCTGTATGTGGTCCAGGTGCTGTATGTGGTCCAGGTGCTGTATGTGGTCCAGTTGCTGTATGTGGTCCATGTGCTCTATGTGGTCCAGGTGTTGTATGTGGTAGTGATCTATGTGGTCCAAGTGCTGTATGTGGTCCAGGTGCTGTATGTGGTCCAGGTGCTGTATGTGGTCCAAGTGCTGTATGTGGTCCAGGTGCTGTATGTGGTCCAGTAGCTGTATGTGGTCCAGGTGCTGTATGTGGTCCAGGTGCTTTATCTGGTTCAAGTGCTGTATGTGGTCCAGGTGCTGTATGTGGTCCAAGTGCTGTATGTGGTCCAGGTGCTGTATGTGGTCCAAGTGCTGTATGTGGTTCAAGTGCTGTATGTGGTCCAGGTGCTGTATGTGGTCCAAGTGATGTATGTGGTCCAAGTGCTGTATGTGGTCGTAGTGCTGTATGTGGTCCAGGTGCTGTATGTGGTCCAGGTGCTGTATGTGGTCCAGGTGCTGTATGTGGTCCAAGTGCTGTATGTGGTCCAGGTGCTGTATGTGGTCCAGGTGCTGTATGTGGTCCAGGTGCTGTATGTGGTCCATGTGCTCTATGTGGTCCAGGTGCTGTATGTGGTAGTGATCTATGTGGTCCAAGTGCTGTATGTGGTCCAGGTGCTGTATGTGGTCCATGTGCTCTATGTGGTCCAGGTGCTGTATGTGGTCCAGGGGCTGTATGTGGTCCAGGTGCTGTATGTGGTCCAGGTGCTGTATGTGGTCCAGGTGCTGTATGGGTCCAGGTGCTGTATGTGGTCCAGGTGATGTATGGGGTCCAGGTGCTGTATGTGGTCCAGGTGCTGTATGTGGTCCAGGTAATCTATGTGTTCTCATCCAGACAACAAACAACTCGAAAAAGGAAACACGTACACTTTAATGAATGAAAAATTCTCTTATAAATTATCATTCAATGAAAATATCCCACTGAAGTCTTAATTTTACTCTCCAATACAAAAAAAAATGTCTTGACCACTCTTACAGTTAAACTATCCTCTGTCCAAATGTTCTCCCTTTCCCCGCCCGCCCCTCCCAACCCCCTTAAAGCCATCAACCAGTTAGCCCCGGGATGTCCACCACAGTTCCTGCCAACTATCGATTCCTTGACACAATGAAGGAAACACACAAAAAATGTAAAGCATAAAATTTGTCAATGTCCTTGACCTTACAATCTTTTCCCAGCCCACAATTTACTTGAGCCACATGTTTGGTAGTTGGTTTTGTTATATATCTGACAATTGTGTTTGAGATCATCATAGAAGGAGGTGGGAGGGGTCTGTGAGAAAATCTTGAAGGAGATGTGGTCTGTGAGAAAATATTGAAGGAGATGGGGTCTGTGAGAACAGCTTGAAGGAGATGGAGTCTGTGAGAAAATATTGAAGGAGATGGGGTCTGTGAGAAAATTTTGAAGGATTTGGGGTATGTGAGAAAATCTTGAAGGAGATGGGGTCTGTGAGAACAGCTTGAAGGAGATTGGGGTATGTGAGGAAATCTTGAAGGAGATGTGGTCTGTGAGAAAATCTTGAAGGAGATGGGGTCTGTAAGAAAATCTTGAGGGAGATGAGGTCTGTGAGAAAATCTTGAAGGAGATGAGGTCTGTGAGAAAATCTTGAAGGAGATGAGGTCTGTGAGAAAATCTTGAAAGAGATGGGGTCTGTGAGAAAATCTTGAAGGAGATGGGGTCTGTGATGAAATCTTGAAGGAGGTGGGGTCTGTGAGGAAATCTTGTTTTATACATTGAATTAATTGTCAGATTAGCCGGAAATAAACTTGTAAAAAAATAGAAATAAAATAGAACGTATTTGTTCTATTGTATCTGAATCAGACGGGGGTGAGGTCAGATCAAGAAATTGTATGGAATGATAAACTTTTCCCTAAAACATCATAGCCACAATTTAGATATTAGTTTTCAATTGAATTTCGCTATCAATGAAAGGTCTGTTCTGGTAGAAATAAGACACGCTAATTGATGTTTTTTTTCGTCAAGCATCAGTCTTTGTCTGAAAGAGACTCGGGGACTCCTTTGCTGACTATGATGTCATTAGAAATTGTTCAATTAAACATTTTTAAAAATACTGCGACACAAAATGTTAGATAAACTTTATTTTAGGCGCTTTAATATCGACGGATTTGGTGAAACAAACACAATAGTAGGCAAAGGCCTTGGAACTACAGGCCCCTGAAAATAAGTCTTTTAAAACAAAGCTTTGAAACCTGTTAACATGTTTCAAATTAAAGATCTTTCCACTGTAGACAGTGGTGTTGAAAGTCTTTCAACTGTAGGCACTGGTGTTGAAAGTCACACATTTGAAATACAGTATTTTAGCCTTAAAATCGCCTCACAAATGCTTTTGTAAAATGTAAAGCTACTCTTCTTTTATTAAAATGACAGGTTTAAAAGACCTCGGTGGGGTGGGGGGCGGTGGGGGGGACGTGTTCATGTTTCGAAACCTCAATCAATTGTTGAGTTTTCGAAAGCAGATTATGTGCTTTGAGCAGTGGGCCGCCCATCTTGTCTTTGTATATTTAGTGAGGCGGATCTTAATCATTTCGACGTAATTTTTCGCTAGTGATACAGATTTCTATAATTTTACATTGTTGAAATGAAGTCTATTTAAAGATGCAGTGTGGTATTGTTTAAACACGTTGTTTATTTATCAAGATGAGACTACTGTTTGACATTTTGTTGTCATGTTACTGTTGATAAACCTCCTTATTTGCTATTTGCTCCAACGGTTTGTGTCTTGGATTTTCTGCTGAATTTCGCATCCGTATTTTATTTTTTATCTTTGTTCTCACAGAAAATCCAATCCTGGAACTATGTGGTTCATTCGTTAGTGGCAGTGTGGCAACCTTAGCAGAACAACAGAATTAAACCTGAATGACTCTCAGATACGCGGCAACGGCATAAAAATGTCTTGACAATATCTTCAGCCATCTTGCTCCATGGCAACAAAATGACGCCATTAAGCTGTCACCCCTGACCAGATAGCGCTTTTGTCGTCTGCTCTCGGCCTTGATTCGGTGACACGATTGTCCCATTAAGCCCTTCTCCTCTCCCCCCCCCCTCACAAGTCCACAACTGTGTCGTTAACATAACGCCAGCCTATAGATAACTTTTATTTTGCATAGACAGTGTTTTTTTTTCCCTTGGATAACTTTTTTTTTCTTGCAACGGTTTACTTAGAATTGTAATTTTAATTTTGTAACGAGATGGTTTGTAGATAAAACACTTTTCATTTCTGACAAAATAATTTGTAAAAAATAGTAATAATAATAAATATTTTTTTTTAAATTAGTTGTTTTTTTCACAATAAACTTGAAAAAGCATACATTTTGTTTTTCGCAAACGAATTTTTATAAATATAACTTTTTAAAATTTTTTACACGGTAGTGATTTTTTGCAAATATATCAAATATGTCAAATAGAGAAATAGAGAGAGTGAGAAAGAGAGAGAGAGAGAGAGAGAGATGCAGAGCATAAGAGTGTGCGTTTATGGTTGAATACAAATGAACAATGATATTGGATTATGGGGGGCAATTTTAGCATGTCATATTTGAAACCACCGTTGTGAGAGGACCTAATATTAGGGCTCCAAATCGTTAGGCTCAATTCTAAGGGACAGGTATGTGTGGTTTAGTCATCAGGTCGAGAGTTCTTCTGTTGAGAAAAAACTTTGTTTTTTCATGGTGGTTCTATTGCCAAATAAATAGAAGTAAAAAAAAAGATTTAAAAAAACCACGTTTTTATAAGCGGACTAAAAAGAAGAAAATAATTTAAAACTTATAAGCTCAAGTACTTTCATTTAATATGACTAAAAACGTGTGGCGGGCTCTTATGAGGTTTAACATATTCGGCTCACTCATACTCTCACTTATAGATCTCTCTTTTGTCTTCTAAATTAGAAATTTTAAATTTCTATACCAAACACCCGCCCTACGTTTTTAGTCATATTAAATGAAAGTACTTGAGCTTATAAGTTTTAAATTATTTTCTTCTTTTTAGTCCACTAAACCTGGCTTTTGAAAATATTTTATTACCTCTATTTATTTTACCAAACACCTCACAAGCGCCCGGCCAACGTTTTAAAAACATGGTGATGTGGTCACGGGGTGAACTCATGGATGTCAACAAAAGCAAACGGTACAGATGCTTATATATTGACTATAGATAAACTAAAAAGTTCAATAATTTAACAACGGTACATTCGATCGATCTGAAATTTTGATACAATGCATTGTCATCCAAGATCTATCTGTGGTAAAATTTTCAGATCTCTAGGACCATCAGAAGTGGTTAATTTTTACGTTGGCAGATTTGGAAAAAAATTGTGGACAGTGTGACAATGCCACAGGAACGAAAGCGAGTTAATAAAACTCGCTTTAAAATACAGGTTTCATAACTATTAGCTTTAGATTTTTTTTTAAATCAACCTGGTGACTTTCCAAACAATGGATATATTCAAAGTAAGGTAATGATTCAGCGGGTCTCAACATAAGGGACCCAGTGGATCTCAACACTAGATTTGAATGACTCTAATGATGATTCAGCGGGTCCCATATGTTGAGACCTATTGAATCTTCGTTAAGGTCATTCACATCTGACCTCATACCACTAATTCAAACCTCCTGTAAAAATTTGTAACAACGCCAATTTAACACCCTGTCCTCATCGTTTTTTTAACGTCGGTCGTAACCCCATCAATATTCCAGTGATGTTCTCGGAGGTTGTGATGATATCTGCTCCAATTAGCCCCAGTCCAAGGGCTGCCATTAATCCGGGTAACGTAGGCTTAGATCTCATTGAACTTCCGGTCATGTGAGACAAATTCCCTTGACAGTGTCTTTGAATTCATTCCAAAGGTTTTTTTTTAAAGATTCTTCTAGGCTCTACAATTTTTGAGCGATGACGATGATCACTCTCTTCATGTTCTCTGGTGTTTATTTGTGAGCTGTCAGAACTTCTAGTGCGTTTCATGTCATGTGATTGTTATTGAGGGTTTTAAGAAAACTTCTTCAGGCGGAGTGGGAAGATTGGCGTCAGCAGTCATTTAAGTCCTAGTCCGATCTTCATGAAACGTAAAACTGAACAGGAAATGATGGTCCACATTAACGGAAAAAAACCGTCTGTAAAATGTTATTCCAGGCAGAGGCGTCACTAGTGTTGGTGTCACCCGGGGTGGTAGCTCATCGTGTCACCCCCTTAAGACTTACCCCATAGAACTCCTCCGAGTCTTTCAGTGCCGAATAACGGGAACATACAGAATTTTACCTCTTGGTGTCACCCCTTGTGATGGTGTCACCCGGGGCGGCCCGCCCCCACCGCACCCCCCTAGTGACGCCACTGATTCCAGGCAATGAGATCGTAGGCTCTGACCGAAGCGAAATGTAAATTAATTAGTTAGTTAATCAATGGTTTCAATTATTTGTAATTCCCTTATGGGGCGGTCCATAAATGACGTCATGGACCTAGGGGGGAGGGGGGGTCCACACATTTGAGACGATGTTTAACGAGGGGGAGGGGAGAGTTTAAGAAGTGTGACGTCACATCGAAACTCGCAAATTTGAATAAAAGTTCCTCTTAAATATTTGATTTCTTAAAATTTATTTTATAACCTTTTACATGGCTTCACGCGTGAAACGATTTTAGCATGCAACCTAACACTAAATACAAAAAAGTGATTTGAAACATAATTATTTTCAAATAGAAAATAAGGCTTTTTTGTGACGTCATATTGGGGGGTCTAAGTTTTTGTGACGATGCGTGACGAGGGGGATGGGGAGTGAAAAATTGGCCAAAATTGCTTGACGTCATATATGGACGGCCCCTATTCACTAAATGAGAAATTTTATAAAAATAATCGTGGTAACATGCACTCTGGCCAGGAAAATCTCCAATAATGTCTTGTTTAATCAGCCAAAATTTAACTCACCAAATGCCATTTCTTGATATACAGGAGATAAAAATACATACCTGCAATTTTATTACCATTATTAATTTTTTTATTTAACGTAAAAAAATTAACGATCTTGTAGATTTTTATAGCTTAACGTTAAGAAAGAGAAAACAAATATTTTCACTATAAATCCCTGTATATGAGACGTAACTAAAAGTATTGATTGGTTATGTTCAATATAATATGTACCTCGTTACTGACCAGCATAAACATTTACATGCTACATAGAGATACATAGAGATAATCTAAACAATGAAATTGAATTACATACGTTGTATAGAGATAAACTAAAAATGCATTAATTTAATTACGGTACATTCGATCGATCTGAAATTTTGATACAATGCATTGTTAGGAGACAAAAGTCTATGTGCAAATTTTCAACTGGATAGGATTATAGGAAGCGGGTATTTTTTTACTTTTGTTTTTTCCACGGGACCACGACAAAGATCACGACAAGATGGTGAAGTTAATATAGGTATTTAAAAGATGGATTTCAGTATTATATTTTTTAACTATTTCAAAATATTTTTAATATAAATTTTACATAATTTAAGTGCCTTATTTACAAGTTATAACGCAAAATTTGTTGACATTTTTATCAGCTAATATTATCCACAATTCTTGTTATCTATGAAACAAAGCATTGTAAGGTCATGCTTACACTTTTAAAATTTACTGGTATTCTCTTCTTTAAAGCAATCAAGTATTTCAAAGCGTAATGTGAAATTTAAAATATAAAGGTGAGTGGAGTCAGACAAGTGCACAAAAAGTAAAAGTGCTCACAAGAGCTTATAAAGTAATCGGAGGCTGATTATGAGACCTGAGTAAAGTAGACATCACCCCCCCCCCATGCCCCAACCCGCCCCAGAAAGCCATGTTGTGAAGATTATCTGTTACATGAAATTCAGGAATTTACATTATCGAAGTGTTGCTATATCGCTATTTAAACCAAAATAATTGGTACTCCAGTCCTTATTTAAGTGATGCTTTATTTTTATTTTCTTCACTTATATAGCGAAGTAACCCCCACCCACAGCTGGGCTCACAGCGCTTTACAAACATGTTCAACAACTACAGAAAACACAATGCACTCTAAATCTTCCTAAACATAGTTACACGCACAAAATTGTATATAAATGTTCAAAAGTGGACGCATCACCGTCCTAGAATGTTAATTTGATGAAGCGAGATAAGTGCATCTCATCACTTGTCCGCCGTAACAGAAGTCCTGGACTAAAAGAATGTTCTTAGCGAGACAGAAATCCATGATGAAGATCTTGATCCAGAAATGATAACAAGACAAATATCCACAATCAAATCAAGAGTTCAAGACTATGCGTGTCTGTTAGGCGTAGCCTCGTTCTCAAGATTCCATCCAGAAGTTTAATCGCAACGGTCGTCCCGTGGTTCGTTTTAGTCTGTATCATTCCCATCATGTTGAACCGAGCCACCTTGTAGCGAGAGTTCAGTATCACTACCACTTTTGTAATAAGTACACACGCCAAGACGATGCTGAAGTCAACGAAAGAACGTGCTCTGTACATGAGATAACGTTGTTCGATTTTAACTTCCGGATGAATACAGCCATACAATGCCAAGTACAGGTAAAATGCAACACCAGACGGGCATAGAGGGAATTCAATTCGATGAGCAGTTCCTTGATATCTTTGATTTCCTCATATTACATTTGTACGTTTATCTCTAATTAAACCAGCATATGGGTATTCCAATAGTAGTCCCTAATAGGTTTGAAAATTATAAATACTGTTTTATCAACCATCGAACAATTAGAATGATAGACTTTTTTTAAATAAAAATTCCGTGATATCGTCTTCTTAAAAGGGTTATTAATGGTAAAAATAGATAAGCAAAGACAACTTAATTAACGTTACAAGAAATTTCAATGACTTCGGATATCGTACCTATTAGGAAAAATGGCGACTAACATAGGTTTGAGTATAAAATAGTTTCCAATTCAAAGGAACTTAAAAGGTTGTGTTTTTTTTAATAATAAGTTTAATTTATTTTGTTCTTCTATGCTTTCCTATGATAACTGAAATTTCAAAAATATTGATGAAACCTCCAGAAACTTTCTGACCATTTACTTTGATGAAACCTCCAGAAACTCTCTGACCATTTACTTTGATGAAACCTCCAGAAACTCTCTGACCATTTACTTTGATGAAACCTCCAGAAACTCTCTGACCATTTACTTTGATGAAACCTCCAGAAACTCTCTGACCATTTACTTTGATGAAACCTCCAGAAACTCTCTGACCATTTACTTTGATGAAACCTCCAGAAACTCTCTGACCATTTACTTTGATGAAACCTCCAGAAACTCTCTGACCATTTACTTTGATCTAATAATAGCAGCAGACTTTGAGTGTCCGGGGAAATTATTCCAGACCGGGTGTGTCCATTAGAAATCACAGGCAAATATAAATCTACCCATGAAGTGAAATAACTTGTTTGATGTCTGTTGATGTTAATATATTGAAGCGGTACTAAAAGTAATCATGTTATTGTATTGATTCACTCAGTTATTTTTCGTGTCTTAGATGTCAGTTAATGTTGTAGATGAATTGTTGTTTAGTTGTAAGTTCTTTTTGTAGGTGAATTTGTGGTTTAGTTGTAAGTTATTGTTATAGATGAAATGTGGTTTAGTCGTGCGCATGTGTTGAAGAAAATAGTTCCCTTGTATGACGTTGTTATCCAGACAACGAAGTGTACGTGTATGAAATGTGAGTCTATCAGTGATACGATTTAGCTATACACATATATGGGAATTGGTTCCTCTTGCTTGTCAGCACGCATTGGAGGACTCGCCGCAATCGTTGATAAATATAAATATGTCATCGGACAAAGCCGGATGTTTTAAGTTCAGCATTTTCGCGATTAACTGGATGAAGCAATGTGTTTTAGAGATGTATTTTAAGGATATTTTTATTTTTAAAAAATAAAAATTAAATGGTGTATAAGCAAAGCAGTTTTAGTTGTAATACCTAACCCAACACAGTGTGGCTTAGAAATACAACAAAACGAAAATCTAATAAAACACTCTGTAAAACATAGAGGACAAAAAAACTTGTTCGATAAGCAAGGAAAAAACACATACACAAATCTTCCATTTTTCCGCCTGGCGTTTGGGTGTTTAATATGTTTTGTGAACATACCAAAAAAACAAAAAAACATACTAACAACATTTAGAACTCTAATAAAAATGAAAGACTACAATAGAACCGTGGATAAAATGTAGGACGCAGTAATCTTCTGAATAGAAGGAGAGTAAGATAAGATGAGATGGATAAAACGTTTCAATGCGAAGAATTTTTGTGCAAAGATATAATGTTACTGGTAATTTAAATCGTTTTTGTGATAAAATCTTTGCATTTTAATAACAACGAATTGAAGTTAAGAATACTTTTTAAAGGCATGATAAATAAATTAGTTCAAATTTGTTTGATTGTCGTAATTTGCTGTATTAACAGAATACACCAGTTTATTCAATTTGTACAATTTGAAAAGAGAATTAAAATTATATTTGGAAAATTAAAAAGAAAAGAAGAGAGATTTTAAGAAAATGATCTGTTTCCCTTTAGCCAAACCGTGGATATCGGTAGAGTGGGACAAGAGCTATACGTGGATAATGGTGGAGTGGGACTAGATCTAGCGTGGGTATAGGTGGAGTGGAATTAGATCTAGCGTGGATATAGGTGGAGTGGGACTAGATCTAGAGCGTGGATATAGGTGGAGTGGGACTAGATCTAGAGCATGGATATAGGTGGAGTGGGACTAGATATAGAGCGTGGATATAGGTGGAGTGGGACTAGATATAGAGCGTGGATATAGGTGGAGTGGGATTAGATCTAGCGTGGATATAGGTGGAGTGGGACTAGATCTAGGGCGTGGATATAGGTGTAGTGGGACTAGATCTAGAGCGTGGATATAGGTAAAGTGGGACTAGATATAGAGCGTGGATATAGGTGGAGTGGGACTAGATATAGAGCGTGGATATAGGTGGAGTGGGATTAGATCTAGTGTGGATATAGGTGGAGTGGGACTAGATCTAGGGCGTGGATATAGGTGGAGTGGGACTAGATCTAGATCATGGATATAGGTGGAGTCGGACTAGATCTAGAGCGTGGATATAGGTGGATTGGGACTATATCTAGAGCGTGGATATAGGTGGAGTGGGATTAGATCTAGAGCGTGGATATAGGTGGAGTGGGACTAGATCTAGAGCGTTGATATAGGTGGAGTGGGACTAGATATAGAGCGTGGATATAGGTGGAGTGGGACTAGATCTAGAGCGTGTCATGTTTCAGTGGCTGCCTCATTGAGCTTTACACGATTGGACTAATGAGAAGAATTCAAGCGATCATTGGGCAACCCTCAGGGGAGGACTCTAAACTTGTTCCTGTTGCCATGGTTACTTACTAGCCACTTCCTACTTCTGTTGCTGTGGTTATATACTAGGCACTTCCTACTTCTGTTGCTATGGTTATATACTAGGCACTTCATACTTCTGTTGCTATGGTTTTATACAAGGCACTTCATACTTCTGTTGCTATGGTTATATACTACGCACTTCATACTTCTGTTGCTATGGTTATATACTACGCACTTCATACTTCTGTTGCTGTGGTTATATACTAGGCACTTCATACTTCTGGTGCTTTGGTTATATACTAGGCACTTCATACTTCTGTTGCTGTGGTTATATACTACGCACTTCATACTTCCGTTGCTGTGGTTATATACTAGGCACTTCATACTTCTGTTGCTATGGTTATATACTAGGCACTTCATACTTCTGGTGCTTTGGTTATATACTAGGCACTTCATACTTCTGTTGCTATGGTTATATACTAGGCACTGCATACTCCTGTTGCCATGGTTATGTACTAGGCACTTAATAATCCTGTTGCCATGGTTATATACTAGGAACCTCATATTCCTGTTGCCATGGTTATATACTAGGTACCAGATTGTAGACCAGCAAAAATATCAAGATTGCAAACAAGCAGGAATATCCGGGTTGTAGACTTACATAGACATTAAGATTGTAGAGATACATTTACACGAGAATCCCAGGTTGAAAATAACAAGACAATAGATTAAGAATTAAATTATTTCTTATCTTGGAACCACATTAGCAACACAAGGTCTGAAGATGTATTTAATAGCCCTTCGTTTTTACATAAATGAATATCATTCAATGTGATTTTGAATGTCTATCTCTGTTTGAGGATAAATATATTAGACTAAACCCTCCTGCTGACAGGAAGAAAACTCTAATGTAATTTTTTGGTCGATTAATTGCACGAAATAAAATATATTGTTCGGTCCTATTAAGAAATGTAAAGAACAAAAAATTCCCTTCTTTTTTTCCCGAAGTCAGACTTTATTTTAATAATGTTGCTACAGCCACACAAAAAGGCAATTTTTATTTCCCCGTTATACAGACAAACAAAGAATACTTGAATCCTGATTTAGAAAACTTTAAAAAATTGAGCCATTTTAAAAAAAAACCCATTAATTACCGTATATCTTTCAGTAACTCCCCCCCCACCACGCACGCAAACACTTTTTGCATCATCCAAACTCCCCCCCCCGCCCCCTTTTTCATTCCTGATGGGGATTTAGTCAACAAGCAATTTATACTGTCTTTAACATCAACATTAATGGATAAAATTATTTTCGGATCATTTTTTTTAATATGAAAAGTTTCCGATAATGGTTTCCAAAATGTAATGGAGCTATTGTTGGTGGCTTCTTTGGAAACTTTAGCCTGCAGCAATACTGGGCCATGCACATGTCAGTCAATACATCACTCGACATCAACAGTGAACTTTCTGGAACGTTGTACAGCGCATGACGTCAGTAAGAATGACGCTGATAAGTTAATAAGAGGTTATTGCGGTAAGTGTCTTTTAGAGTCAATTTTCTGGCAAAATATAACTAAAATATAACTAAAATATAACTAAAATATAGACATAGGAAAAATACTGCTGATGAAAGGTGACTAAAATATAGACATAAGAAAAAATTGCTGACGAAGTATTACTAAAATATAGGCGTAGAAAAGAATTTTTAATAAAATACTACTGAAATATAGACATGGACAAGATTTGCTGATTAAAAGGTAGAGGTGGTAAGTCTCGGACATGGACTAAGAAGTGTTACAGACAGTAAGATAGATGGGGGATAATATATTGAATGTAAATAAATGAGCTGAGAGATTTGACACAAAAATAGGTGTATTGACAATCGCACACACTTTTTTGAATATTTTAACAGAACTCGTGTACACATATGCACATGAATATGTACACAAACACATGCGCAAGCAACGTTCAATATTGTTAAGAAATCATCACGCGAAATGAATAAGTGTAATAATGATCCAAGACTTCCTTTTGGGCAGGGAGCAAACTGTAATAATTAATGGATCTAAATCTGCACCAATAAAGGTTAACTCAGGAGTGCCACAAGGAACTGTGCTAGGTCCCTTACTCTTTTTAATTTATATAAATGATTTACCAAACAACATCTCAACAGGTACAAAAGTTATTTGCTGATGATTGTATAATCTATAGAACAATTAAATCAGAACAAGACAGCAAAATTTTACAAAAAGACTTAGATGAATTGATAAAATGGGAAACTAACTGGAGTATGTCTTTCCACCCAGAAAAGTGTCAACTGTTAAGAGTAACAAAGAAAAAGAAACAAATAAATTCAAAATATTACATTCATGGAAAAGAACTGACCCAAACTAAAGATGCAAAATACTTAGGAGTCTTAATAAATGAGAAACTATCATGGAATCCCCATGTCAATGAAGTTATTAAAAAATCAAACAAAACCTTAGGCTTTATAAAAAGAAACTTTAACAAATGTAATAAAGATATAAAACTAAAATGCTACCTCACTTTGGTGAGACCTGTACTAGAATATGCATCTTCTGTATGGGACCCATCCACCAAAGAAAACATTGATAAACTAGAACAAATTCAAAAAAGAGCTGCCAGATTCATTACTGGAGAATATTCGAAACTGACAAGAATGACACCATTATTTAAATCATTAAACCTTGAAACACTAGAGGATAGAAGAACCAAAAGCAAAGTAGTAATCATACATAAAGCAATTAATTCTAATTTAGAAATACAACACAAAGATAACTTAATACAACCCTCAGATAGACATAAGGATAAAAACACCTTTCTTATTCCGTATGCAAGAACAAACACATACAAGTTTTCCGTCTTCCCGCCCGGAATTCGGGCGTGGAATGGGTTGCCTGAAGAATCCAGGAAAACCAACACTTTATCAACATTTAAATCTCTAATAAAAATGCAGGACTAAACACAAACCATAGATAAGCGTAGGACGCAATAATCTTCTGTATAGAAGGAGCGTCTGTAAACAGATAAGATAAGATAAGATAAGACTTAAATATAGGCGTATATCTTGCTAACACAAAGAGTTGCACAAAATACGAAACAAGTTCAGAGCTTTGCAGTTTACCTTAATGTTGTTTGTTTAAACGTAGTTTGTTTTCTGTCCATTTTTGCTATTTGGCACACTTCTAGAAATGAAGTAAACGCCCTCTCAACATCAGGTGCCAACGATTTTATGTGAGTCCTTTTGCGGAACAAAATTGCATTAAAAATAGCAGTATTATATAATTACTAGTGTATTACCCGTCAAAAATGACGGAAATTTTCAGCTGAAATCTATTTATTTTGAAAAAATACACTTCTTAGGGCGCCTACGGCGCCCACCTTTTTCAAAAGCCCAACTAACTTGTCCTTGTTTGATAAATACGAAATATTAAACTTTCTGAAATGCCCGTAATGTATTTTATAATAGGAGTTTGTTTTTTTGATTTTATAGTTAACCATCATCAAATCCTCATTTTACATTGTTCCCTTTTCCAAAATTAAAATATGAGCTAAAACAATGACGCCATATAATATTTTTTACAGCGCATTTTTAATTTGCACACCTTTTGATGCATTGGTGCAGTAATTTGGTGCGCTCCTTTCTAAAATTAGTATCGTCACGGACAGACACTACAGACGTGACAGAGATTGCAAATTATGTATATTGATTTTACTGATATGGAAAGATGAATGTGTTGGAAAATGAAATAGGAAGTGTGCTAGTGTGCAGGCATGCGCAGGAAGTAATGAGAGAGTCACGTGTCGAGACAGACGCGTGAACGTTGTGTTTAACTAGTGATTTGTGAGACTATGACATATAATTCAGAATTAAGTAAGAGTGGATTATTTTTATTATATCTTTACCAATTTAAATAATCATATTCCCAGAAAATTTATGTTCTCGGCATTCGGATATTCTGTTCACAACATCGACTAGGAATCTTGGCTACATTTTTTCTGACAACATGTCTATTAACAACTTCATCAATCACATCTGTCGCTCTGCCTACACTGCCATTCGTCAGATCAGCTCAATCCGTCATTACTTAACAGTTAGTGCAACAAAAACTCTAGTCTGTGCTCTTGTACTAGCTCGTATGGATTACTGCAATTCTCTTCTGTCAGGTGCGCCAAAACAATGCATTGAAAAACTACAGAAAGTTCAGAATTCAGCTGCCAGACTGGTGCTCAAGGCAAAAAAACATGACCATGTTACTCCACTTCTTCACTCACTTCATTGGCTGTCTATACAAGCCCGTATTGATTACAAACTGGCCGTTCTCTGTCACAACTTCTTTTCGGACTCATGCCCGTCGTATCTTACTGAACTTTTGTCGGTCTACTCACCCACTCGCCAGCTACGATCTTCTGCAGACACACGCGTTCTCTCTGTTCCTGCGACACGCACCAAAACATTTGGTGAAAGGTCGTTCTCTTTTTGTGCAGCCAAACAATGGAATTCTCTACCATTACACATACGTAGTATTCAAACAACCAAGTCCTTCAAGACTGCACTTAAGACACATCTTTTCAACATTTATTTTCAAAATTAATGAAACAACATTTCTTGTAAATGATTAACGTAGCTTATGTATAATGTACTGTAATTTTTGTGTTTGTTATGATATGAAAGTTAATTTAATATTTATAGGTATGTTATTTCTTTCATGTAAAGCGCTGTGAGCCCAGTTCCTTACTGGGATACAGCGCTATATAAATAATCAATGTATTATTATTATAGTATTTTATAGTAAATAAAGAGAAGTTATATAAACTTACAGGATATATGATTCTATGGAAAGCCCGAGAATGTTCAAATTGTCATTGTACTACATATAATGAGAAGTTGTGTTGCTTTTGCGAGAAGCCCTAAAATAACCGCAAAGCCAGTCGGGACAAGTAACTAAACCTAAAAAAAAATAATAATAATAATAATTTTTTGGTCTGCTTCAAGTTACTACAAGAGCAAACATATGATTTCACTTCCGGTAATCAAATCAATGGCTGGGGCAAAACAGGACTGGTGACGAAGGCAACAGACACACACACACACACACACACACACACACAACACACACACACATACACACACACACACACATATTTACAGAAATACTAAAAATAGCTGTACATTAAAAGAGCTGGTGACGTCACTTGTGGGTGTACTTTTCTTGCAATCAGACCATCGCAAAAATAAACCCAACCACGTGGTCGTAGCCAACTTTCATATAAACAACTGTATGACGTCACATTGTGTGCCGTCAATAAGCTAATATTCATAAATGTTTTGAGGCCACCCACGCCACGCAATGAATCAATTCGGGACCAAGTCTGTTTGGGCACATCGCTCAGATAGTGATCTGGGTTTCTGAGAAAGTCTGTGGGGGTTAATTGTCCTTCTTTAGTCCATGGCTTGAATCAGGTCAGCTCTACACGGACCAAAGGCAACATGGCTTCATGTTCCGGGATAAATAATGGATGTTTTCTCGCCAGCAGTTGTCCGTGAGTGTGTGAGTGAGTGAGTGAGTGAGTGAGTGAGTGAGTGACTACGGTGTGAGTTGGGTGGGGGTGCGGATGTTGGGATTATAGATGTAGGGGTGTTGGGGAAATGGCTGTAGATGAAAATCAATTGTTGGCGAGTCAAGTGATATAGATGGTCGTGGAGGCGGGGGCGAGCAGAAGAATGGGTTAGCGAACTAATGAGTGAACGTTTATACCAGTAGACCTAATAGAGGCCAGGCAACGGTTGTGTTGAAGTCATTAAAGTTGGCAAGAGACGAGAGAAAGGCACGCGCGTATCTAAGTTTGAAATGTCAAATAGTTCCATTGACTTTGATGTATTCTCGCTAAACATTGAGAATTCATCGCTTTTTATCTTTACATTTGAGCAAGGGTAGAAAGTAGAAACACCACAGCAGTAGAACACTATCTCAAACGTAAATTCTGAATAATCGTAATTCAAATTGACTCTATTATTAATGCCGTTATTTGGCCTACCACCTTAGTATTATTTGATGATTCCTTAAATTGTGTATTGGTTTCTTTTTTGTTTTTTTTTATTCGGGAAAGAAATTATTATAAAAATTAGTTGAAATTAAATGATAATATTTAATTAACATAACGATAAAAATATGACTAGTTGAAGCTTAGAGTTTGAACCATGGCTAGAAACCAGCTTAAACATAAAACCTAACACTAGAGGGAAGCCGGATATCCGGACCGGATATCGGGATTTCCGCCAATATCCGGATTCACCAAATACTTTTGGGTGATCCGGATAGGATCCTGATATCAATTGCGATTTGATTTGCAAACTTAAAAATAAAAATGTTGCTTGACTCACGAGTTATATCTTATTCAGTCTTATAATTTCTAAACTCTAGTCTTATAAGAATATTACCATTACACAAAATAAGTTAAGCAACAAATTAAGTTATACATTAAATTATTAATATATAACAAAATAAACAAGTAAACAAGCGTTGATCATGAAATCATTCAAATCCATGCAAAATATAGTAAAACAATCAATTTCAATACGAGAAAAAAGTTACTAGCATAGATATTACTTTACTACATAGGATATAAAACTAAATTAACTAACAACATATTAAACTGAAATCGTCTGAATAAAAGAACAGTTTTAATTTTATCTCTAGATCACGACTTCTTGTATACCACACTACACACTCAGTACAACACTGTTCGCTTGGTACACACTACACAGTTCAAATTCTCTTATTCAATTCATTGTCAAATCTTTTTCATTGAGGTTGACAGTGTCACAAACTGTCAATGTAGATAGCAGATACTCTCTGCTCCAAATGTTGGATAATAAATATTTTAATAAAGAGTATTAAATACTAAAAGAAAGTAGAAAGTACACCCCCTTGACTCTTACACTTAAATGTGGAGATATCCGGATCCGGAATACGAATCCGGCAAATATTAGGGCCAAACTATCCGGATCCGGAAAATAGTAAAAACACATATCTGGCCACCCCTACCTAACACTAGTCATTATTACTCATAAACCTAACACTAGTCATTATTACTCATAAACATAATCGCTCATTTCCAGGGGATTTTTTAAAATTATAAAAGGTAATTGCCTCCTTTCAAAAGTCGTTTTGGAAACATAAATTGTTACGAGAAACATTACAGATAAAATAAGTATGGCTTTTAAAACCAAACCACATTTAAATTCAAATACATTTTATGGTTGATTTTTATTTATTTTTTTTTAATTTAAAGATGTGAAGAAAAAACTGGCGAAAATTGTTTTGTTGGGTTAAGCGTTTTCAAAAAGGTTGAAAATAGATCTTCATCGGATATCAAATCCACACTATCTTATTCATGGTGGTCCCTTACAAAGGCGAGATGGTCGGGGCGGGGGTGGTGAGGTATGTTGTGGCGGTGGCAAGGGTCGAGATGGGGGTTCACCGCGGCATAGACGAGGCAGGAAATAAAGACTGGAGCCTCGACATGACGGCCATTATCTCGCGTCAAATGAGATTTGAGACTTGGTCGAGATATCAGCAGACGTGACCATACAAGATACACCCACGCAGACGATGTTATATTGTAATTTGGTTCATCTCATAAATATGGGAGAGGGGTTGCCCTAATAGTTTTTTAAAGGGGAAAAGTGTATTTCGGGAGTAATAAATTTGGACGTAAAATGGGATATGATTAACCTTTCATGATTCTTTTAGTTCGGATCAGTCATGTAATTTTATTTCATATTTGAAGAGTCCGCTTGCAAAACCTGCTAAGTAACTTTTTAGAGTTTTTGAGAAAAAAGGCATTTATGTTTTGAGCGACTTGGAAGATTGTATAAGTATTTCATATTGTTAACAATAAACTACAGCGTATTAAGTAGGTTTTTTATGACGAAACCAAAAGAAGACTGTAGAGTTTTACCATTTAAACAAGAAAATGGCAGTAACTCATTTTCCCGCCAAAATTGACTTAGTAGGTTTTGCAAGTGGACTCCTCATTTGCTTCCATATAGACATTGCGGATCAAGCGTCTGTTGTCGCAGTAATCGAGTTCTCAAAAAAAGAGTTGTCCCAACACAATGGATGCCGTGGGGCTGAGTCAACCCTAGTGTGACAGAGTATCGAACTCTTATCATAATTGGAATTGGTGTGCAAGATTGTTGGCCAGTTTAACAATAATCTTGTTACATAAATTTAGCAATAATTATGATACATTTCATATGTCTGCAAAGCAATCTTTAAAACGTAATTACATCAAATGAAGATGTATCTTTTGTGTTGATTTTATTAGTTATCCCTTTCTACAAAATATACCTGGGATTCTCTATTTGAATTAATGACAACGACAAACCGACCATTACGTTTTTAAAGCTTTGGACCACTCTAGCATTAATTGTTTGAACAAATTATTTTAAAGTTTTTACGACTGTTAAGTTTTAAAATGAATTATTTGTGTGATTTATTTGTTTACATTAGGGATATTTTATTGACTTAAGCTGTAACATATGGTATTTTTAAAATCTTGTTTATCCGGAATTCGGGATTGGAATCGTCTGTCTGAACAAAGCAGTAAAATCAACACATCAACTTTCAAAACTGTAATAAAAATTCGTGGATAAGCGTAGGACGCAATAATCTTCTTTATAGAAAGATTTGATGTAGTATGTAAGATGAGATGTTTTTTACTAATTTTCAACAAGTATATTATATTACTGTTCTTGTAATCTCGGGGCTGAAGAAGTAATCAAAGCAAAGTCTTGTTTCAACAACTCTTGTTTCAATAACTCTTATTTCAACAACTCTTATTTCAACAACTCTTATTTCAATAACTCTTATTTCAATAACTCTTATTTCAACAACTCTTATTTCAACAACTCTTATTTCAACAACTCTTATTTCAACAACTCTTATTTCAACAACTCTTATTTCAACAATTCTTATTTCAACAACTCTTATTTCAACAACTCTTATTTCAACAATTCTTATTTCAACAACTCTTATTTCAACAACTCTTATTTCAACAACTCTTATTTCAACAACTCTTATTTCAACAACTCTTATTTCAACAATTCTTATTTCAACAACTCTTATTTCAACAACTCTTGTTTCAACAACTCTTATTTCAACAACTCTTATTTCAACAACTCTTATTTCAACAACTCTTATTTCAACAACTCTTATTTCAACAACTCTTATTTCAACAACTCTTGTTTCAACAACTCTTTATTCAGCTCACCCACCTGAACGCCAGGAATCTTGTTAGCTAAATTATTCTCACTGCCTGGTTAGCTAGAGGCCTGAAATTCGTCACACACAATCAGGGCGGATTTAGACTTGATGGGGCCCTAAGCTATTTGAGATATGTGGGCCCGTTTCAAGTCCAGATATTCTATGTCAGTGTCAAATATGAAAAAAACTATTCCGGGGGCCCCCAAGAAGGCTGGGGCCCTAAGCTATATAGCTTGTTTAGCAAATAGTTAAATCCAGCACTGAACATACTCGTAGTCAATGACAATACATTTTGTGTTTAAAAAAATATTAAAAGCAAAAATATTTTTATTTATTTTTTTTTAAAAATACTAATTTAACTTCCATTTGACCATTTGAAAATCTTCCATACAAATACAGGCACTCTATCCACTCGACCAAATATTAACACATATGCCTGCCACAGTAAAGTGATCGCCTTTTAATCTGAAGGCAGTCGTCAGGTCTAGGCCAAAACGCTTAATAAATATAATAAATAAATTGAAAAGTATTTATTTATCTCCACAGATGTTTTAGCCAAACGAATTATGTAATCAATTTATTTAATGTCTGCAATTGTTCTGCGGTCAGATTTTAGTTACTGGGTCGAGATTTAAAATCTTTAGAACTGTGTTTATAAATTTATCATGTTCGATATTTTATTTTATAAAAAGTATGTACCTAAAAAGATCAAAGAATGAAGATGAAGTGTTATAAATCTATTTTCTTGCCTTTCATAGTTATTGAAGAATTTTTTTGCAACCGCTAACCCCATCAAGGGAAGTGAAACTGTGTAGAATAATTTGATGCTGCCGGACGTGACTCTCTCACTCTATGGACTGTGATTGATGGCGTCTGTCATGGTCAGAGATAGGAAGGGGTAGGTGGGGGAGCACAGGTGAGAGCTGGGACGGGGGGATAGGAGGAGTGTGGGATGAGAGAGACGATTGAACAAAGGACTGCTTGCAACCGGTGTTCTAAAATGTTACATCAGTTGTTTTTTTAAAAACTAGTTCAGTTTTATGACTTGATCAAAAGTCACTTATGTCGCAACTGTAAAGAAAAAAATGTAATTCTATCTTTTTTTTTCAAACAAAGGTTTGTTTAAGGTGAAAAAATCATTCTCCTTTCGTAACTGTTTGAGAATGTCTTAATTTCTGTTTAAAAGTAGTAAAATACTTACAAGTAATTTTTAAAATTATTTTTCTTTAATTTTCTTTTCAATAAATTCCTTTTTAACTCGTATTTAATTTCTATTTTTTGTATTCCTATTATTTTAAAAAAGTGTGTTCCATGTCCGCTGGGACGTTATCACCGGCCCAAGATGGATGAGGTTGTTGTCGCGGTGGGACTCATGTTGTCTGGATCATTAGCAGAACCAGGTCAACGGAGCACGTTAACTAAGATGAACACCGCACCAACGTCACGGAGTGGGGCCAGCAGTCAAACGGGGTCTTTGATTACTGCTACAGACCGCGGCACCAAATGGTCTGACCAGGTGAAAATGATAAGAGAACGTTACCGCACGAATCAATATGGATCAAAGGGGACAGTATCGACCACTGATCGCTTTGGCTCCATGTGGTCAATATAAAGAGGGGGTTGTTAATCTTTGACAAAAGATAATAATAACAGGCAGGTCGAGGTTTTTCGTTTATGTGTTGTTTATTTTAGTTTTAACGACTCTGTGCAAAGAATGCAACGGACTGATTGGTAGTGTAAAATAAACTTTAAAATGAAAACTAAAGAATAAGATCCCCACTCGTGATATGGCGAGTCGAACAGGACATATTGTTTAAATTAAAACTTACATCTTTTCTTTTAAAACATGAGTGTAAAATTATAAGGGAAAATGGTTTTAATAATTATTAATCCTTAGCATATACATTTTGTGGGTTATGGTTAGGGTCAAAGATAATTGGCATCTCAATTTCGGTTGATGTTTTTTTTTCTTCTTCTTCTTTCTTGTTTTATTATTGTCTTTTTTTATTTATTATGTTTTATTATTGTTATTTAAATTTTTAAATGTTTTTGTTTGTTTTGTTTCTTGTGGGTGAGGGGAGGTTATGCTCTATGTCAGGGGTCGGAAAACTTTTTGTCTGAGAGAGCCATAAACACCACATATTTTAAAAAGTAATTCTTTGAAAGCCATGCATTATATTTAAAGCTAAAAATTCAAGTAAATATGTGCATTTTGTGTAATTTCAACAATAAAAGTACACAAATTATGTCTCTGAATTCTTTTAAATAACATTGTTATGCTGTATTTTTATATGCAATTAATAGTAGATCAAAGGAGTCTGAATAAACGTTATTGTTTTTTTTAGTTATAACCGAACATTTGTCTAAGAGTCAGATGCAGCCATCAATAGAGCCACATCTGGCTCGTGAGCCATGGTTTCCCGCGCATCCGGGCAGAATAGCGACTGCCAAAACAGCGACCGTCATAATAGCGACTTCAAAATAGCGACTGTATCAAAACAGCGACTTCAAAGCAGCGACCGTCATAACAGCGACTGTATCAAAATAGCGACTTTTTTATGTGCAAGAGGAAAATGTTCGGATGGCATTAAAATGCTCCTTGCTCTTGCCGTCTACCTGTGGATGAAGTAAGCGATGCCTTTGATGAACTGGTGGCAGACTGCCCTCCAGAATTAATGCCAGAATTACTTCGAGGATAACTATGTAGGGCGGAGAAACAGACGTGGAGGTAGAAGACAGCCGTTATTTCCTATACATATGTGGAGTGTGAAAGCTCGACAGGATGCAGGACTGCCATGAACTAACAATCAGCTCGAAAGTTGGCACACAGCTTTTCAAGGATCGGCTGAAATTCATCACCCTTCCGTCTACAGATTTATCGAAGCTCTGAGGCGGGAGGAAGCCCATCGATGCACAAATCTTACCCAGCTGCTGCAAGGCAGAGACCTGACTCAGAGAATGAAGAAATACCTGACAATGAACACACGAATCACTGCTGTACAGCAACATCGAGGTCAGTATGATCTTCTACAATACCTTCGAGCACTTGCTCACAATTTAGAGATAATAATAATAATAATAATAAATTGATTATTTATATAGCGCTGTATCCCAGTAAGGAACTGGGCTCACAGCGCTTTACATGAAAGAAATAACATACCTATAAGTATTAAATTAACTTTCATATCATAACAAACACAACAATAACAGAATAACAGTACATTATACATAAGCTACGTTAATCATTTACAAGAAATGTTGTTTCATTAATTTTGAAAATAAATGTTGAAAAGATGTGTCTTAAGTGAAGTCTTGAAGGACTTGGTTGTTTGAATACTACGCATGTGTAGTGGTAGATAAATGTCACATAATGTAAGTAACCTTGATCTTTTCTATTCTGTTTTAAATGTTCTTTTTAAATCATTTACTCATTATGTAGCTAAGACAAGTAAAATGTTATTTTTCATTCTTTGTGGATATAATTTTATTTTTACTCAGCAGTTGTTTGTATTTGAATGAATGCGTGTATATGTAACATAAGTTAATTTGTTTTAAATTTTATTTTAAACGCAATTTTTAATTTCAATAAATACTTCATCAAAATGAGATAAATGTCACATACTTTAAGTAACCTTGGTCTTTTCTATTATGTTTTAAATCTTCCTTTTAATTCATTTTTGTGTTATATAGCTAAGACAAATTAAATGTTATTTTTAATTATTTATTGATATAATTTTATTTTACTGAGTGTATATGAATGAGTGCGTGTGTATGTAGCATAAGTTAATCCAAGTCATTAATTGTTTGTAAATTTTATTTTAATTAAAATTTATAATTTCAATAAATACTTCATCAAAATGTTGATATTTTTTTGGAGTTTTTTTATTTTTGTACTAGGCATTTATGTAGTTTTTTCCACTTAGGGTCCTTGGGTAAGTTTTTTAGACAATGAAAAGGGGTCTATGTGTCAAAAAAGTTTGGAACCACTGTGTTAGGTGAACGGTTGGACAAGAATAGCTATGCGGTGAAGTCGCTGTTATGACAGTCGCTCTTTTGATACAGTCGCTATTATGACGGTCGTGGTTTTGATATAGTCGCTATTTTGAAGTCGCTATTATGACGGTCGTGGTTTTGATATAGTCGCTATTTTGAACCCGTGTCGGTTTCCCGACCCCTGCTCTATGTCATTAAATTCCTTATATTAATTTCACCGTCTTGTCGTGGGCGGGCGGAAAAACAAAAGTAAAAAATGACCCACTTCCCATGATCCTATCGAGCTGATAATTTGCACATTGACTTGTGTCACATAACAATGCATTTTTTTCAAAATTTTAGATCGATCGAATGTACCGTAATTAAATTAATGCATTTTAAGTTTATGTCTATATAGTATGTGTAGCCGGATTTCTGGAGTTCACTCCAGCCATCGATGACCACATCCCCGTGTTTTACAGCAAGAGGAGTTCAGTCGCGTTCAGTCTGTAAATGTTTATGCTAGTGTGTCGCGTGGTAAATATTATATTGAAAATAATCAATACTTTTAGTTATGTCTCATATATAAGGGATTTATAGTCAAAAACTTTGTTTTGAGGTTGTTGTTTTTTTTTGTGTTTTTTGTTTTTTGTTTTAAATTCTTTTTTTTAATGTCATTTTCTATCAGCGAGACGATCCTGTCATCATAGACAGAAGCTGTTAACAAGACGAGTAACCTGTGCTAGAAAATTTGTCTTCAGTATCCCTTTACACTTCAGTGAACTGTAGACCATGAGCTCCATCAGCCAATATACCTGTGCAGTTTACACTTTCCTGTGCAGTTTCCACTTTTCTGGCGCTACTGTTTCAAATATCTGGGATGAGTAGTTACGTCAGATATAAACAACGACTCAGCTTTTCATCCTGAAAACTGTTGCGTCTTTTCCTTTGCTGTCCATGATTTGAAGGTTCTTCGATTAGTAAGTAAAGTGTACTGAAAAATTTTCCTCGTCGTATCTACCACATATCGTACAACTAAATTTTCTTCCTTACAACACAAGACTGATCTCGGCGATGATTGAAATATTGGAGTCCTATAGAGTTACAGTTTGTGTTACGGTGCTCATTACACTTTTCATGTTGAGGACTTAGCCGCGCTGTGGTTTTTGGTGTATAATGTAATGATATCTATCCAGTCACTCGCACAGTTCTCCTGCGTCTTAGACCACGCATCCCTCCAACTAGTCAAATTGTGTTCACCGCACATCACCGAACATCACCGGTGATTTATGAAATTTTTCCCGAGGCAGGTTCATGTTGGTAAAACTTTGACATGCTTTATCAAAAATGTCTTTTCATCTCATTGTCCCGTGTATGGATTTCATGTCAAATATTTCTACTTCTCCACGGAGGAAGATGGGGGCTCTGCAGTGTCATCCGTGTCATTAAGTTCATCGCTAATTGAGTAGAATGCCACAAGGCTTTTTTTTTGTTCATCTGTATGTTTATATCTCTGGCCATCTCATTAACTAGTTCGACAAGTGAGGTTCAGCTAATGCTTACACTTGTAAACATATGATGTTTGTCTGAATACAATACTTCACATACTTCCGTTCTGCAGCGCTGCAGAAACTCTCCTTCAATAAACGGTCTGCCTGGTTTGGTGACAACCTCCGCCACAATAAGTCTTACTTTCACAGCAGCTTCAGTTTGTGATTTTAATTTGTTGAAAAATGTCTGTTGTGGTGTTAAGTTCAGACTTTTTCCACGTGTCTTGATATTTACTCTCGTATTGTCCTCCCATATTATATTCCTTGATCACTGCCACATTAGCTCTACAAATTACTCAAACAATTTTACCGCAAATATCAGTTTTTTAAAAGCCTCCCAGCCTCTTTAAAAGGCTCTGTTTTCAGAATCATATTTTCTCTTCACAAATTTTAAGGGTTGCGTTGATTTTGTTTTCTTTAAAGGAGATCAAGTTCGCCATAGAAGCTAAATGTGATGCAATATCCGGATACTACGCTATTTCATTTCTCGTGGTCAATCCAAATCAAGCAACTGAACGTTGCAAGGCTAAAATTATGAGAAACATCATCTCACAAAACTCATTCTGATTGAAGGCTCTGGGGTAGCCTGCCGTTTGGAAAAGTTGCAAATTAGGCAATTCAAGTTGTGATTTATATCGCAGGGCCATTAAAATGTTTACCTAACTTTCTCTTTCTGGCCGGATACCTTTACATACAGTACATAAAATAGTGCAGTCAATCCACAAACTACTGCACGTATTCTATAAAATAGAGCACACATTACACAAACTGCTGCACGTATTCTATAAAATAGAGCACACATTACACAAACTAGTGCACGTATTCTATAAACTAGAGCACACATTACACAAACTACATCACGTATTCTATAAACTAGAGCACACATTCCACAAGCTACTGCACGTATTCTATAAACTAGAGCACACATTCCACAAGCTACATCACGTATTCTATAAACAAGAGCACACATTACACAAGCTACTGCAGGTATTCTATAAACTAGATCACACATTATACAAAAGAATGTCCTTTCACCAGCTTCGATTTGTCAATCGCCTAAGAGCTGACATTGCCATTGCTTGATCTTTGAGGCTCCCAGTATAAAAAAAACCCCACTATTTTTTGAACGACCAGAGAAAGCTTTTAATTCCTACTCCATCCTAATAGGCGCCTTTTGTGTGTTATTGCAGGGTTTGGTGTTTGTCAGCATGGCCGTCGACGAGCGTACGTCATTTCTCTGTACTCGAAGTTTACTAAGTGAACGTGAAAGGAATGTCTGGTAGACAAGCAACTTTTTATATCGATTAGTGTGACATTTTCCCTAGAAGGTTCTCTCTTTGGCCCTCATCTCGTCTGCAACGAATATCACTGAAAGTGAACATAAACAATACGACTGTTCACTGATTATTTTAGTTCGTAGAAAGTGAACACATGTTTGAAAACTCAAAGGCGTAGTCTTCGACACAAAGACGAATCCCCATCCCTTTCCGCTTCGGTAAAACTTCCCTTTAAATTGATAAAGTAGCGTCCCTTTACGCTGATGAGGTTGTTTCCCTTCAAGTTGATGGAGAAGCTTCCCGTATGTTGATAAAGTAGCGTCCCTTTACGCTGATGAGGTTGTTTCCCTTCAAGTTGATGGAGAAGCTTCCCGTATGTTGATAAAGTAGCGTCCCTTTACACTGAAGGGTTCGTTTCTCTTTACGTTGATGGATTAGCTTCCCTTACGTTGACACAGTAACTGCCCAGATAATCCCAAACGTAGACATCATAGATGTGTCACGTGACTTCACTTCAACTCTATCTCGAAATTTCATTTTTTTTTAAACTAGCTCTTCCAGACTCTACGGATCACGTGTCAATAACAATAATGACCAACAAAGAATAGTTTTAAAACTCCCAATTGTCCAGCAACTCTTCGGTTTCAAGGCCATTCAAATACATCAGCAGCGGTGTACCACATTGGAGTTCCGACGCTGTCAGTTCAGATGAACTACTGCATGTGATTAAAGCTTTAATGGAATCATCAAACAGTTTAGAACTACTGTATATGATGGGGCGCGGTGGTCGAGAGGAGGGCACGGGTTCGAATCCCTGTGAAGGCAGGGACTTTTTCCCGTGAACTAAAATGAGTTCCTGAAGTAAAGCCGGCTATGCATTGTGTTAGCTATACACAATCCCCTGTGGGGTATGCCGTGGCTATAGAAACTTGTGAACGCTGCTTCACTTGCCCCATAAGCCAACATGGTCAGAAAGTAGAGTTTATATGATTAAAGTTTTACTTAAATCATCCCACATTTTAGAATAGTATGTGGAGATGCTTCGTCTTAGTGAGAAAGGACATCTTGGAGTTTCGACACTGTCAATTGTCATGAACAACTCTGAATATGATTCAAGCTTTAATGGAATTCTTCTTATCTTATCTATACAGACGCTCCTTCTATGCAGAAGATAATTGCGTCCACAGACCATGACAGATGATCTTTAGGCAAGTGATGCAGCGTTCACAGGCCACGGCTTTGTGGGTTCCACGCATTACCCAGCCGCCTAACTAGTGTTAGGTACCCATTCGGAGCTGGGTGACTCAGGGACGCCATAGGCCCCGGGAACAAATCATTGCCTTCACATGGATTCGAACCCATGACCATCGGTACGCCAGTCGAGCGCGCTGCCACTCGACCACCGCGTCCCCAACAGTCTATATGGACCAGGGGTGGCCAGACATGTAGTAACTGAGAGCCATTTTTAAATATTAAAAAATAGTTAAGAGTCGCATTGAAGCACTATGGGTCATGAAATCTGGCTTGGAAATCTTCCAGTAAGCTCTGTAACATATATTTCTTAAATTGTCCGCGAGCCGCAATGTGAACACAGAAGAGCCGCATGCGGCTCTCGAGTCGCGGTTTGGCCACCGCTGGTCTGGACCTACTGTATATGATGGGGCGCGATGGTCGAGCGGCAGGCACGGGCTCGAATCTCAGTGAAGGTGCGTTCTTGTCCCCGTGGCTAAAGGGCGTCCCTGAGTCCGACAAGCTCCGGATGGGTACCTGACATTTTTAGTTGGGGAAGTAAAGGCGTCTGAACATTGTGCTAGCCACACAATCCCCACGTATGCCGTGGCTATAGAAACTTGTGAACGCTGTTTTACCTTCCCCATAAAGCAACATGTTCTGAAAAGGAGACTTTATATGATTAAATTTTGAATGGAATGATCCAAAAGTTCAGAATAGTATATCCGGGCACATGGAGATGCCTCGTTTTAATGACATAGAAAAGAGACTTCACCTTAAGCCCTAGCCGTGCTCATATCCTCTCTGTTTTCAATGACCAAGGCAATTCACGGGGGGATGAATTTAATCACTCTTATTACCATCACCCGAGGAAGAAGAAACAACAGATGGTACGCGGCTAAAATTACAAGTGAATCCCTTTAACGTTGGGGGACTGAAGTCCATGAAAGTAAAAAACGTTAACTTAAGCCCCAGCATTATGCATGGGGAGTTACTCCAGATGAATGGGGGGGGTGGGGAGTACAGAATTGTCTGCCTTTTCTGACTTCTCTCTCTTTAACAAGTTCATTTTGCCATTTTAAAAAACAGATTCAAGATAGTATTACTGTACACAAATATATTCTATTGTTTTACATTTAGACACAGTATATATACTGTTTTCTGTAAGTGTGAATTAGTTTTAAATTAACCATTTAAAACTCTCCACAATTAACCATTTAAAACTCTCCATATTTGACATTGAAAGTATTATCTAAATGTCCCAATACATATGTATATTGTCACAGTTTCCATGGCAACTTAAGCTACTAGATTAACTAGATATATAGTCACCAGGGGCAGGGGGATATAATGCTGATTGCTTGTCACAAGAGGTGCCAGCGAGTTGGTTGAATCTACAATACTTTAATATAGAGGGGGTGGGAATGAACAGCCACCCTGGGGGTGGGAATGAACAGCCACCCTGGGGGTGGGAATGAACAGCCACCCTGGGGGTGGGAATGAACAGCCACCCTGGGGCGCGCCAACCCGTCAAACCAACCCATCTAATGCCCACCCATAAAATTACGTGAGCCTTCCCTGGAGTACGAGATATGACGTGTGCATTCTCTTTTGTACTGTGATTACGCAATAGCAATGTCTTACTATCTACCCACTTTCTTTTTCTAAATTTATTTCTCTTTTGTACTGTGATTACGCAATAGCAATGTCTTACTATCTACCCACTTTCTTTTTCTAAATTTAAGCTGTGCACTCCATCCAATATTTCCTTCAGAGTTTCACTCGATATTTACATATCTTATCTATTACATACACGCCTTCTACACAGAAGACTATTGCATTCTACAGTTATCCATGGTTTATGTCTAGTCTTGTATTTTTAAATCCCTTATATTAACTTCGCGGCCGTCTCTCTCTCTCTGTCTCTCTCTCTGTCTGTCTCTCTCTCATCATCTCATGGGCTCGGCGGGCGGAAAAACAGAAGTCAAAAATGACCCACTTCCAATGATCCGATCGAACTGAAATTTGGCACACGGACCCGTCTTACCTAACAATGCATCGTATCAAAATTTCAGATCGATCGAACGTACCGTAATTAAATTAATGCATTTTTAGTTTATCCTTATATGAGGTATGTAATTTTAATTCACGATTTGTTATTGTTTTTTTGCCACGTGAAAGTTTGAGCATTGAGGCGACCCAACGAAACGACGGTGCGCTTTTGTTTACATTTTACGTGTCACTCTGAGCTCGGTCAAGCGAATCGGTGACCAGACTTTTCCCCTCTCCCCCCACCCACCCCTCCCCCCCCCACCCCTCCCCCCCCCCACTAGGGTTATGATGCAAAGTTGAGTTAAGACAGATTCAGTCTGTAAATGTTTGAATATAATCAATACTTTTAGTTATGTCTCATCTATAAGGGATTTATAGTCAAAAACTTTGTTTTTACGGGGTTGTTTTATTAAATCCCTTATATTAACTTCACCGCCGTCTCTGTCTCTCTGTCTCTCTGTCTGTCATCATCTCATGGGCTCGGCGGGCGGAAAAACAAAAGTCGAAAATGACCCACTTCCAATGATCCGATCGAACTGAAATTTGGCACACGGACCCGTCTTACCTAACAATGCATCGTATCAAAATTTCAGATCGATCGAACGTACCGTAATTAAATTAATGCATTTTTAGTTTATCCTTATATGAGGTATGTAATTTAAAATCACGATTTGTTATTGTTTTTTTGCCACGTGAAAGTTTGAGCATTGAGGCGACCCAACGAAACGACGGTGCGCTTTTGTTTACATTTTACGTGTCACTCTGAGCTCGGTCAAGCGAATCGGTGACCAGACTTTTCCCCTCTCCCCCTCCCCCCCACCCCTCCCCCCCTAGGGTTATGAAGCAAACTTGTGTTAAGACAGATTCAGTCTGTAAATGTTTGAAAAATCAATACTGTTAGTTATGTCTCATATATAAGGGATTTATAGTCAAAAACTTTGTTTTTACGGGTTTGTTTTATTAAATCCCTTATATTAACTTCGCAGCCGTCTCTCTCATCATCTCTCTCATCTCTCTCTCTCTGTCTTGGGCTCGGCGGGCGGAAAAACAGAAGTCAAAAATGACCCACTTCCCATGATCCGATCGAAACTGAAATTTGGCACACGGACCCGTCTAACCTAACAATGCATCGTATCAAAATTTCAGATCGATCGAACGTACCGTAATTAGATTAATGCATTTTTAGTTTATCCTTATATGAGGTATGTAATTTAAATTCACGGTTTGTTTATTGTTTTTTTGCCACGTGAAATTTTGAGCTGACGCATTGAGGCGACCCAACGAAGCGACGGGCGCTTTTGTTTACATTTTACGTGTCACTCTGAGCTCGGTCAAGCGAATCGGTGACCAGACTTTTCCCCCTCCCCCCCCACCCACCCCTCCCCCCCCCCACTAGGGTTATGATGCAAAGTTGAGTTAAGACAGATTCAGTCTGTAAATGTTTGAAAATAATCAATACTGTTAGTTATGTCTCATATATAAGGGATTTATAGTCAAAAACTTTGTTTTTACGGGTTTGTTTTATTTTATTATTAGAGTTTTAAATGTTGATAGAGTGTTGGTTTTCCGTATTTGATCAGGCAACCCATCCCACGTCCGCACTCCAGACGGGAAGAACGAGAATTTGTATGTGTTTGTTCTTGCATACGGAATAAGAAAAGTTTTTTTCCCCTATGTCTATCTGAGCGTTATATTAGCTTAACTTTGTGCTATATTTTCAAGTTCTAATTAATTGCCCAATATAATATTACTACTTTGCTCTTTTTGAGGCCCCTTTCCTATTAACTCGTGCACGCTTCCGGATCTGTATAAGTCGCCAGGATCTGTATATGTCGTCAACTTTTTCAAAACGCTAGGAAACACGTTTTCTGACTTGCTAGAGTGCTGAAATTTTCACAGTACGTTTGGCTTGTGAGTAGGATTAAGCTATTAAAGTTTCAGATCGATCGAATGTACCGTAATTAAATTAATGCATTTTTAGTTTATCTCTATATATCTGAATATGTCGTCATCTAGTATTTGGGTCAGCATGTGAAAAACCTTGAGAAATCCCCTAAAAATCGCTAACTAATCGGCGATAAACCTACATCAAAAGTTAAATCTGAAGGAAATCTAAAACAAAAGGAACATTGCCAAATGATATTAATTTGAAAGTTTAGCCGTTTCTTGATTTTCATCAGACAAGAAGAGGCATAAATAAATAAGGAAAGGAAAGGAGTTAAGAATGTGTAAGTTTATATTTATAGACAATTTCAAATTTTGCTCACAAAATTCGTTGTAGAGGAACTTGGCTAACAGGACATTTAACAGGACTTCATGAATGAGTTTAAGTGTTACAAATCTTTTGTTAACGCGTAAAAGTAGAAAATAAATGAAGAAAAAAACTTTTTTAAAAAGATGAGGCCGAGCTGCAGTGAAGAATGTAGAATCTCGCATGAAAATGCAGAAAATAATTTTTTAGTCACAAACTAAGTAGTCACACAGGAGGACTCAGAACTTTTCTGTTAATTGATCAAATTTTATATCTCACATTAAATCCCACACTCGATCACAATAAATATAAAATAACACAATCGATCACAATAAATATAAAAATAAAACAAACCCGTAAAAACAAAGTTTTTGACTATAAATCCCTTATATATGAGACATAACAAACAGTATTGATTATTTTCAAACGCGACAAACATTTACAGACTGAATCTGTCTTAACTCAACTTTGCTTCATAACCCGGGAGGGGAAAAGTCTGGTCACCGATCGCTGGATCGAGCTCAGCGTGACACGTAAAATGTAAACAAAAGCACGCCGGTATTTCGATGGGTCGCGTCAACGCGTCAACTCAAACTCTCACGTGGGGGAAAAAAACAATAACAAACCGTGAATTTGAATTACATACGTTTTATAAGGATAAACTAAAAATGCATAAATTTAATTACGGTACGTTCGATCGATCTGAAATTTTTATACGATGCATTGTTAGGTGAGACGGGTCCGTGTGCCAAATTTCAGCTCGATCGGATCACGGAAAGTGGGTCATTTTTTACTTTTCTTTTTCCGCCCGCCCAAGACAGACAGAGATGACGAGATGGCGGTAAAGTTAATATAAGGGATTTAAAAACTTAGAGAAACTTGATTATTAAATTTGGTAAAATAATGTACTGATTTTTTTTTCATCCAGAAGTCAAATCTAGACTTAAAAGCACATTTAAAACACTTTTTTTTTACCAGCTATTTATAGAACGTTTTGGAAGCAATCAAATAATCAGTTAAAAGAAACGTCGCTATTTTGTATTATTTCCCGTTCACAATCTTCTGTGAAACTACTAAAACTTGAACGTAGCTTCTGTATGCTAAATTTTGAACATATTTTCGCGCTTTTCAACTATCCTAAACAATTGTGTTAGTACAATTAACCCTGTTAAAAGAAAAATTGAATTAATCTTTAATGTCACCATTTGAAATCTAAGGCCGGTAAATCAGAGGGAAAATGTCTGCAACTCCTAGCTCCAAAGTGGGCGTTGTCGCGCCATGAATAAACGATGTTTGGCGCCCGCAAAATTAACGTCATGCTAAGAGTGGAGAATTCCCAAAGGGGAAATTACGTTGTGCATTTAATTCTATGATTAATTTAATAATAGAATTCAGCATAGCAGATTCTCTCAACGTCCTCTTGGGGACGAAATTTTGCTTTTTAAATTACATCTGCTGAAAATAGCTGCTTTACAGGGGGATGACTTTTTATAGGTCTTTTAAATGGTATTGTCTGCATCAGTGGCCAAACTTGACTAAATGCCACCCAGAGCAAACCCCAAAATTTTCTAAATTCCTCCCCTGCCTTTTCCCAAACAACTCACTCTAAAAAACGAAAATATGCAATTACTAAACAAAAGAGCTTTGGTACTCCATCCGCGATCATCTACAATTTCAATTAAACAAATTATAGCGTTTACTTTTACAATTATGTTACGATGAGGAATCGACTTCCTAACAAAAGGGAAACCAATTTCACCAAAGCAAATCTTTGATAGATGTCAACTGTACCTCTAACGACATGTCTGAAATAATGCCATCTTAAAAAGGGTTAATTGAGCTATTCAAAATATTTTTTTTAATGTTTGTTTTCTTTTGGGTTTTTATTCAAACATCATAATACCGCCCGGAAGTCTTGGCGCTGTTCTGATTTCTGATTCGTGTTTCTCGGATTCAAACGAGCTTTTTGGTTTGGGCTGCATTCAAAATCATATTTCAGTAAATCGTTGGCATAGAGAACAGAACCATCGAGTTGAGAATCAGAACAAAGAGACGTTGACCTACATGGTTGTGGTTGTTAGATGATATCACCATTTGACCTACATGGTCGTGGCTGTTAGATGACATCACCATTTGACCTACATGGTCGTGGTTGTTAGATGACATCACCATTTGACCTGCATGGTCGTGGTTGTATTAGATGACATCACCATTTGACCTGCATGGTCGTGGTTGTTAGATGACATCACCAACCACCCAGCCATGCAGGCCAAACCTGATACTGACGTGAAATCATTAGACTCTTGCTAATTTTTATGTTAATTTGATTTTTTTCATTTAGTTGAAACCCCCGCACGTTACGCGTGAGAGCTCTTACCACTTTCACCCTCAGCACAATGGACTTCGAAATTAACCAAACTGAAAGATGCATGTAGTTTCTCTCTTATTTTAACAAGCATCAATCACGTACTTCATCGCTAATAAGTATCTGTAACAGACGTCTGTCCCGTTGATGCCAATATGTGAAGTAGAAATGTTGTTATAATATCCACTGTGTGAATATCAGCAGTTTTTATTGGAAATCTGTCCCACGAATAACAGCCGGTAAATATGAGGAATAATTGAATGTGTTCATGGCGTCCTTAAAGACCAAAACATTAGCCAATCAGCACGTCACACGCCATTAGAGGCAGATCACTAGCTTAGCTTCCCCGCGCTGCTGCAGACAGAAGATGAATGGAATGGATTCCCGAATGGTATGTCCCCAAAAATTACACCCTACTGCACAGATACACTACAGTCCCACGTATGATAAAAACTGAAGTCTAGTAAAACAGTACAGTCCTGAACAAACGAAAAACCGCCAAACAAATAAATATTACTGTTAAAGATAAGCTTATCACCACCAAATAAAAAAAATATCACATTCGAACCCCCCTCCCCCCAAAAAAAAACACCGAAATAATCAAACTTAAAGTCCATAATAAAATAAACACCACCAAACCAATAAATATTACTGTCAACAATAAGCTTAACATCAACAAATAAATGAATATTACAATCACAAACTAAATAAAAAAAACCATCAAAAGAATAAATATTACAGCAAAAATAAAATAAACACATTCAAACCAATAAATATTACATTCCAAAATATAAAAAAAAGCACCACAGACACAATGAAAACTTCAGTCCCCCCCCCCACACACACACACGCCCTCGTCACAAACCCAATCAATCACACCAGCGTTAGTCCCATGCATCGCTTATCTCACCAATCCAAAGTGGGTTAGAGACCCATATATCGCTGACCCCACGTCAAAGACCACGTCTCTGATGTGTATCAATATTAAACCGTGTCACCTAAAGTGTAAGTATAAAAACCAGTCGGCATAAATATTATTACGTCGATTGATTTCATTGGAATATTTGCTCACCCTACAACATATTGATACCTTTGTCAATTGATTTTCTTTCAACGATCAGTTTATTGACTCGGTCGAAACGGGAACAGTGTATTGATGCATGGACACGGCCCAGACAAGAACAGTGTATTGGTGTATGGACTAGGCCCAGACAAGAACAGTGTATTGATGCATGAACTAGGCCCAGACAAGAACAGTGTATTGATGCATGGACTAGGCCCAGACAAGTACAGTGTATTGATGTATGAACTAGGCCCAGACAAGAACAGTGTATTGGTGTATGGACTAGGCCCAGACAAGAACAGTGTATTGGTGTATGGACTAGGCCCAGACAAGAACAGTGTATTGATGCATGGACTAGGCCCAGACAAGAACAGTGTATTTGTGTATGAACTAGGCCCAGACAAGAACAGTGTATTGATGCATGGACTAGGCCCAGACAAGTACAGTGTATTGATGCATGAACCAGGACCAGACAAGAACAGTGTATTGATGCATGAACCAGGCCCAGACAAGAACAGTGTATTGATGCATGGACCAGACTCAGACAAGAACAGTGTATTGATGCATGAACTAGACCCAGACAAGAACAGTGTATTGATGCATGGACTAGGACCAAACAAGAACTAGACCCAGCCGGGAGCAATGTAATGATGCGTGAACCAGGCCCAGACAAGAACAGTGTATATTTATGCATTAATCACTCATCAAAATCGAGGAACATTCCAACGAATAATTTACATAAACTAAAAGTAAAATGTGTTTTGCCTCACGAAAATCATTCTATAAAAGGTCACATGAAGTGACAGCGGAGACCTGACTGCCTTGTCAAAATATGTCATTTTGTCTATAGGATAGTTTTATTTTACTGGATCTGTCACTGGTCATCTTTCATTTGGAAAAATAAAATTGATTTTATATTTAATAGTAAATGTATCTCTTCGTGACCAACATTTGTGTCTATTTTCGGTTGTCTGTAAAATAGCTCTGCATAGCGTCTACAGGCTTAATAACATGACGGTAGTGAGGTTAACGTTAGATGGACACTGCAACAGAGATACTAGCCATTGGGCGGGGTTATTATTTATATTTCTTTGTTTATATAATGTGACTAGCAATTTTGAAAAACGTTACGGATGACAACATATGCGGGGTGTCATCAAACACCATAAAAACGTTTTTATAAAGCATTTTATATAACTTTAAAACCAAAAAAGATTGGATGTAAGTCTCAGCATTTTGTTCTGTTTTTTTTTAAACTAAAATATAAATACCAACTTAAATATTTAAATATTTTGTTATTGTTTTGTTGAAATTATCTCAAAATTTTATCATAATATAATAAACGATTCAAGTGGCAAAAAGTAAAAACGATGCGTTTTTTAAAACATACAATTCTTATATAGAGAAAGATTTCTTGGAATCGTATCCTCCTCCCCCCTACACCCCACTTAGTTCCCTTTGATGGAAAGTCTGACGTTGTATGGGAGTGTGAAATACACATTGTATCAAGTCTGTCGAGCTCTAATATCAACTATTTGATTTTTGTGATATTTTCTGCTAACGTTGTTGATGTTTTATGTTGGGGAAGTGGTGACGCTGGTGAGAGATGACATCTCTTAACAGAACTCGATAAACCCCTGGAGTTAAACAAAGCGCCATGAGACGTCAGTAACAGCTGTGTAGCCATAACTGCGGGTGTAACAGTGTAACCGTAACTTAACTGACGGTTGTAACAGTATAACCATGATGGTGTAGCTTTGACAAAGCAACAACATCCCCTGGGCGATAACAATGTAAATGATATTGTAACGAAACAGTGTAATTACCACATAGTAACAAAGAGTGTTTCTCTATAAAAGTGTCACTTCAACAATGCATTTATTACGGTATTAAAATTACAGTGTAACTATAACAACGCAACTAAATTATGACAGCATAACTCTAAGATTGTAACTATGAAAGTATATTTACAAAAACGTAACTGTGAGAGTGTGCAACAGTGCTACTATTACAGTACTGTTACTTTTTCAATACTACTATATTAAGTGCAGCTACAACTGTATAACTTTAACAGCGTAACAGAGGGTGAATCTATAATATTTTTATATTCGTTAACGTACAAGCGGAGTTATAACTCAGGATCATCGCGTTGCCATGGCAACTAAAGTAATGCCTGGTTACAGGTGCATGTGTGCGTGTGTGCTTTTTTTTTACATCTTAGTTCCTGGTGACACTACAGAATGGCGCGTGAACGTCCAGTGAGAACTTCCTCACTGTGTCTATCCATACGAAGCTTTGTGGAACCTCCAGTGAATAAGTACTTTGTGATAATAGATTATTCTAAAAGAGAGAGTGGACTCAGTCCTCCAGGGAAGCATAGGATCGCTGTGTATTGAGTTTCTTGCTTAGAGTGGAATGCCTACTGTTAGGGTCAAGGGGTAAGGAAATTGGTCTAAGGGGGAATGCCTACTGTTAGGGTCAGGGGGTAAGGAAACTGGTCTAAGGGGGAATGCCTACTGTTAGGGTCAAGGGGTAATGAAACTGGTCTAAGGGGGAATGCCTACTGTTATGGTCAAGGGGTAAGATTCACTTGAAGAAACTTGAGTCAAGTCACGGGCTGATGTTTAAAACCAATTTAATAGGTAAACTTTAAAATGAAAATATGTACCATGCAGGTCTATAAAAAAATAAGAGGTAAACACGATGCAGGAAATACACTCAGTATTAATAAAAGCATTAAAAATAATAAGAGAGCTTTCAACAAGAGTACTGTACTCGGCATCCTTCCGTCTCGCGAGACGATGGTGCATCACCGTTGAGTTGGGTTGCATTTCCTCGAGTGGCTGTGCAGTCCTATCCTTGAGTGACAGTCTTTACCACAGCTTTTACACACGAGTTCTTTGCTTCCATATGTTTTGGCCTTTCTCCTAGCTCTTCTGTCCTCCATCTTTGCTCCTCGGCTACTATGACGCATTCTTTGACAACTGTGCGCCACGTAGTTCAGTCTTCTGCCTTAAACTCCCAGCCAGTTGTGCGTATTATGGCTGCTTTCATGTTCCTTTGGCAGACATCTTTAAATCGCAGACGTGGGCGACCTGTCTTCCTGTTTCCCGATGCCAGTTCTCCAAATAGGAGGTCCTTGGGGATGCGGCCAGGGCTCATTCTGTTAACATGTCCTAGCCATCTCAGGAGTCTTTTACGTAGGATTGAGAACATGCTTTGGGTATTGGCACGCATTAGGACCTTTGTCTTGCCATTTAATGCCAAGGATGAGACGCAGGCATCTCAAGTGGAAGCTATTAAGCTTGCGCTCTTGGGATGTTTAAGTGGTCCACGTCTCGCTCCCGTATAGCAGTGTACAACAAGATTGCGCAACCATATTTATAAATATTTTGAAAATTGAAAATACTAGCTAGATTTAAAAAAACATTATTGGTTTAGTTGGAACATTGGAGATTACTTGAGAAACTTGAAGCGCATTTTATTTAACTTCTGGAAGGTTTCGCCTTTCACAAAGTACACGCACAATCTCGGCATCAAAAAGAGTGTAATTAAAAATAATTCATGGCAATAAAACATAGTTAGGGCTGGTACTGATTTTAAAAAAATTGTGTTTAATCGGGAAAAAAATTATTCGATTAATTTTGATTAATTTTATTTTTTATAACGCATATATAGATCCCGTTAAGTCAAGATTCATTATTTCACAAAATTGGGTAAATTAAGGTAATTCCATGGCTCCCCAAATTTCGTGACGCAACACACCAAATTCGTTCTGCTATGCAAGAAATATGGAAGAAAAAACTTTTTGTTTACGTATGTACGTCTAAATAAATAATAATAATACGAGGGGAAAGTATGTAAGGAACAAGAAATATTAATTATGAATAAATTGGATTTTTAAAAATTTAGAAATATTTCTTAAATTTTTTTCGGATTTTAATTGATCTAATTAATTTTAATGGATTAAAAATTTAACGAATAATCGATTCATTAATTGTTAGTTTCCGCAGCCCTAAACATAATATATAAAATTTATATAAGACTACAAACCCTCAATGTTCGCCAAAAATTGTTTTTTTAAAACATGTGCTATTAACTATTTAATACATGTGCTGTGTGTACTTACCATGTGCCATTAAAGTCTTCTTTTCTTGATTTATAAAAATAACATACGATTTATTCACTCTCACAAAGTATCAAGAACAAGATAACAAGTGAGGAATGTCACTTTGACATCATAATCAACCAGTCAAAACACTATTAATCTATCTAAATAAACTTTATGATTTACATGTACTTTAATTCAATACCACAAATCAATGTATACAAGTTACTTTTAAAATAACACCATTAACGGTGGTTTGCTTTATCTGTAGCGGATTTTCCTCCGACCTATTTAAGGGTTTCTCATTGGCCCCTTGATCTAAAAATAGAACATTGCGTCGTTGACTTTGACGTTTTCCGGTCTTAGAAATGACAAACCCTGCACGAGTGCTTTCAACCACGGTACTGGATATTGCCGATATCACGTATTTATGGCAACACTATCATCAAGCGCCAGTGTCTCCAAGTGCCCAGACCCACAAATAGGGAGTCTGGAGGTTTCCGTAATGGTTTTTTTTAACCCCTGATAACCTTGATAAGCGTTTCAAGATACGAAAGACCCAGGTCAGATGTAGCATGGGCGTCTGATGAAATGGGACTGTAGAGTTAATTCTATATACGAGCAGTTGTCGCCCGTGTGTCCAACATGTGGCGCATTCAACCTGTTTTGACATATCCCTTAGATGCAGTTTCAGATGCACTTTTTACAGCAAATACTAAATTATTAACCTTCCGACTAGCTCCTTGCTTCCGTATTACACAGCCTTGCCCGTATTGCACAGACACTGCCCGTATAGCACAGACAATGCCCGTAGAACTGTATTTAAATTTTTTTAATCCTGTTATTTTCTCAGGTCATGACAGTCAACTACGTCGTTTCCCCATTTATTTTGTTTATCTTTTCGTACCCGAGTCCTTGCTGGTTTTTGGGGGGGGGGTGCTGCTGGCAATATCGGCTTGGTTGGACATAAAATACAAAATAGATTGGTTAGACATGCATGACTGAGTGAAAAACAAATTGTTGTCTTTAAACCTGACCAATGGTAGAGTTTTAAAAAGTCGCTACCAACCAACTACTTGATGTTGTTTGATCAATAGCATCAAAGCCTTCCTTGTGAATACGTGCTTTGTTGTCTTAGGAGCAGTTCAAAAGTCGCTACCAACCAACTACTTGATGTTGTTTGATCAATAGCATCAAAGCCTTCCCATGAGAATACGTTCTTTGTTGTCTTAGGAGCAGTTCAAAAGTCACAAGAGAAATATCTTGCAAACATGGCGATTTACTCGCTGTTGCCGCGCGGTAGATACTTCGTGATAAAACAGGTCCGCCTGAAATTCACTTGGTAATTGCGTCTCCTTTAACAAAATTGTATCCATTTAATTGAATTCACTTTTGTTTTAGGTTGGAATTTATTATATTGATGTGAACTGGTGTAGGAATACATTTTTTCTTCTTTATAAAGTATTGATTTTGTTTTTACTGCACGAAGACGAGGGGCGCAGCAGAATGTGCGGAAGTTCTTTTACTGTATATATATTAAATGAACAAAAGAAATGGTGGTCGTTATTAATATGGAAGTCGTGAGGGTGCGTGTAAGGGGAAAGGCTTTATTGCCTTAAGTTAGGATTACGTCTCTTTCACGCACCGCTTTCAACCGGGATTTCCCGATATCTCAACGTTTTCGTGAGCGCTAAACAGGTTTTTCCTCCGGTGGCAAGGGATGGTCTTAAAATGACAGCCAAAAAATCCCGTTACCAAGTCGGACAGTGCTGATGCAGTATGTCTCGTTGTTCGTCCACTGACTTTTCTTCCATGTTTATCCTAACTGGCGTTTAAGAGTTGAGCAACTTACATAGCGCTTGATTTAAATGTTTGCTACCAAAAATGATGCTAACGGGTAGCAATAATAAATAGTATATCGGATATTATGACCACGCAAGGTTATATTTGATCTAGGCTAAAATTGTAGTGTTACTCCCATACGAATGTATGCATTGATGTCTTCGTGCACAATAAAGGAAAAAATAAGCTTCTTTCCAACTGTAAAAGAACAATTCTTTGTGTCACTTCATGGTCTTCCTCGAACCAACTAAGCGCTCTATAGAGCTCTAAAGCATTAAAAAGTTTTGGGGGGAAAACTGTTGTACCAATGACTTGAAAATAAAGAGTTTTCACAACTGTTACTCGGAATGTGGAGCGAGATATTTCTAACAATGCCCTTCTCCAAATATTAACTGTTCAAAGGAGACGCAACAAATGGTTTAAGACAGTGCAACTCAAAGTGGTGGTCCGCAGACCGGTGTCGGTCAGTGGACCATCCGCCGCCGGCCCGCAGAAGTTATCAAGAGAGTATTGAAAAATGTAATAATAATACTCCATTTGCAACCATTATTACATGTAATAACTACTAACCCTACAGAATATGTCAATTTTTTGGCAATAAGCACGTAAATTGAAACAAATAAAATAAAAATATATTACATTTCGCTGTCTCGAAAGTACAGGTAAAATAGCGCACCGGTCCCTGCAGCAACGGAAGACTTCCTGCCGGTCCGCCATACTAAAAAGTTTGAGAAGCCCCGGTGTAAGACACATTTAATATAAAGTTTGTCTCCCCTCCTTCTTTACGTTTTACCATCACTTTCCAACCGTTAGGTCATCAAGTACAACTCGTAAATCTATAAAAACTTATGTGTGGAAGAAGGTACTTTCTGGTTAGTGATAAATGTGGGATTTTTTTTTCTGTCACCAGTGAATATCAAAAAAGCTGATCTGCAACCGAGGCACGGTCTACCCTTTAATCCTATTTCTCTGGGTTTTGTTCTATAACTAGATTCTCCCCCACACCGTGTCACAGCGGTAATCCCAGGCCCATAAGCCGTATTAATGGAGCACTAGGCCAGTGCTGGCATAGCCCCCAGATCAATACGCTGGCTGTACACTAGATGGGGATCTAGGGGTGGGGGAGAGGTGTTTCATGGTATTTTAACATCTACTGGGCCCTTTAGATCTTGTGGCTTTGAGTTGTCATATTTTAACATCTACTGGGCCCTTTAGATCTTGTAGCTTTGAGCAGTCATATTTTAACATCTACTGGGCCCTTTAGATCTTGTGGCTTTGAGCAGTCATATTCAGTAAAACTGTAGCAGGCAAGGTCACAGAGCAAAAGGACTTTTTTCAGATCCACATTCAAGTTTTAGCTCTTGAGTACATTACCCACGCGGCTGGATAGCGAAGTCATTTGTGCGCTCGGCTCAGAAGCTGAGGGGCGTGGGATCTGGGAGGGAGATAAGGCGCCCAACAAGGTCTACCAAACCCCTAGTAAGTTCTAATGGAAACATTAGAACCCCCTACGACCATCGGCTATGGGACTTAAAATAAAATTTAAAATAAAACAAACCCGTAAAAACAAAGTTTTTGACTATAAATCCCTTATATATGAGACATAACTAACAGTATTGATTATTATCAAACGCTACAATTCATTTACAGACTGAATCTGTCTTAACTCAACTTTGCTTCATAACCCAACATATCAGTCCCGAGTGGGGGGGGGAGGGAGGAAACCAAGCTCAGCATGACACGTAAAATGTAAACAAAAGCACGCCGGTACTTCGATGGGTGGCGTCAACGCGTCAACTCAAACTCTCACGTGGAAAAAAACAATAACAAACCGTGAATTTGAATTACTACGTTATATAAGGATAAACTAAAAATGCATTAATTTCATTACGGTACAATCTATCGATCTGAAATTTTGATACGATGCATTGTTAGGTGAGACGGGTCCGTGTGCCAAATTTCAGCTCGAGAGAGAGAGAGAGAGAGAGAGAGAGAGAGAGAGAGAGAGAGAGAGGGGGAGAGAGAGGGAGAGAGGGAGAGAGGGAGAGAGGGAGAGAGAGAGAGAGAGAGAGAGAGAGAGAGAGAGAGAGAGAGAGAGAGAGAGAGAGAGAGAGAGAGAGAGAGAGAGAGAGAGAGGGGAGAGAGAGAGATATGACGACAGAGACGGCTGCGAAGTTAATATAAGGGATTTAAAAACAACATTATCCACATTTAAGTTTTAGCTCATGAGTACATTGCCAAACATGAAAGTGAAACTGTGACCAGTTAGGGTCACCTTACATAGAGGTTGCCTGGACAAACTAACGCACTGAAGCCCCCAAATTCTCCCGAAAATATTCAAGTAATATTAGCAAGTGTATTTAAGGATCAAGTCTTATCTTATCTTCTTATCTGTTTCAGACGCTTATCTTATCTTATCTGTTTACAGACGCTCCTTCTATACAGAAGATTATTGCGTCCTACGCTTATCTATGGTTTGTGTTTAGTCCTGCATTTTTATTAGAGATTTAAATGTTGATAAAGTGTTGGTTTTCCTGGATTCTTCAGGCAACCCATTCCACGCCCGAATTCCGGACGGGAAGAATGAAAACTTGTATGTGTTTGTTCTTGCATACGGAATAGGAAAGGTGTTTTTATCCTTATGTCTATCTGAGGGTTGTATTAAGTTATCTTTGTGTTGTATTTCTAAATTAGAATTAATTGCTTTATGTATGATTACTACTTTACTCTTGGTTCTTCTATCCTCTAGTGTTTCAAGGTTTAATGATTTAACTAATGGTGTTATTCTAGTCAGTTTTAAATATTCTCCAGTAATGAATCTGGCAGCTCTTTTTTGGATTTGTTCTAGTTTATCAATGATCTCTTTGGTGGATGGGTCCCATACAGAAGATGCATATTCTAGTACTGGTCTCACCAATGTGAGATAGCATTTTAGTTTTATATCTTTATTACATGTGTAAAGGTTTCTTTTTATAAAGCCTAAGGTTTTGTTTGATTTTTTAATAACTTCATTGACATGGGGATTCCATGATAATTTCTCATTTATTATGACTCCTAAGTATTTTGCATCTTTAGTTTGGGTTAGTTCCTTTAGTACAGGTCTCACCAAAGTGAGATAGCATTTTAGTTTTATATCTTTATTACATGTGTAAAGGTTTCTTTTTATAAAGCCTAAGGTTTTGTTTGATTTTTTTAATAACTTCATTGACATGGGGATTCCATGATAATTTCTCATTTATTATGACTCCTAAGTATTTTGCATCTTTAGTTTGAGTTAGTTCCTTTCCATGAATGAAATATTTTGAATTTATTTGTTTCTTTTTTCTTTGTTACTCTTAACAGTTGACACTTTTCTGGGTGGAAACTCATACTCCAGTTAGTTTCCGATTTTATCAATTCATCTAGCTCTTTTTGTAAAATTTTGCTATCTTGTTCTGATTTAATTGTTACATAGATTATACAATCATCAGCAAATAACCTAACTTTTGTTCCTGTTGAGATGTTGTTGGGTAAATCATTTATATATATATATATATATATATATATATATATATATATATATATATATATATATATATATATATATATATATATATATATATATATTAAAAAGAGTAAGGGACCTAGCACAGTTCCTTGTGGAACTCCTGAATTGACCTTAAGAAGAAGAAACGTTATGAAAATTGTGTTTATGTTGTTATTCTTTTAAGATAAAAGACCTTTCTTAAAACGATTGCCAAGATGTCTTTTCAATATCCGATAAGAATATGAATCAGGAAAATCTATATCATTGAGGTCCGTAAAAGTTCAACGCCCATGGCCAACGGCGAGTTTCCGAAGACGGCACGGGCTGCAGTTACAATCTGATGCCAGGAAGCCAAGTATTGCATAGCGCACTGTTAGCATCGGATGGCTGAACTGTAAATAGCCACGGGATTGTGGGAGGATTAACAAGCAAATCGTGAGCCACAAAGGCAATGACGTGGTCGCGTAGGTTGTTCTGGGGGATAAAGTATGTTACTTTATTTATTATTTTATATCATTTAGAAGTCTAAGCTATAAGGTAATTATTTTCATTTTGAGAGCAAGTAATCTAAAATAAAAGAATAAAGGCTAGGAAGGCCTTTGTTTAGTAAAGGTTATTCAATAGGATACGTATTTTATTAAATGAGACTAAAGAGTCACGATGGCCAGGTCTGGACAACAATAAATGTTTCAAAGGTTATCCAAAGTGTGACGTCATGCAATGCATGTCTCCATGTGAAAGGTCATCCAGACTATAACCAACGTACATCACTGGCGATACAACATACATTACTGGCGATACAACATACATCACTGGCGATACAACGTACATCACTGGCGATACAACATACATCACTGGCGATACAACATACATCACTGGCGATACAACATACATCACTGGCGATACAACATACATTACTGGCGATACAACATACATCACTGGCGATACAACATACATCACTGGCGATACAACATACATCACTGGCGATACAACATACATCACTGGCGATACAATGATTTTATATCAAACCATAATCTTGTTAGATAATAGATTTTAGCGGCAACAATGATTACTGATGACTCAAAAGAAGTATCGAATCGGAAAAATAGAATAATTCGTTAAAAAATGTCATTACCAGAGAATTTAATCAGTATGAAATAGCGCCTTAAGTGATAATAATAATAATAATAATTATAATAATAAATTGATTATTTATATTATATAGCGCTGTATCCCAGTAAGGAACTGGGCTCACAGCGCTTTAAATGAAAGAAATAACATACCTATAAGTATTAAATTAACTTTCATATCATAACAAACACAAAAATTACAGTACATTATACATAAGCTACGTTAATCATTTACAAGAAATGTTTCATTAATTTTGAAAATAAATTTTGAAAAGATGTGTCTTAAGTGCAGTCTTGAAGGACTTGGTTGTTTAAATACTACGTATGTGTAATGGTAGAGAATTCCATTGTTTGGCTGCACAAAAAGAGAACGACCTTTCACCAAATGTTTTGGTGCGTGTCGTAGGAACAGAGAGAACGCGTGTGTTTGCAGAAGATCGTAGCTGGCGAGTGGGTGAGTAGACCGACAAAAGTTCAGTAAGATACGATAGGTGACTGCGAACAGTAGAGTCTACATAAGCACGAAGACACCGAGGTACTGGACGATTGAGTTTATTATCTAATCTATGTACTCAGCTGTCGTTATAACGACGACCATCCTGCAACAGAGGGTCTGTCATCCGCTTCACTTGTATAGATCCTACATAATTGTAGTTGTTAGATGTAAACGCAGGCACACAATGCGTTATACAAGACATAGAACGCGAGACTAAGTTTTAATGTGGAAATATCATTTTAACTATTTCAATAAGGTCAACAAGTACTTAAATTACAACACAACTGAACATCTGATATTTATGTACACGTGATATTTATGTTGTGATGTCTATGTCGTCGTAATATTTATGTAGTTATTATATATATATATACATAGGCATGCTTTTTTGAATTTTTCATATCTATGTTGTCATGATATTTATGCCCTTGTGATATATACGTAGCCATGATACTTAAGTAAATTTGATATTTATGGAGCTATATGATAAATGAACCTGTAACATTTATTTTTTTTAAAGTCGGATTTCTGTGTATTTAGCCATAATTAATGATATCTATATTACCAACATATTTATTAAGCTATATTTAGTTTGTAACCAAAAGTTTATGTAAACCAGATATCAATACTGCCTTTGTATGTTTTCATTCTTGATATTTATATATGACATTTTTGGGATTCGTAATAATACCCCAGATATTATTTAACTTTTCATTTCAGGTTTAAATTACGCAATTTTAGAGGGTACTTCCTAAAAATTACATGAAAGTGAAAAACTATAAGAAAACATTTATATACACATTAGAAGAAAAAAATATTAATTTAAACACAAACCTGACACTAAAGTTATATTGGACAAAAACCAGAGTTTTTTTACTATAAACCCCTTATATATGAGACATAAATAAAAGTATTAATTATGCTAAATATAATACGCACCACGCGACAGACTAGGATAAACATTTACAGACTGAACGTGACTAAAATATGCTGTAAAACACGGGAATAAGGTCATCGAGAGCTGGAGTGCACCTCCAGCGACCCGTGGAGGTCAACTATAGCAGACAGCTACACACGCTACATAGAGATACATAGAGATAAACTAAAAATTCATTAATTTAATTATGGCGCATCCGATCGATCTGAAATTTTAATACAATGCATTGTTAGGTGACAGAAGTCTATGTGCAAAATTTCAGCTCGATAAGATCACGGGAAGGGGGTCATTTTTTTAACCTTTGTTTTTTTCCGCGGTTGGGACCATGACAGAGAGACAAGATGGTGAAGCTAATATAAAGGATTTAAAAAGCAGATTAGATCAGAGCTTCCGTCAAAAGATTTCAGAGTGGAAAACCAGAACTTGACAGACCAGGCGGCCTTCATTTGATTTTTAAACGTATTTCAATTTAGAGATGACGTCATAATCGAAAAAAAAGATAATCCACCAATTGAAACTCTCGTTACTGGACTGACAAACACGACATTTTTGGTCGTTCAGATGTTAAAAAAATTGGCGCGTCAAATTGCTACCCGGTGATCAACCCTTGTCTCTTGTCCCGTGTGTTCCAGAAGGCAGCGCCCGGTAGACTAGACAGAGTAATTGACACTAGCAAGTTTCAAAGTTCTGTTGACTGCCTCCCTTCTGTTGTAACGTCACACGACCACTGATAATGTGATGGCCGTCTAAAAACAGTTTCATGGCACCGAGACTATAAAGGGGTCGTCAAAGCCGAGGCCTGGTCGAGGGTGAATTTCCTTGGATTTCCCAATTCGTCTGCCTTTAAATTTATAGCAGCACGGAATACTTTTTTTTTAATTCTGAATGTGGGGGAGGTTCTAATGTAATGTTGCAGAATTTATATTTCAAACATATCAAACAATGATGCCGAAATATTGTACGAGGCGACTTAACGAAGCTGTCTAAATTCTTCTGCGAATTTCTCAATTATGAAGATAGAACACTTAACGTTTTGCTTTATTTATTACTAGGTTGTGCTGCGGCGCCGTCCACTTTTTTAGGGCGCCTACGGCGCCCACCCTTTTCAAAAGCCCAACTAACTTGTCCTTGTTTGATAAATCCGAAATATTAAACTTTCTGAAATGTACACAAAGTATAATAGGGGTTTGTTTTTTGTCAAAAGCCCAAGTAACTTATCTTTGTTTGATAAATACGAAATATTAACATTCCTGGAACGTACACAAAGTATTTTATAATTAACCATCATCAAATCCTCTTTTTACATCGTTCACTTTTCCAAAATTAAAATATGAACTAAAACAATGACGTCACATAATATTTTTTTACAGCGCATCTTTAATTTATAATCATTTTGCGCACCGATGCACACCTTGTATTTTAAAATATAAGCTCAAACAATGACGTCATATAATATTTTTTTACAGTACTAATCACCACACGATTTTTTAACTGCTATAGACTGTTGTACATCGTTCCTCAGCGTTCCACAGTGAGCCATTGACTTGGGCTTTTATATTATATATATTATTATTTTTAATAATGTCTTGGTTTCCTTAGCTATTCTACAAACGACGGCTCTTATCTATTACTAACACTCATCATATTCCGAAGAGTGTTGTGACTTTCACACATACATGGTTTATGTTTAGTCTTGCATGTGCATTAGAGTTTTTAAAAGGATGATGGTGAATTATTTTCCTGGTTTGTTCAGGCAACACGTACAGAACGAGAGTTTGTGTTTGCTCTTGCATACGAAAATATAAAGGTAGTTTATATCACTGTTAATCTGAAGATTGTATTGGCCATTCAGAACCTTGATGTGATCCAGACATGGGCCATGATTTCATGAAAAGTGAAAGTTTTTGTGGTCCACCGATGGACCATGATTTCATGGCATGTGAAACTTGATGAGGTCCAATCATGGGCCATGGCCATCATTTCATGATTGCATGAAAAGTGAAAGTTTTTGTGGTCCACCGATGGACCATGATTTCATGGCATGTGAAACTTGCTGAGGTCCAATCATGGGCCATGGCCATCATTTCATGATTGCATGAAAAGTGAAAGTTTCTGTGGTCCACCGATGGACCATGATTTCATGTCCTGTGACAGTTGCTGAGGTCCAATCATGGGCCATGGCCATGATTTCATGGAATGTGACAGTTGCTGAGGTCCAATCATGGGCCATGGCCATCATAATTTCATGACATTTGAAGCTTATGGCATGGTGGTCTAAGTGGTAGCGCGCTGGACTGTCGAACCGAGGCAAAACTCAAGTCACGGGTTCGAGCCTCGATACTGGCAAGGCCCCCGGTGCATTGTGCTAGCCACACAAATCCCTGCTCGTTAGTGGAGGCTCAATGAAACTTGTGAATGCTTCTTCACTTGCCCCATAGGCCGTCATTGTCTGAAAAGGGGTTTATTATTATTATTTTCCTGGACTTATAGTGCGAATTCTTATTTCCGCCTCCATGAATTAAGAATGGACGCTTCAGGGAGTCTAGAATTTGTGATGTGATGTTTAGACACACTGCTCAAGGATACACTGATATACATTTTAAAAGTCCACTTTATTTAAATACATTTTTTAATGTTGTTTGAAGCATTCCTTGTTTGCGGGGTGGGGGTATGAAAAGAGGGTTTTAAAAATTGATGACGAAATATTGTTGTAATATTTTTAACGCTCCAGCCTTCTGCAGTCTCTAGCCCAAATCGTCGTCACCAAGCAAAGCGGTTCCACTTCGTCTTGTGGATGACATGAAAACTTTTATAATTATGATAATCAGTCCTTAGAGTACTTAGATATGAATAAAGTGGTTATTTTTTTTTCAAACAAAAACATAGTGAAAAAGAAATTAAAATCCACATAGTAATACGAATTAAATCCAAAATAAGAAAAAATAAAGAAACAATGAAAGTGGTAAAAAAAATCTTACAGTAAATCAAACAACAAACATGTCTTCATTCGCGTGCAAAAACCAGACTCTCTGCTTGGTCTACACCAATCACAACGGGCCCCCCGCACACTCTCTCACACACACGCACACACGCGCTTTCTTTTTTCATTTCTCGCCTAAATAAATTAATTAAATTGAATTTTCAAATTTCCAGAAAATACAGTGACAGAATATCTGCATTAAGATATTAACCAAAATGTAAACTATATGTGAAGTTAAGATTAAAATGTATGCGCAAATTCCACCGACTGTTAAACTTCATTGCCAAACTCCAAAACAATTCAAGTGGCATCTAACTTCTAATTGAATCTTGTAACCGTTTAAGTGATAAACTCAGATATTTGACTCCATATACAAACATACAATTTGTCAAGTCTTGGCAGAGGATGTGGTAAAATAGCATGTATAAAAATACCCTGAACATTAACTACGAACTTGGCCCCTACGTCTGAGGCCTCTCTTCTGGGCCTCTCTTCTGAGGCATGTCTTCTGATGCCTCTCTTCTTAAGCGTCGCTTTTGAGGTCCTTACGTCCAATGCCTCTTTTTAGTATCAACGAAATGATTACTTTTTAAAAAAATATCCGATGGGGACATTAATGGCGTCATTGCTATAAATGTATTTATCCAATTGACAAAGACAGTTATATAATAATTTTATTGACCACACTATTTTCAATTACGCTATTTCACGCAAATCTCCTCTAGCGATTGATATGCTTAAAAAAAAAGCATTTCTTTAATAACGCGTCATAGACCCTCGACAGCACAGAAATGCTCCTAAGAATTTCACATTCCTCTCGTTCATTCTCGCTCAATGAGAGTTGAGATGGTGACAGGACAAAGTTTACAAACATGCAACCACCGACTTTTTTTCGATCACTTTGATTACTCTTGACTGACTTTCTATTGCAATAATTCCATGACTTAATTTCAAAGTAAATTAGAGTCTTTATGTTTTATAAATATCATTTCCATTATGTGATAGACCAATTGCATTTTAAAAAGAATATTGTAAGTTGGCAGTCATGATTTTTTTTTAAAGACGATTGAGCCTCAAGTGAGATAATAAAACTACCAGAGGAATTTCAACCAAAACATTCTGCTGACCCCAACCCGGGGCGAGGAGTGAAATCATACGCCTGCCCCCTACCCACCCTTGACAGCCCATCCACAAAAATAAATCTTATTTTTCTATAAAGGCAAATATCACGACATCCTTCACTCACCCTCTTCACAAGTCCAGAGTATTTCGTTTCCTGTTTAAGATATGTCTTTTGAATTATTTTTTTTTGGTATTAGAAACTCGCTTATGTTAAGATTGGTTTTAAATCTTTGCATAATGGGAGCTTTGCCCTGAATTTAAAAGATGAGTTCCATACTCGTACATTCCACACACATGTATGTAAATGACGGTGCACAGTATGTTCGTACATTTCACACACATCTATGCTACTTGAATGAACGCACGTGGGACAAAGTAAAGCTGATTTTCAGATTCAATGGTGGATGGGATTATTGCGTGACGTCAGACGTGTTCGCTTGGAATCTCGTCTCGCACGTTAACATGGAGACACAAATTGGATTTCCGGGAACGCTATTAGCCGCCCTTGGCAAAATAACGTGTTAACGAGAGAAAAGATGAGAGCTTTCAGCGTGTTCACCAGATTAGGAATAGGTCGAGGTTATGACGAATATGTCATGAGGAAATATTTATATACGCAAAAATCTTGTCTTTCTTTTGTAAACGAACTATTATATACTCATTAACCTTCAGCAGTGCTGTTAACTCCTGGGAAATTTCCCAAATCGTGGGAATTTTTTTAAAGCCAAATTTAGGCAAATTTATAGAAATGGGAATTTATGAGGATTTGGCCTTAAATATGGGAATACTAGTTTGTGCTGCGGCCCCCCCTTTTTTAAGAGCGCCTACGGCGCCCACCTTTTTCAAAAGCCCAACTAACTTGTCCTTGTATGATAAATACGTAATATTAAACTTTCTTAAATGTACACAAAGTATTTTATAATAGATTTTTTTTTCTTTGCAAAAGCCCAAGTAACTTATCCTTGTATGATAAATACGAAATATTCCTGAAATGTACACAAAGTATGTATATAAATAATATAATATTTTTTACAGTGCTAATCACCACACGATTTTAAAGTAATTTTAGAAAGCAGCGCACCAAATTACTGCACCAAAAAATAACTCTTTGAGTCAGTCAGCACTGTTTACAGTACAAATGCTTACGTCATAGGTTCGTGCGTTGTTTGGTTAATGTTAATCTGGAAACCAAAAGGATTATGATTTAGCGTTAGGCCACAGTCAGCGATAATTAAGCTTAAATATATATATGATTTGAGATTGCTTCGCCAACAGAATTTAATGCATTTGGGAATAATTTTTAGTCTAATTTGGGAATTTTTTTACTCCTGCCTTGGAAAAGTTGGCACCTTGAGTTAACAGCACTGACCTTCAGTTGTTGTTTTTTAATTTGAGGTGTGATCCACCTAAATATCTTGGTTAAGAGCATAACTTACGCACGGTCTCTGACTTACACTTCGCACGGTCTCTGACTTACACTTCGCACGGTCTCTGACTTACACTTCGCACGGTCTCTGACTTACACTTCGCACGGTCTCTGACTTACACTTCGCACGGTCTCTGACTTACACTTCGCACGGTCTCTGACTTACACTTCGCACGGTCTCTGACTTACACTTCGCACGGTCTCTGACTTACACTTCGCACGGTCTCTGACTTACACTTCGCACGGTCTCTGACTTACACTTCGCACGGTCTCTGACTTACACTTCGCACGGTCTCTGACTTACACTTCGCACGGTCTCTGACTTACACTTCGCACGGTCTCTGACTTACACTTCGCACGGTCTCTGACTTACACTTCGCACGGTCTCTGACTTACACTTCGCACGGTCTCTGACTTACACTTCGCACGGTCTCTGACTTACACTTCGCACGGTCTCTGACTTACACTTCGCACGGTCTCTGACTTACACTTCGCACGGTCTCTGACTTACACTTCGCACGGTCTCTGACTTACACTTCGCACGGTCTCTGACTTACACTTCGCACGGTCTCTGACTTACACTTCGCACGGTCACTGACTTACACTTCGCACGGTCTCTGACTTACACTTCGCACGGTCTCTGACTTACACTTCGCACGGTCTCTGACTTACACTCCGCACGGTCTCTGACTTACACTCCGCACGGTCTCTGACTTACACTCCGCACGGTCTCTGACTTACACTCCGCACGGTCTCTGACTTACACTCCGCACGGTCTCTGACTTACACTCCGCACGGTCTCTGACTTACACTTCGCACGGTCACTGACTTACACTTCGCACGGTCTCTGACTTACACTCCGCACGGTCTCTGACTTACACTTCGCACGGTCTCTGACTTACACTTCGCACGGTCACTGACTTACACTTCGCACGGTCTCTGACTTACACTTCGCACGGTCTCTGACTTACACTTCGCACGGTCTCTGACTTACACTCCGCACGGTCTCTGACTTACACTCCGCACGGTCTCTGACTTACACTTCGCACGGTCTCTGACTTACACTCCGCACGGTCTCTGACTTACACTCCGCACGGTCTCTGACTTTCACTCCGCACGGTCTCTGACTTACACTTCGCACGGTCTCTGACTTACACTTCGCACGGTCTCTGACTTACACTTCGCACGGTCTCTGACTTACACTTCGCACGGTCTCTGACTTACACTTCGCACGGTCTCTGACTTACACTTCGCACGGTCTCTGACTTACACTTCGCACGGTCTCTGACTTACACTTCGCACGGTCTCTGACTTACACTTCGCACGGTCTCTGACTTACACTTCGCACGGTCTTTGACTTACACTTCGCACGGTCTCTGACTTACACTTCGCACGGTCTCTGACTTACACTTCGCACGGTCTCTGACTTACACTTCGCACGGTCTCTGACTTACACTTCGCACGGTCTCTGACTTACACTTCGCACGGTCTCTGACTTACACTTCGCACGGTCTCTGACTTACACTTCGCACGGTCTCTGACTTACACTTCGCACGGTCTCTGACTTACACTTCGCACGGTCTCTGACTTACACTTCGCACGGTCTCTGACTTACACTTCGCACGGTCTCTGACTTACACTTCGCACGGTCTCTGACTTACACTTCGCACGGTCTCTGACTTACACTTCGCACGGTCTCTGACTTACACTTCGCACGGTCTCTGACTTACACTTCGCACGGTCTCTGACTTACACTTCGCACGGTCTCTGACTTACACTTCGCACGGTCTCTGACTTACACTTCGCACGGTCTCTGACTTACACTTCGCACGGTCTCTGACTTACACTTTTATACATTTAAACGCGCATACGTCCGTGTGACGCAGCGAAGAAATTCCCGTGTTAAAAATCAGAAATTAATAACAATAATTAGTAATTATGTTTTATGGATATTTAGAAATAAATTATCAAAATCCACAATTATAAGATTATCGAAGACATTCTATGTCTACTCTCCCTCGAAATGCCCTCTGTGTATTCAAGCAAAGTTCCAATACACAACTCGACCTGGCATGTATATATATTTTTTTTAATATTTCTTTTTTTTTAATGTAACTTAAAATATTTCATTGTCCTGGTTGGTTGTTATAGAGTATGCATGTAAGTGAAATGAGGATAAATTATCTCAGTGCGAACTATTGGGAGTGTGTATTAATGTGGTTTGGATCATGTATGACGAAAAATTGGATTTGAGCTTGACGGGCAAATGCTATTGGTTCTACTATAAGAGCAATTTGGAATGGGCTTATAAGAAGAGAAAAAGAAAGATCCTATGAATGTCTAGGTTTATCAATTAGGTGTTATATGAAGATATCAAAAGTATTTATTGTGCCAAAAAACGAAGGAGCTTTAAATAAAATAAGATCAAATAAGTTGAATATATTAAATCTATTTGATGGTCCTATAGAAAAGTTATATGTATTGAATTGTATTGGATAACGAAATCAAAAATATTTCATTAAACTCAAACTTCAAATAAGATTAGGGGATTCAGAATCTGGAAAGAAATAAGATCTCTGTTGAAAACATTTTAACACTTGCAAGTAAAAAATTAAGAAATGGCAGAATTCAGATTTCCCCCACCATTCTAATTTTTAAAATGCCATAATAATATCTCGTGGTCCTCCTTTTCCTTCTGTTAATTGATGTCTCGTGAGAACTCATTGTTTGAGGTTACAGTGTCGTCTGCTCATGATGACCGCGACATTCTACAAGGAAACTTCCAGAACAAGAAGGGGAGATAATAAAAAACAGTATTATTGCATCACGTGAGATCGTCGTGAGAGAAACGCTGGGATTTTAGTTAACTCTGGCCTCAGCAGTTCGGGCAGGAGGTGGGGGGTGGAGGGGTGCTAGAAGTAAACAAAATGTCATCTCTATAAAAAACACATGGCTAAAAAAATCAATAACGTTTTGCTATGTTTTTTTTAAATTCACATAAAGGTTCTCATACTTTTGTAAAATGACAGTATGTGTGAGAGTGGTTTTTTTCTGGTGTCATTTTTAGAACAGGAAATAGTTCCGGGATCAAAACTTTTTTTTAAATTTAATTTTTATGGTGATTTTTTCATCAATTAAAAAGATGCGAAACAAAATTAACTTCCGATTATTTTTATTATGGTTCTTAATGTATAATCTTTCGTTTTAACATTTAAATTTTTTATAACTCTTGTTTTTTAATAACATGGGTGCTCATTAGTATATTCCTACTTTATTCCTTATAGGGTTTGTCATTTCTAAGACCGGAAAACGTCATAGCTCAATGCGTAATGTTCTATTTTTAGATTAAATTTTAGCGGAACAATGTTTTACAGCAGGGGTCGGGAAACCATGGCTCGCAAGCCAGATGTGGCTCTATTGATGGCTGAATCTTGCTCTCAGACAAAAAATTTGATTATTAAAAAAAAACACTTTTATTGAGACTCCTTTGATCTACATAGTAATTGCATTAAAAAAACATCATAACAATGTTATCAAACAGATTTCAGAGACATAATCATTGTACTTTTAGTGTTAACATTACACAAGAAGTTCACATTTACTGAATTTTTATATCTAAACATAATGTATGGCTCTCGTAGAATTACTTTTCAAAATATATAGTGTTTATGGCTCTCTCAGACAAAAAGTTTCCCGACCACTGTTTTACAGCACAAATAAAGTCGAATCACTATGTTCTCAAAATTGTTGGCATAGTAAAATTACGAACATGTTTTTCCTTTTTCAAGTCCTATAAGCTGTCATAAAAATTAACAAATAGCTGATAAGATACTTCCTTCTCAATATACCTACATTTACATTTTGACTTGTGTCTTTCATTAAATTTTTATGAAATTCATCCATAAAAAATACCCGTATAGTTTTATTTATAGATTTCCGCCATAGTATGACAAGGCCTATACTTCCATAGCATTGCACTCTAGATACGATACTTTAACCAGCGGCCCATCAACAGGCCAAGGTCAGTTAAGTCATAAAATACTTCATTATTTATCTTTATTTATTTCTTTTTTTCACGGCTCTGTTTTGTGTTTCTTGTTTATTTCATAATAATTTGTATACGATGACGTCACGATTCTCCGTGCGATGTTCTCATGTGTCGTGTGACAGTGACCGTGATTGTGACTCTGACTGTGACAGTGACCGTGATTGTGACTCTGACTGTGACAGTGACCGTGATTGTGACTCTGACTGTGACAGTGACCGTGATTGTGACTCTGACTGTGACAGTGACCGTGATTGTGACTCTGACTGTGACAGTGACCGTGATTGTGACTCTGACTGTGACAGTGACCGTGATTGTGACTCTGACTGTGACAGTGACCGTGATTGTGACTCTGACTCTGACTGTGATAATAATGGTTTGTTTGCCGTGGGGGTTGGGTGTGTTTGCTCCCTTCTATTAGGATACACTTTACTCCCATGACATGATGACGTAGTCCCATACAAATACCCACCGCACACGTCGGACTGGGTCATTCCCAGACTCCTCCCCCCCCCCGCCCTCTTTCTTCACCGCCACTCTTCCAACACAATATTGACACATTGAGCAAAGTTTCCCAGACGGTTAAGACTGACGGCCGGTGGACAAGTCGTGGGCATACACCAGGTTTCTTGTGGCCCGTTGATTATATATATATTTTTTTTATTGAACATGATATTTATTTTGAGTAAACCCCTGGTTTAAGCTTAGGTGATTTCTCATTTTTGCCACGTTTTTATTAACTTGCTTTCGTGTCTGTCTGTCAGTCTGTCTGTCTGTCTGTCCGCATTTTTCAAATTTGCCAACGTAAAATTAAACCAATTGTGAGAGAGCTCAAAATTTTACTCGCCCCACGTTTTAGTCATATGAAATGAAAGTACTTGAAGTTATAAGTTTAAAATTATTTTCTTCTTTTTAGTCCACTTATAAAAACGTGGTTTTTTAAAAATTCTTTTTTTTTACTTTTATTTATATTAATTGAAGTTGAGATGTTTCAGATGAACTGTGGACGATAGCGGCCACGAATTCTCGTGGAGTGGTTCTGTACAATAAATGTTTGGACAGACATCAGATATGACTCATTAAATTAAACAACCCTTAAAAACAAAGTTTTTGTCTATAAATCCCTTATATATGAGACGGAACTAAAAGTATTTGATTATGTTTAATATATTAAATAATAATATTACGCAACGTGCCACAAACATTTACAGGCTGAGCGTGACTGAACTCCCCTTGCAGGTCCGCCGCAAAGTGAGTGAATCCACGAATTTATTCAGGGGCCCCAAAGGATGGGGGGGCCCCGTCAGCAAAGCTTGAATTTTTAAAATGCTTATGCTGTACACGAAGATATATATTCGGACAATTATTCAAGTTATATGTAATAAAAAAAAGTTTTAAAATTTAGCTCACAACGAAAATTGACGGAAAAACGTTTCTGCATAATGAACGGTTCGCTGGTTGTTCCTTGGAATTTCGAGTTTTACGTCACAGTTTTCTAACAATAATATCATTAATCATCAAATACGTCACATATATGTCTTCCGGTGACTCTCTCACTTATTTGAGAAGATGTAAAAATTCTCCACTTTTACGACTCGGTACGCTGTAAATGTCTTAAATTCTTTTTTTCTTTTTTTTTGTTAGCGAAAAAAATAATTAATAAATAAAACATCAACATTTTTAGTTTACGAAATGCTGGGAACTGGTAGAAAGAAGCAGTGGCGTAGCGAGGGGGGGGCAGGGGGGGGACATATGTCCCCGGGCGCCACGTTAAGGGGCGCCAAAATGAGTATTAAAACTCATTATTTAATTGTGTTTTGATGTAAACTAATGTATCCCAAATACGTTTGCAAGATTGAATTTTGGAGCTCCGAAAATATATTCATTACAAATCAATTGGCAAGCATGATTTTGGCGCCCCCATTGAGCGTTAAGGGGCGCCATTCTACTCATAATAATAAATGACACATCCACAATGTAGGACTGCTAGTGGCGATTTAAAAAAATAACTGGGAGAGAGAGTAGGGGAGCAGTAAGAGACAAGGCGATTCTAATAATAGAACGAACAGAGACGACACTAAAAGCAACCAAAATGACCAAGACAAGAAAAAGGAGTGGCTTAAAACAGTGGTTCTCAACATGTGGTCCGTGGACCACTAGCTGTCCGTGAAGATGTGCCAGGTGGTCCGCGAGCAAAGCATGAAATTTACGCACTGTATGATTCATCAAGAAGGACTAACAAGTAAAAGAATTAACGCAGACTTTAGATATATTTTTGATCTGGCCTAAATAGTTTTAAATTTTATCAAGACTCGTCCATTAAATTCTCGTCTCTTTGATTTCTTATGTTCGAATATGAATCTTGAACATTAACAGTTACTGATGTATACTGAAGTTCGCTGGTTATCAGAGTGTTTGAATTACGTGACGACGTAAGAGAGTTTCTTGAAGAAAAACTCAAAGCTTGTTGATCATTTGAACCATAGTTTATGCTTGCTGTTCTGGCTTACTTGGCTGAAACTTTTGAAGAACTCAATAAACTTTCGGCAAGGAAAGCAGACACATTATATTACTCTCAGGGTCAAAGTGTCTGCTTTTACGAAAAAGCGTGATCTTTGGAAAAGAAGATTATTTCAAGGTAACTTTGAGATGTTTGATCAATTATACGAAATCACAGAGAAACCAGAAAATGTTGAAATAAATAAACAACTGTTGATAAATTTGATTTCTGGTCATATTCGATCAATTCAGGGCCAATTTTTATTCTACTTTGGTGATTTTTTACGTTCGGTGGTTTTTCGTGGGTTTCCAGTCCTAATCTCGCACACATTGTCTCATCAAATAAAATTACCAACATCGTAATTAAACAAATTCATTGAACTGACTAGCGATACCACTTTGAATATGTTGCATTAGAAAGTGGGCTTAATGAAATTTTGGAGTACTTCGAACTGACTCTGATAGCTTTTAAAATACATTTACCCTTTACAACTTCGTGAAAGTGGATTTTCTGCATTGTTTACAATAAAATCAAAGCATCGTTCGTAATAAATAAACTAATATAGCAGTCTTTTTAATACAAACTACTGTTTATGACTTAAAGTGTTGTTTACAGTTAGCAAGTAGAATTAAATAAGAAGACTATGAGACTAATATAAATGCCATTTGTTATTTACAAAAGAAAGCCATTACAATACTGTTCTTGGAGCACGCAAAATGTAGCATATTAGTATAATTTTACTAACTAATATGTATTCTACTTATAGCTAACAATAATCTTCTGTATAGAAGGAGCGTGTGCAACAGATAACAGTCTAATTATATTTAACTTTCCAGCTCAGCAGTAGCACAATTTTTAGTAGTGGTCCGTAGCTAAGACAAACATTTTTCAAGTGGTCCTTGAATCTCAGAAGATTGAGAACCACTGGCTTACAGAAGGTCTCTCCTCTCAAGGGATTGTGTCGGCATGGCAAAGCAAGTTGGATTCCTTTTATATGAAACATCAGACACCGCCTCTCTTTCCTGTCTCTCTGTGATCAAACTTTATCAGTATGATCCACTGTTAGAAAAGCACTTACAAGATTCCCCAGAAAATCCAGGCTCAGTATCTCATTTATACAGGAAATACAAAATGAATTTATCCACCTACTTTCATCGACTGTAAGGAATCAGCTGTTGAATGAAATCAGAAAAAACAAGTACTACGGTATCTTGCTTGACTCAACACCCGATCTAAGACACCGGGAATAGCTTTCTAAAGTCATCAGATTTGTGGATGTTGATTTTCAAACTAAAAACGAAACCATCAAAGAATCATGTTTAGGTTTTATCCAGATACATTCCAAAGACGCAGCAAGCATTGAAAGAGTTATCGTAGAGAAACTTGAATCTAATAACATACCTCTAGCCGACTATCGGTCACAATGTTATTACAATGCCGCTGTAATGACTGGGCATATATCCGGCCTTCAGCAGCGAATATGTGCCAGAAATCACAGAGCATTGTTCATCAACTGTGACAACCACAGCTTAAACTTATCAAGAGTAAACTCAGCTAAACAGGATCCAGTTGTTATCACGTTTTTGGAACAGTGGAAAGCATAAATTTGTGTTTTCTCTCGTTCAACAATTCGTTGGGAAGAATTAAAAAGAGTTGTGCCAATCACAATGAAGAGGGAGTCTGAAACACGTTGGAGTGCACGATCAGAAGCTGTTAAAGCAATTTATGAAGGACTAGATTTCACTAGATGAACTGGTAGAGCTGTTGGAAAAATTATAAAAACATACAAATATGACGCCTGACACCAGAAGTGATGCAGAAAATTTGCTGGCAGGTATATTAAACTTTAAATTCCTAGTTTTATTAAATTTCTGGAACATCATACTTGGGAAAATTGATCGTGTCCAGAAACGGTTGCAGAATCCTACTGTGAATTTCAAGGAAGCAGCATCTGATTTTGAATCGCTTGAGCAAGAAATTGTCAACATTCGTGATAATTTGAGCCAGGTTGCGGTAGATAATGGAAAGGAAGATGCACAAGTTTGGGAATCGAGGTTGACAGAAAAATTAGACGACATCGGAGGATGCCTGGAGAATTAAGAAGAGATGCGGGACTTTCTGCAGAAGAAGAATTGCACGTGATATGAACAGCGTAATTGATAGACTCCAACAGGAGATATCAATACGGTTTTTACGTCTAAAAAAATTCGAAACAAATTTGGATTTTTACTAGACGTCAAAACTCTTCTTGCTGAGACAAAAGTCGATACACTTCGTTAAAATTGCTTAGATTTTGCTAATTTATACGACATTGACGTCAATGGTCATTACTTGTGCAAATAAATCAGTGACTGAAAAATGCTTTTCAGTACCCGGACTGAAGTTCTATCGGACACTCCTTTGGATGTTCTTGGTTTAATTGTTTCATATGGATATGATTTATTTCTGAGTAAAGCGCATTTCACTTCAAATACTTCTAACAATTGCTGTTTCAACTGAAAGCTGTGAGCGGTCCTTCAGCAAACTGAAGCTTATTTTGTCTTATTTACGTGCTTCAATAGGAAAAATAGTCCAAGTGATCTTGCACTCCTTAGCACCAAAAGAGAAACACTTGAGAATATTAATTTTGACAACGTGATTGACGAGTTTGCGACAATCAAATTAAATCAAGGAGAATCAATTTTTTGTAGACTATGTCTAATCGTATAATTAGTAGAGTATTTTTTTTTCCAAATAAATTGTTTACAATCGTATAGATAATTATTAGTCTGTATTCTATTTCATTAAAATTCCAGAAGCTTCGAAAATGAACTATATAAACAGTACAATTTCAAATTTTTCTTCGGGGCTCAGTGAGCACCCAGAATCTTTCGGTCAGACAAGGGGCGCCGATTTTGTGTCATGTCCCCGGGCGCACATGACCCTAGCTACGCCACTGGAAAGAAGTTCCACAACGTCATCACCCCCTCATTGTCTTTAGAAAAAAATGGCACCGATCATATTTTCTTTGTTGTGTTCATGGCAATCATGGGGTTCCCGTTAAGGTTCTCAATAATTTTTCATCTTTCAAACATCGATATAATTTAAATTAAACTTTTTTTTCCTTTTGTAACAAATTGTAAAAATAAATAAGATGATTACACATATTAAATTTTCAATCGAGAATATCGTTAAATTTACCGCAACTTCAAAAAGATTTTTTTTAAATTTATGTTAATATGACTACGACAATTTAGGACTCTATTTAGGCAATAAAATTAAAATTTGGTATTGATTTAGACTTTTACTTCTACAACTGTTAACAGTAATGCTAGATAATATTAGTATATTTATTCTAAATCAAATGTGATACTAAATTATAGTTGTATCCTTTCTTAAATCTTTGTAGCAGGCCTATTCTTTATTTCAACTTTACTATTAACTGAACATAAATGACTTCAAGTAAATAAATAAAACTCTTGATAATCAATAATTTAATTATCATTATGTCATTAAATTGGCCTATTTAAGTTACCGTAATTAAGTGTATTTTATATAATAAATATATTAGGGCTGTTATCGATTAATTTAAATTTAATAATTAACTTTTGAAAAATTAACGATTAATTAATGGTTAATTTCGATCAAAGCAAAAAAAAAGAAATTTATGACATCATTAAACTGAACATTTCAAGAGAAGTAACAAAAACAGGTAATTGACTTTTTTAATTGAGTTATTTCCCCTGTCTCACAGACATTGAAAATTAAGAATATTTTGAACTAAATTTTATAACAATGTGTTGATACTTGACCGGATGTTTGTGCTGAAGGTGGTACGTCAGCGATGTATTTGATCCTTTAAAAGAGAATTGTTATGGCAGTGAACACGGTAAACTTTTTCACCATTTTCAACTTTGCCATCCGCAGTTAGCTTAAAAACAAAACTTTTACTCAACTTTCCATTTATATGTTGAAATTTAACTGCGCTGATGCCGTCAGCCATTTGTTAGTTGACGTCTGCCAGTCCACATAAATTAATAAAATAAATTATAATATTACGAGGGAGAAGTTTGTACGTAAAAAATATAAATTATTATTAATTATTAATAATTAATTATTTATTAATACATTTTTTTTTAAATATTATAAATATTTTCTTTAATTTTAATCGAATTTTTATCGATTAAAATAATTTTAATCGATAAAAAATTAAAGATTAATCGAGAAATTAATCGTTAATTTCCGCAGCCCTAAAATATATGTGAACAATATATATATTTATATAAATTTTATAATATATATAAATTTATACTTAGCTAATAGCGACATGAAGGTTACCATTATTTCTGGCTTCATGAATTCAATTATTTTTTTTTAATATTACCATTCATACATATTTGTATTGGTTTAACATTTTACTTCAACATATTTATAATTAAAATAAAATAAGCATGTTATTTCTTTTTTATTTGGCTTAAGACAAATTTTTTAATGATTTTAAAATTAAGAAGAGTACACGAAAATGTGCGTACCGTAATTAGACAATAAAAGATTTTTGAAAAGCGCACCGTTCAAAATAAAGTATTGGAAAATATGACTGCACCAAAAAAAAACTCCTTTTGAACGTCTGCATAAAGTTGTTAAATGGAAATGAAATTTAATTTTTCTTCTCTTTTTCTCTACATTTTCTGATTTTTTTTAATTTACGGCTTTCGGAAAAAAGGGACAATTACAAAAAATATACTAAAACAATCTGCAGGTTAAAAGGAACCGTCCTGCCAAATTTGGCTCCGTCTGTCATATGTTTTTTTCCGTGCTTGCCGAACTTACAGTCGAAAAGTTAAACAGACAAACATACAAACAGCAACTGAGCTTTAAATATTAGAAGATATAGATTTAAGGGGCTTAAAATTTCACTTTAAAAAAACGATAAATCGACTTCTGTTAAAGATAAAAAGATGAAAATGTTTTTTTTAAAGAAAGCTTAGAGCTAACCCTTCAAAATAAATATGTTTTAGAGTTTTATGACAATATTTACATTTCTTGTCAAAGTACCTACAAGGTTAGTTAAGAAAACATCTTTCTAAGTAAGTTGTTACTTATCCCCACGGTTGAATAATTAACTGTAATGCTATCATTATTTGACAAACAGATAGAAGTAGAGCATAAAATGAACCGACACAACAGGTATGGTTCTCAAAAGTGACGGGAAAAGAAACACAGGAAGAAACGGGTAAAAGAATTGAAAACCTAAAATGTAATTGCCCATTTTTTTAAACACAGCGACCTCCTAAACCTAATACCTCTGCTAAATCTGAAGATGATCTTTTCTATCAATATTCCACTAGGACATGCCATTTACTGATAAAGTAGTATGCTAGTGTAAAAATACATAATCTTTCCTTACCATAATGATTGTACTTGTACAACATTTGATAACCCTAATAGTTAGGCTAGTACGTATTAAAAAATATACCTAGATGTTACTCCTAATCATTTCATTGATATAATTGTACCGTAACAAGTAACCCGTTGCATAGGCCTATCTCATTAATGTATTATTTCAATCCCGCAATCTGCTTTCGCTGGCTTTCATTGCTGCTGTCAAACTTTTTTTTTGCGAGACGGTTCAACTCACCAAGTATGGTATTGGTATTCATAAATGCAGAAAGCATTGCCGCTGTCGGATAAGCTACATCTCGGTCATTTTGTATACATATTTCAAGGTTTTTGGCCTGTGGGGACCTAGGAAAAGGCTTCAGACACGAGGTGGAGGTCAGACTCGTGGAGGTGAACAATAGCAGACGGCGACATAAAGTTACATAGAGTTAAACTAAAAGTGCATTAATTTAATTACGGTACATTCGATCGATCTGAAATTTTGAAACAATGATTTGTTAGGTGACACCAGTCTATGTGCAAAATTTCAGCTCGATAGCATCACGGACAATGTGTCATTTTTTACTTTTGTTTTTCCGCCCGCCCACGACAGACAGAGAGATAGACAAGGCAGTGAAGTTAATATAAGTGATTTAAAGACAGGTATTTAACAAACAGCAATTTACCCATTTAATTGTTTAATTGTGAAGCTCGCTGAACTGCAAGATAACTTTTTTACGCCAGAGCAGCACAAGCCGTGACGTGTTACACAATTAAACCATCAACGGTAAACTGAAGGGGACCAGCGCTTATTCTATAGGTGACGTGCGAATTATTTTATTTAATTGAATAAAACTATGTTATTGAAAATTCAACCTAAAATAAAATAACAAAAAAGAAGCAGAATAATAAATTATTTAGGTAACATGCCGATTTTTTATTTAAAAAATAAATTTTTTAATTAATTCATTAAACGAGATTTTTTTTTACGGAACTTTTTTTTGTTTTTTGTTGTTTTTTTACTTTACTGGTTTTCAACTTTAAAACTGATGTATTAAATTATTACTTTAAAAATATAAGGGGCTTTCCGACAATAATAATTCAGAAGCATGCAAAAATTGTGTGTAGCGTAGCGGGGATGTTGAGGAGATACCTTTGTGCATTACTTTATTATCTTATTTTATCTGTTTCAGACGCTCCTTCTGTACAGAGGAGTATTGCGTCATACGCTTATCTATAGTTTGTGCTTAGTCCTGCATTCTTATTAGAGTTTTACATTTTGATTAAGTGTTGGTTTTCCTGGTTTCTTCAGGCAACCCATTCCACGCCCGAATTCCGGATGGGAAAAACGGGAATTTGTATGTTTGTTCCTGCATACGGAATAAGGAAGGGGTTTCTATCCTTATGTCTATCTGAGCATTGTATTATTAAGTTATCTTTGTGTTGTATTTCTACATTAGAATTAATTGCTTTATGTATTATTACTACTTTACTCTTGGTTCTTCTATCCTCTTGTGTTTCAAGGTTTAATGATTTAACTGCATTAAATGTAATATTGATTATTTAACGGTACAACTTTCTAGAATTGTGGCAGCCGTTGTCAAGAGAGTTATTTCTGTCATTGAATAATCTTATCTTATCTTATCTTTTACAGGCGCTCCTTCTATACAGGAGATTATTGCGCCCTACAAATAATTCTTGAAATGGAAGAAAATTAAACATGTTTTCAGAAAGAAATGGCAACTATATTCAATTTTCCAATTAAGAGCTTAGTTGGGGCAGAATAATTTTTTGAACGTTTTACGAGTATTTTTAATTGCTTTTACGATCGGTTTATTTGTTTTTTTATATGATTTTTTAAATGTGATTTTTAATTATTTTTTAAAAATAGATTTTCTCATCTGCCATTTCGGTTTTGTTTCCCAGTAACTGGTAGCGAACTGGCGGCATTAATGACGCATCAGGGGACGCGGTGGTCGAGTGGCAGCGCACTGGACTGTCGTACCGATGGTCACGGGTTCGAATCGGTGGGAGAGGGGAAAGGTATTATCACCGATCGCTGGACCGAGCTCAGCGTGACACGTAAAATTTAAACAAAATCACGCCGGTACACCTGTTTAAAACACGAGATGTGTTCACCAATGGCTGGCGTGAAGTCAAGTGACCCGTAAAATGTAAACAATAGCGACAGCTACATATAGTTTATATAGATAAACTAAAAATGGATTAATTTAATATCTGTACGTTCGATCGATCTGAATTTTTGATACGATGCATTGTTCGGTGACACGAGTCTATGTGTTAAATTTCAGCTCGATGGCATCACGGTAAGTGGGTCATTTTTTACTTTTGTTTTTCCGCCCTCCCGACGACGAACGACAGAGAGATAGAGACGGCGGTGAAGTTAATATAAGGGATTTAATAAAACTAACCCGTAAAAGCAAAGTTTTTGACTATTAATCCCTTATATATGAGACATAACTAAAAGTATTGATTATGTTCAAACGCGACAAATATTTACAGAATGAATCTGTCTTAACTCCCCGGTGATTTTTTGCACACACAGGTGGAGAAGCTCACTAGCCATTAAATGGGTCCTATGACGTCATAGTGGGACCTCCAACAGAACGTAGACGATAAAAACTTGCGCAAACTGTTACGACCGACATTTACGACAGAGCTCGAGGTGCCAAAGGCACAGTTGGGCCTGAGTTGACTCTATAATTGTTCTGTTTAGTATCGGGCTCTGTTTCAGCTACACACGTGCGGCTTACCATAGACGATCAATAGAGTCATTAGAAATAGGTTTCGACCAGAGGCGTCCCTAGGGGGGTGCGGGGGGTGCGGACCGCACCGGGTGACACCGTTACAAGGGGTGACACCGACATTTTTAAAATTCTGCATGTTCCCCTTCTTTGGCACTGGCAGACTCGGAGGAGTTCTATGGGGTATGTCGTGAGGGGGACGACACCATGAGCTACCGCGCTGGGTGACACCGACCATAGTGACGCCTCTGGTTACGACATTCTGATCTTGTTGTTGTTTGCCCGTCTTAATCGACGAGGGCCACTCTCATCATTCTGAACTTGAAGGCAAAGGTTTAAACCTCGTCTATTTCTGGCTGGAATTCTAGGAATACTTGACTCTATTTATTACGGATCTTATCTTATCCGTTACATACGCTCCTTCTATACAGAAAATCATTGCGTCCTACGCTTTTCAATGGTTTATGTCTTGCATTTTTATTAGAGTTTTAAAAATGTTGCTAGAGTGTTGGTTTTCCTGGTTTCATCAGTCAACCCATTCTACGTCCGAATTCCAGTCGGGAAGTTCGTGAATTTGTGTTTTTTCTTGCATACGGTATAAGAAAAATGTTTTTATCCCTAATTCTATCTGAGGGATAGGAACCAGATTTCTAAAAATTAACTGATTTGATTCTTGTGATTCGTGATTTTTTCCCTTATAACTGTCGATTATAACAGGACATGTTTTTCGTTGGGTTGGTTGGGGGAGGGAAGGGTGTTGTTAGGATCAAAGGTCAAAGGTCAATTATTTCGAGTCATCCAATAACATATCTGAATCGTATCCCGTACAACGTGTTATATCCCTAAGTCTCATTGACTTCTGCAGTAGTGAGTGACAAACCTACATCCGTAAGAAGGAAATTACACATCACAGAAACACATGGACTTGACAGAGACACTCGATAATGTAACGCATCCTGGCCACTGCGACAATTGCTGACCTTTTGTCTTGTTTGTTTGCCTGGTAACAGCTGATCCCAGTAACATCCTACGGGCTTCTCACTCTATTGTCCCTTGTATTTTAATTTGTTCCTGTCATTGTTTAGTGCTTTGTTAGTCACGGCGACCTTGACTGTCGAGATTGTTTCCTTGCAGTCACTGACTCATGCTTGACGTCAGCTCTGGGGTTTCTACATTAAAACAACTTGAAGTTCTTTATTTTTAAAACTGCCCTAATGGTGGGAGAGCTGTAACTGGAACCACAATCTCTCTTCCCCCCCTCCCCCCCCCGCCCCGGAGTTTCACGTTAGAATCGAAACATCAATTTGTAATCAGAGGTCTTTTTCAGGCATATCGATCCCGATATAGAGTTCACTTTTAAGAAAATCGATGCTGAAGCCACCAAATTTAGATTTTGAAAGAACATTTCTTTCTACCTTTTATCTCCCTTTACTTCTATTTGAATTAATGATGCGAGCCAGCAATGTCAGGCTGGATAGAAACAAAACAAACAGGATATTACTATAATATCTGAAAACGACACACACAAAAACATGTCGGCAAAAAAACCTTCATCAGCAAGCAAACATATCACAAATATATCCCAATACTAGAACCATTTGTAAAAGAGATAATGTACAATGTTTTATCAACAAATTGGCAAGTTAGAAATGTTGTTAATACTCATCTTAGTTAACAGTCGGGTGGACACACAAAATAACGCTACTAAGATCATTCAAATACAACGTTCCAACAAACTGGTGACCCGTCAAAACGGCCCCGGACAAAACGGCGTCGACAAAACGGCCCCGACAAAATTACTTCTGGTGATGTTTTTATATATTTCTTGTCAAGAAACAACCGTGACTTGGTTCCATATCGAATAAAGGCTATTAAATTCTTTCTTGTGATGTCATTATTATTGTTTCTTGTGAGCTAAATCTGATACTGAATCAGTGAGTAATTAAAACAACCCGTAAAAACAAAGTTTTTGACTGTAAATCCCTTATATATGAGACATAACTAAAAGTATTGACTAAGTTCAATATGATAAGCATCGCGCGACAAACTTTAACAGACTGAAATTGACTGAACTCCCCTGGTTCAAGCCCCAGCGAAAACATTGTTTCTTTAATTATTAAAAATGTGTGTTTGTGCCCGTTCTTTTCCCCATATATTGCGAACATGGCTGAATCTATCTAGGGTCGGCCAATCACAATTTATGGTTGGCAAGCTAGGGTGATGAAGGGTGGTGTGCAGATAGATAACCGGTAGACCAACAAGGCGTCGGTTGTTCCCTCCCCCCCCCCACCGACGTTCACGCGCGTTGTTTTGATTTCTTCGTGCTGTAGTTTTTGTCCGTTCTTTCCCCACTTTCTTTGCATTATCCATGAGCAAGTCTGCGGCGCATGCTACGCCGCAGGGGGGGGGTATCTAGTTAAATATTAATATAACAAATGTCCACACTGTTCAAGGGCGGTAATCTTTTGAGTTGATGTACCTAGATTTGGAAAAGTGACTAGCGCTGAAAGAAGGGGACGCGGTGGTCGAGTGGCAGCGCACTGGACTGTCGTACCGATGGTCACGGGTTCGAATCCGTGCGAAGGCAAGGGTTTGTTCCCGGGGCCCAGGGCGTCCCTGAGTCACCCCGCTCTGAATGGGTACCTAACACTACATGTAGTTAGGCGGCTGGGTAATGCGTGGAACCCACAAAGCCGTGGCCTGTGAATGCTGCTTCACTTGCCAACAGATCATCTGTCATGGTCTGTGGACGCAACTATCTTCTGCATAGAAGGAGCGTCTGTAAAGATAAGATAAGAAGAAGAATCTCGTAAAGATAAACCTCGTTACTTCAGGGTTTATGTTAGGTAACTTTTTCAGACTGAGAAAAAAAATTGAACGCTTCAACAAAAAAGTGGGAAGAAAATGAACAAAAAATATGCTTTTTTAAAAAGTAAAAATTATCTGTAGTGTGTTGTCCAAGAGGACAGCAACCTGCAGAATAAGAACAATAACTTTTTCAGGTTTCCCAGACTCTATTAATAACTTTGTCAGGTTTCCCAGACTCTATTAATAACTTTTGCTTCTACATAGCCTAATTGGAGTTCTGACCCACTTTGACGTCATTATCTCGGCTCCATGTCACATCTACCCCAGCCCATTGATTATGTGTGATTATGTGTATGTTTATGTGAGATGATCGTTGCTGTCAAAAGGATGAAACGGCCGACGCATCAAATTTTTAGATTCTCTTCTCTCGGCCATTTAAGCTCACCTGACATGTGTGATATCTCGGTTAAATAATATTAGATTACACTTACCCCCCCCCCAGTAATCTCCGCCTGTTTTTAAAACTTGTCTGCAGCAGGCGTTTTATTAAATCCCTTATATTAACTTCACCGCCGTCTCTGTCTCTCGGTCTCTCTGTCTGTAGTTCTTCGTCGGGTAGGCGGAAAAACAAAAGTCAAAAATAAAACAAACCCGTAAAAACAACGTTTTTGACTATAAATCCCTTATATATGAAACATAAATAATAGAATAGATTATTTTCAAACGCGACAAACATTTACAGATTGAATATGTCTTAACTTTCCTTTGAATAATAACCACTGAAAGGTCTGGTCACCCATCGCTGGAACGAGCACAGCGTGACACGTAAAATGTAAACAAAAGCACGCCGGTACTTCGATGGGTCGCGTCAACGCGCGAACTGAGCTCTCACGTGAAAAAAACAAACAAACTGAGAAATTGAATTACATACCTCGTATAGAGATAAACTAAAAATGCAGTAATTTAATTACGGTACGTTCGATCGATCTGAAATTTTGATACGATGCATTGTTAGGTGACACGGGTCCGTGTGCCAAATTTCAGCTCGATGGCTTCACGGGAAGTGGTCATTTTTTAAATCCCTTATATTATACTAGGGGCAAGTACCCGGCTCCCGCCCGGGTTTAACAACAACAGCAACAAAACAAAAACAACAAAAACAACAACAAAACAACAAAAACAAAACAACAACAAAAACAACAAAAACAACAAAACAACAAAAACAAAACAACAACAAAAACAACAAAAACAACAACAAAACAACAAAACAAAACAACAACAAAACAAAAACAAAACAACAACAAAAGAACAACTACAACAAAAACAACAAAACAACAACTACAACAACAACAGCAACAACAACAAAGCAACAACAACAAAACAACAAATACAACAGCAACAACAACAAAGCAACAACAACATGAAGGACATTGTCGTCGCAGGGCAAGGGATGTGGACAACAACAACAACAGCAAAAACAACACAAAAGCAACAACAGCAACAACAACAGCAACAACAACAAAAACAACAACAGCAACAACAACAAAAACAAAACAACAACAAAAACATCAACAACAAAACAACAACTACAACAACAACAGCAACAACAACAAAGCAACAACAACAAAACAACAACTGCAACAACAAAAGCAACAACAACAAAGCAACAACAACAAAAAAAATTATTTTATGGCGATAATCGCCTTCTTGTTAATCTCGACACCAAAATGTTTATTAATTTGCGTCATTATTTTACGTCTTAATTTTCAATAATTTTTATTTTATATAGCTCATATAGGGAAAAACTACATTTTGGGCCCCCGGGCCCCAGTATCTTATATATATGGAACGAAACCCGTTTAATAACCCTTCCGGTATAATTTTGTGTACGTGTACCAAATTTCACGTTATTTGGTTGTCTGGATCTTGAGTTATTAGGGAACAGACAGACAACAAATGCGGCTTATATATATAAGAGATTCACCGGCGTCTCTCTCTCTCTCTCTCTCTCTCTCTCTGTCTGTCTGTCTTGGGCTCGGCGGGCGGAAAAACAGAAGTCAAAAATGACCCATTTTCCATGATCCGATCAAACTGAAATTTGGCACACGGACCCGTCGAACCTAACAATGCATCGTATCAAAATTTCAGATCGATCGAACGTACCATAATTAAATTAATGCATTTTTAGTTTATCCTTATATGAGGTATGTAATTCAAAATTCACTGTTTGTTGTTTTTTTTTAAATTCCAGTTCCACGTGAGTTTGAGTTGACGCCGACCGTCGTGTTGACGACGACCGTCGTGCCGACACCCCCTCACATCCCACCCCCATTTATTAAAGACAAGGGACATCACTCAGTGTCAGTCTGTAAATGTTTAAAAATAATCACTACTGTTAGTTATGTCTCATATATAAGGGATTTATAGTCAAAAACTTTGTTTTTATGGGTTTGTTTTATTACTTCTGTTTTTCCGCGGTCGGGCGGGCCCAAGACAGAGACGGCGGTGAAGTTAATATAAGGGATTTAATGACCCACTTCCCGTGATGACATCGAGCTGAAATTTGACACATAGGCTCGTGTCACCTAACAATGCATCGTAACAAAAAGTCAGATCGATCGAAAGTACAGTTATTAAATTAATGCATTTTTAGTTTATCCATATAAACTATATGTAGAGGTCGCTATTGTTTACATTTTACGGATCACTTGACTTCACGCCAGCCATCGATGACCACATCTCGTGGAGGAGGAGTTCTCTCAGTTTTAGGCTGTAAATGTTTGTCGCGTTGGAACATATTCAATACTTGAAGTTCTGTCTCACATATAAGGGATTTATTATTTTTTATAGTCAAAAACTTTTTTTTACGGGGTTGTTTTCTTGACTCTTCCTCCCACACTACATCCCATAAGGACTCAGTTGCATGTTTGTAACGACTTATTGGTTGACTTTACCATTCAGGAATGTCATCAGACATTACAATATTTAGTCATTTAAATCCTTATAAAATTTTAATAATCCAGTTTGGCAAAAAAAATATTTTTCATACGAACAAAAGAACAATAGCTTTTTTTAGTAAACAAAATAATAAGGGAGAAAAATAACGAGTTTTAAATATATTTTAATAAAAATACAACATATACGATTTGTCTACAATTAGTTCAGTTACTGTATTGACATGTCTGCAGTCTTTCTCACTCTCTTTCTCTCTCTTTCTCACTCTCTCTCTCTCTCATTCTCTGTCTCTCTTCCCTTTCCTCCCGGTCATACTCAGTCCTTGAAATTCAATTGTAAATCTATTTTTATTCTGTATAGCAATTTGATTAAAATAAATCTAAAATCTCGATTCTAATTTAATTTTTTAAAATAAATTCATTCACTTTGAGATTGGCTGAAAACTTTGGGTTAGGATGGGGGCCCCGGGGGGAGGGGGGGCTCCCAGATTTAACTTCAGGTGCTGTGTTATTTTGGTTTTCCTGGACAGTGTTATAATTAACTGATTTTTTAAAAGTATTCTTCTATTGTGTGTGAAAGCAAATTATGACCCGCCCGCCCCACCCCTTTTAAACTCTCTAATCACCAACACATTGTTGGCCAGGGAGGAGGGGTGAGGAAAGGCGTTGTTTTCATTGAGGTTTACTGACGCGACTCTTTGATTATATCCCAGTAGAATAATGACATAAAATCTTTTTAACTGTATCACATTAGGCCAATGATAAAGAATCTACAACATCTCTTGTTGACTGTATCACATTAGGCCAATGATAAAGAATCTATAACATCTCTTGTTGACTGTATCACATTAGGCCAAAGATAAAGAATCTATAATATCTCTTGTTGGCTGTATCACATTAGGCCAAAGATAAAGAATCTATAATATCTCTTGTTGGCTGTATCACATTAGGCCAATGATATAGAATCTATAATATCTCTTGTTGGCTGTATCACATTAGGCCAATGATAAAGAATATATAACATCTCTTGTTGACTGTATCACATTAGGCAAATGATATAGGCCTAGAATCTCTAACATCTCTTGTTGACTGTATTACATTAGGCCAATGATATAGAATCTAAAGCATGTCTTCATTAACTAAATAATGTCAATTGTACTCACGTTCAAAGGCGTGTCCTCTACGTTGCCATGGAAATCGGTTATTAAATAATTTCCTCCCACAACTCAGAAGTCTAAATTTAGTTTTTGTTTTAGTTTTCTTTTGTTTTTGTTTTCTACACACTAAAACTCGTGTCAACAGATCGGTCTATTCCATCATCAGTTTTTGAAATTATCCAACCAAGAAAAATGAAAGGCGAAAGCGAAGCCACAAACTATTGAATTCCACTATCTCTTCTTATCACGGATGCTTGCAGAATTCACTCCCAAAAAATGGGGTAGATATCTCCAGCACAGAAGAGCACGTAGCATGCCTAAAATGTTCACCTACAGATGTGTTCCTCCGCTCTTCATTGTTCGAAATGTCTCCCATGCCCGAGTAGAGAAACGCGTGCTGCTCGCGTGTCCTTTGTTTTAGCCCAGAGAAGTTGCTCCTCCCCTCCCTCCCCCCCCATATGTTCGGTGGACGCCAGTATCGAACCGAACCGCTCACTCTGGGGACGTCGCCCGCAGCAGCAGCCAGCGTTGGACGCCAGACGGGTTCATGCATGCTTCGGTGTCCCGAAGATGTGGTTGTGAGGCGGGAGAGGGCTCGTGGAACCCTCGAACAGGGAAATTTAAAACTAATTCAGTTTTAGGGTATTTGAAAGATTTCTGTTAGCCATTATGGTGAAGATTTGATTTGAAGCAGCCTGCTTTGGTTACAATCATAAATTTGCTATAGTCGTTCATTTGTTAGAGTCCTGCACTTGTTAGAGTCCTTCATTTGGTACAGTCCTTCATTTGGTACAGTCGTTCATTTGTTACAGTCCTTCATTTGTTACAGTCGCTTATTTGTTACAGTCGTTCATTTGTTACAGTCGTTCATTTGTTACAGTCGTTCATTTGTTACAGTCGTTCATTTGTTACAGTCGTTTATTTGTTACAGTCCTTCATTTGTTACAGTCCTTCATTTGTTACAGTCGTTCATTTGTTACAGTTTCTGAATTTGTTAGAGTGGCTCACTTGTAACAGTCCTGCATTTGTTACATTCGTTCATTTGTTACAGTCCTGCGTCTGTTACAGTTCAGTCCGCTCTAGGAAATAGAATATATGTCGCTACTGCTAGCCATTCCATCACTGTCAGGCCTGTGTCTGGAAGTAAGGTCATTTTAAGTCCTAATTTGCTATTGTACCTTGTTGCTTTCTTAGTATTTCATGTTTACATATACGTACTTATTCTTATTTGCTTCCTTTTCTTTGTAACCTAACTTCTTGTAGTTTCAAACGCAATCTGACATTTTTTTTATAGCTGCCTCAGATTAATTGTGGTTTCCAGTCTAACAAAATCATTGAACTGTTTTTATTGATGTCTCTAATTGCGTGCATACATCACTTCATGCTTCGGTTAAAACAAAACTGAATGCATTTTATTTTATTATTTTATGAGACGCGGTCAAAATCGCTTTGATGAGCAGACGATCATGTTTCTGGCTCCATACCGTAGTATCTGTCCCCTTTCTACGTTATAATTCTTACCTTTTTACTCTCTAATTATTATTGCTAATCACATTCAAAATAATTAATTCGATGATCATTGTATTTTTATCATTCTCTCCCCACCTTTGCCGTGATGGCTCTCTCCCCACCTTTGCCGTGATGGCTCTCTCCCCACCTTTGCCGTGATGGCTCTCTCCCCACCTTTGCCGTGATGGCTCTCTCCCCACCTTTGCCGTGATGGCTCGGATTATGGATTAGCTTTCTAACTTATTAATATCTTCTTTTAGCCAGAAACGTTGTTTTAGTTAAGGTTAATGCCATCTGAAATGCCCCAATTCTTTTTGTATTCACTACATTGATATAATCTCTGTTGCCTGTCAGAAAATGTAGCACGAAATCTAAGAATGTTCCGACGGGGCACACTGCCACTTCCCAGGTAACCAGCTGCCCATAATTGTATGTTTGTACTATAGACCATGGTCTCACGTCTAGTACTAAATAGGATCACGTCTTTGAGATTATTTGATTAAAGCAAATGACGATAACAATGTCATGAGTATGCTGGATGCTGATTGAATTGATCCATGGGCATTAACTTGAGATAAGTGGTATACGGGACTTAACTCATGTTTTCTTCTGATTACACTCATTTCATAAATATAAAACAAGCTGTGGCATATATATACATGTATACACACACACACAGAGAGAGAGAGAGAGAGAGAGAGAGAGAGAGAGAGAGAGAGAGAGAGAGAGAGAGAGAGAGAGAGAGAGAGAGAGAGAGAGAGAGAGAGAGGAGAGAGAGAGAGAGAGAGAGAGAGAGAGAGAGAGAAGAGAGAGAGAGAGAGTAATACAGGGAGAAAGAGGTTTGATAGAAGGATTGGGAAGGAGATGGGACAAATAAAGATGAGATAAAATGTATAAGAACTCCGCCGTAGCCGGTCCCAAGCCCGGGTGAGAGAGGAGGAGGGTTGTGCGAAGGGCTAGCATCCCTTCCCGTAAAAAAAAGCCTTGCTACAAAAACGTGAACAAAGAAAAAAATAGGAAACTCGGACCTTGGAGATGATGGGTCTCGTAACAGAGAACTTATGAAGCTGGGTGGCCAAAGCCAACTGGAAACCACCCGGCAGACAACCATCCTCTCCACTAGGACCACCACCAACTTAGGAACATGGAACGTAAGGACCATGTTCGAAGCTGGAAAAACTGCCCAAGTTGCTGCCGAAATGCAACGGTACAAGCTAGCCATCCTAGGGATAAGTGAATCCCGATGGACTGGCTCAGGTCAGATGAAGCTCAGCACAGGAGAACTGCTACTATATTCAGGCCATGATGAAGAAAACGCAGCCCACACCCAAGGAGTAGCAATCATGCTTTCCAAAACTGCCCAGAACGCCCTTTTAGGGTGGGAAGCCCATGGTCCCCGAATAATCACCGCAAGATTTAAGACCAAAAAGCAAGAAGTCAATATGGATCTTCTTCAGGTATACGCTCCTACTAACGACAGTAAAGAAGAGGACAAAGAGGACTTCTACAACAGACTGAGAACCCTTATCCAAAAGTGTCCTAGGAGCAATGTGATTATTCTAATGGGCGACCTAAATGCAAAAATAGGCAGCAACAATAATGGATATGAAGAATGCATGGGAACAAATGGCCTCGGAGAGATGAACGATAATGGTGAAAGGCTAGCAGATCTATGTGCTGCAGATGGACTGGTCATTGGTGGAAGTCTCTTCATGCATAGAAATATCCACAAGGCAACATGGATATCACCAGATATGTCAACGGCTAACCAAATCGACCATATCTGTATCTGCAAAAAGTTTAGAAGATCTCTCCAAGATGTAAGGGTAAAAAGAGGGGCAGATGTAGCCTCAGACCATCATCTACTGATTGCCCAACTAAGGCTCAAATTGAAAAAGAATTGGACAAGTGAGGGAAGCAAGCGCCAACGTTTTAACACTACTCTTTTGAAAGGGGGACCAAAACTTAATGAGTTCAAACTTACGCTAACAAACAAATTCCAGATCTTACAAGAACTTGGCAACGAAGAAACAGTTGACCAAAACTGGAAAAGCTTCAAAGAAATACTTACGACCACCTGTGAAGAAGTGTTGGGTCCAAGGCAACAAACGCATAAAGAATGGATCTCTAATGAAACCATGGAGAAAATCCAACAGAGGAAAAAGAAGAAGGCAAATCTCAACAACAGCCGCACCAGAACTGAAAAAGCTAGAGCATCAGCAGAATACGCAGAAGCCAATAAAGACGTTAAACGTAGTATAAGGTCAGATAAAAAGAACTACATAGAAGGACTAGCAACTGAAGCAGAAGAGGCAGCTTACCATGGAAACACAAGAGAACTATTCAGTACAATAAAAAAGCTATCCGGAAAGTTCAAAAATCCAGAGAGACCTGTTAAAACTAAAGATGGGAAATCTATACCTGATGAAGAGGGTCAGAAAAAAAGATGGATAGAACATTTTGAAGAACTCCTCAACCGACCAGCCCCACAATACAAACTCAACATAGAGCCAGCGGAACAAGACCTAGAAATAGACTGCAGCATACCCACAAAACAAGAGATAAACAGAGCAATTAAACAACTAAAGAAAGGCAAAGCAGCTGGTCCAGACAGAATACCAGCAGAAGCCTTGACAGCAGATATTACGACTAGCTCTGCAATGCTACACATTCTTTTCAAGAAAATATGGGAGGAAGAACAGATTCCGACGGAGTGGAAAGAAGGACATCTCATTAAGCTCCCAAAGAAAGGAGATCTTAGCTCTTGCTCCAACTATAGAGGAATAACTCTGCTATCCATACCAAGCAAAGTATTTAACAGAGTGCTGCTAAACAGAATGAGGGACGCAATAGACACCCATCTTAGAGACCAACAAGCAGGTTTTAGAAAAGATAGATCATGCACTGACCAGATTGCCACTCTGAGAATTATATTGGAACAATTCCCTGGAGTGGAACTCACCACTATACATCAACTTTATTGACTATGAGAAGGCTTTCGATAGTGTTGACAGGCCAACCCTGTGGAAGTTACTAAGACACTACGGGATACCACAAAAACTGACTGACATAATTAAGGCTTCCTACGAAGGACTTACATGTAGAATTGTCCATGGCCAACAAGCAACAGCGGCTTTTGAGGGTACAGACCGGAGTCAGACAGGGGTGTCTGCTTTCACCATTCTTATTTCTGCTAACCATCGACTGGATAATGAAAATGTCTACAGAGCAGAAGAGAAATGGTATCCAGTGGACACTATGGAAACAACTTGATGACCTGGACTTTGCGGACGACCTGGCCTTATTATCGCACTCACAGCAACAGATGCAGGAGAAAACCAACGATGTAGCACAATTCTCTGCTTGCCTTGGCCTGAACATCCATAAGGGAAAAAGCAAAGTCCTTAAAATAAACACATCAAGCAAACACTCCAATAACACTGGAAGGAACAAATCTGGAAGAGGTGGATAGCTTCACATACCTTGGAAGCATCATCGACACACAAGGAGGGACAGACGCCGATGTAAGAGTGAGAATTGGCAAAGCAAGATCATCATTTAAACAGCTAAAAAAAGTTTGGAACTGCAACAACTTGACTCTTCATACCAAGGTCAGGATATTCAACACCACAGTAAAGCCTGTCCTACTGTATGGAGCAGAAACATGGCGAATAACAGCAGCCATTTCTAAAAAGCTTCAAGCCTTTATAAATACATGTCTCCGAGCAATTCTCCGAATCCGCTGGCCAAATGTCATCACCAATGAGGACCTCTGGCAACGCACACAACAAGAGCCAGTGGAAGAGCTAATACGCCAGCGCAGATGGAGATGGATTGGCCACACTCTCAGAAAGCCTACATCCAGCATTGTGAGACAAGCCCTCACATGGAACCCCCAAGGCAAAAGGAAAAGAGGTCGTCCCAAAATGACCTGGAGAAGAGAACTGGAGGCAGACACAAAAATGAGCGGGCACAGCTGGGGGCAGATTGAGAGACTGGCGCAGGACCGGGATGCCTGGAGAGACTTTGTTCGCGGCCTATGCCCCAGATGGGACGAAGGGCGATGATGATGAAAAATGTATAAGACTATTCAATTAGCATTTCTCAGACTTTGGGGAGTAAAGACATAAACTCATTTACCATCCAGTAACTATGACCTCCTTCATAAATGTAGCCCAGCTGCCAACTGCGAGCCTAACCACTGGGTGCACAGGATACGCTCAGTCCATTTTTCCTTGGTCATTGCAATGTTGTAGGTTTATATTGTTTAATTAAAAAAATACACGTATTAGAAATAAATTCGGGGACTTGGGGGAGGGCTGGCAGCAATGCTTCAGCATTGCATGTGTCACAGCCAAACATACACATGTGTCACAGCCACACATACACATGTGTCACAGCCAAATATACACATGTGTCACAGCCACACATACACATGTGTCACAGCCAAACATACACATGTGTCACAGCCAGACATACACATGTGTCACAGCCACACATACACATGTGTCACAGCCAAACATACACATGTGTCACAGCCAAACATACACATGTGTCACAGCCAGACATATACATGTGTCACAGCCAAACATACAAATGTGTCACAGCCACACATACACATGTGTCACAGCCACACATATACAACTAGAGAATTCTCATTTGTCATGAAATAAATCATTGCATAAATTATTGAAAGGCGTTGTAACCCAAAGACAAGGTAATGTTGGTGTAATCTCTTTATCTGCTGGTTTGGCTATTAATAGAATGACTACTTCCGGTGCCAGCAGACAGGGTTTAAAGGGTGACAATTTTATGCAAACAACTAGCGTAAGTTAGATTTGGTTACTTCTTGTTTTCTTCATTTTAGTTTGAATTTTTTTAAAGAGACATTCAAATGTTTTTAAAAAAAACAAAAAAACAAGGCATTTCTTTTATCGGAAAAAGCCTTTTGATAATCAACTAGCCAACATTTCTTATTAAAGAACAAACCTCAACAATGAAAGTTCACCAGAAATCCTGTTTATTTTTCATCCAATTCATTGATAAACATATCTATCAATTATGTGATGTAAAAATTATTCTTAACATATCACAGTAAATCATTTACCAATGTCGATTTTGTAACATGAAGAATGAACAATAAAGACATGAGGTTTGTTTTTTTCCATTTAAAGTCAAAATTATTTATGAGATGACAATGTTCAACCTTCAAATAAACAAGCCAAAATTATGTTTCTTTGAAGAAGTAAAAATCAACTCAACACACATTTTCTCGACGTTTTTCACTCATTTACACTATTTTTCTCTCTCCTCTTCTTTTACTCTCATTCCCCTTTCTCTTTTACGACCTCATCTTTCTTCCTCTTTTCTTCCTCTCTGTTCACCCCCTTTCCTCCCTTTATACTCATCTCTCTCTCTCTCTCTCTCTCTCTCTTTATTTAAAAATCTCTTCCCTCTCCCCCTCTCTCTCTCTCTCTCTCTCTCTCCCTCTCTCTCTCTCTCTGGGCGTACATGTTATTAAACCATATAAATCTTGGTCTCTTAGATAAAATTATCTCCAGTTTCCCGAAATCAACAAAATGACATTCAATAACCTTATAGCTATCTCAATTCATCATTCTACTTTAAGGATACATATTGGCCTACACTTTGAAACTATTCTACACCTCCATCAAATTTATCATCCTTATGATTTTTCAAAAAAAAAGATTCAATTCATTATTATTCTCTCTTTTTTTCGCTTTGTGTGACGTCCCATTGTCAACTTGCGCCACCCCGGTCCTGACCTCCTATCACACGCTAACTTGATGTGAATTCTTGACATAAAGGTATTTAAGTGAGTGTGTGGTCATTGTCTTCCATTTAGGATGATTTTATTAGAAACTAAGTTACGGATAATGATACTAAAACATTTCTTTTCTGGTTCTAAATGTTAATTTTAAAGGTTCTAAATGTATAGTTTATCAGCTGTGAAAGTTTATTTTATCTATACAAAACGTTTGATCTCCGTTAAATAAAAAATAAACATTCAATGTATTTTAAGTATTTTCATATTTAGAATAGAGGTGTTTGATTTTTCTCCGACTCCGTCATGCTGGTATTTCCCAGCAGAAACACAATGATTAACTATGACAAAAGCACTGCAGTATTTCTTTCAGCAGCATCGACCTAATGGGGTAGGAAGGAGCAGCAGCTGTCCATCCCAGGGCGTTACTTTTTCTTTCCTGTGAGGGGCGTACTTTTCGGAAAGCTGCAGAGTCGCTTTCGTACAAGGGTGACGAAAAAGTTGCCCCCGGCCCCGGTCGGCACTAACACTAGCTACGCCACTGCATCTACCAACGAGCTTTTGTTCTCATGTTTCAAGTTTGGAAGATTGTTTGTTTGTTTCACGTTTGGTACAAGAAACAAATTCTCCTTGTCTTGTTGTTGTATATCCCCAAACTTTTGTCATACTTTATCTGTTGTCAGCGGAACTTGTAATTCTAAGTCTTCAGCTATGGGAATGTGGCCATTAGTGTTAGACTTGGTCTTCCTGGAAAATATTCCATGAAAATATGAAATACTGATAGTGGTGTTTCTAAAGAGAACTATATCATTTCTCTTGTAGAACTATACATATAATTTGGTTAAAATGTGGCATTTTTAGAGAAATAATTACTTTTAATAATAAATTTGCAGTTATAAAAAAGTCGAGCTTATCTTAAAAAATAACTTTTCTATTCAGCATCTAAATCTTTTTTAAAGGATCTTTATCTTTGGGAGAATCTGTTAAACCATTTAAATAAATGACGAGTTTCTCTTAGTTAAAGACAATTTTAAATAAATAGTCAGTGTTTGCTTACACAAAGTTGGATTTAATGATGACGTTGTTTTGGACATTGAACACTGGGGTCTTATCAAAGTTAAAAACAAGCCAGCACAACACAAACCCACCAGCCCCTGTTACCTGCCCCTGTTACCTGCCCCTGGCAAAGAATTTTGACAACTTACTTGTCAAAGTCTATGGCGTCTTGTATAGTCTCGGGTAGAGTTCTGTGCAATGTTTCCGGGAGTGCAATGGAAAGAGCTCCAGCCAGTATGCTGACTGTACCAAACACAATCATGGGGAGACCCTGGGCGAATGCACCGCCAATCATTATACCCTGTGGGGAAAAACATCACGTGATTAACGTCTAAACTCCTGTGTTGTTGTTTTATGCACAGCAATATAAATTGTATCTACGGTAGCATGTAATTCTATATTAAAAATGTATTAATTTATTATGTTTAAACAGATAGGTCCAGTGCTGGATTTACCATCTTGGGAGCCCCAAAAAAATTGTTCGAGTGAGCAATTGTGAAATATAAATAAAAATACTGAAGCATTATTTGTCCCAATGCCAATCCCGGACGTGCAATCTCCAATTTTTAGCTTATCTTTTCGAAGAATAAAGAGCTATTAAGCTTAGGGTTTGTTTTTCGAAAAACCCGTATTACCGGTAATTATGACTGTCGAAATTACCAGAGTTTGCACATTTAAGTTTGCAATGAATAAAAATAATTTTAGTTTAAAGATTTATTTTACTTTCTGTATACTCACTCATTGTATTTCAGTTTAACCCTCTAGTTATCCGTAAATCAATATTTGGTACTGACATAGAATATTTGGATTTATAAAGGGCATCATGTCTAAAATAACTTAGGACCCCATCAATTCTAAATCCGGCCCTGAATAGGCCATAGTTCATTTTAAAAAAATAATAATAATATATTTTTTTTAATTAATTTTTTTTAAAATTTTAAACCACCTAGAATTATTCATTAGATATGGGATATTTTAATTATATCAATTATTACATCATGCCGAGACGAACAACATAAATATTTGAAACAAAATCTGGTACCATGTCAGCGATGTAAGGGGAGACCATTCCTCCAATGTTTTCAAAAATGGAACAGCAGCCGATCCCAGAATTCCTCATAACTGTGGGAAACAGTTCCGCCGACATGATGTACAAAATGGCGTAGCAACCGGAAGCGGAAAGTTTACCAATCATGGCGAGGACAGTCGCTATCCAAAGATGACCTGGTGGAAGTTTAAATATTAGAGCGTTTAGATATATTGTTTACACGGCTTGAAAGACTTCAAGGGGTACTAGAACTGGTAACAATACATTTGGATAGAGTAACATATTTAATTTTACCTGCATAAAGCCTTTTTAAATTAATATTTTAGTATATTTTTATGGAAACTTCTCCTGCATTTTCTGACAACTAACATTGCTGTTTCCTCGTGGCAGAAGGGCATCAAAAATAATGTTCCGTCCGGGGGGAGGGGGGAGGCGCAAATGCTGCTATGCTACTTTTATATCTACTTTATGACTACTAATGTGATCGACTCTATTCTCTAATAATGGACATCCATATTTCAAAATTTTATCAAAGCGAAGCTTTGTGAATGTTTAAATACCATTAACAAGCCGTTGCAGTCGATATTTGAAAACAATACAGTAGGCATTTGTAACACTGATCTAAATTTAACATGAATATAATATTAATCAATAATGGCTTGTTGTTAACAAACACAAACAAACACGCGCTGAAACCTACACACAGATTTCATTTGCCAGCAATAAAGCACGACTTACTCTCGTCCCCTAGACACAGGCGCTAAAACCTACACAAAGATTTCATTTGGCCAGCAATAATTCAATAAAACACGACTTACTCTCGCCTCCTAGTGATATCGGCAGTATGACAGCCAAACAGGCCGCGGCACCAGTGAACATACAAACACAGTACAGCCTCTTCCTGCCTGTCCTGTCCAACAGCACCAGACATATGATGTAGGCCACGAACTCCACCATCGTCAGGATGAAGTAGTTGAGGTAGGTGGAACCCGCCAGGTTGTCGATGTTAAGACTGAGGCCGTAGTAGAGCAGGTTCACAGCCAACCTGGTGTTGAATGTATTATAGGCTTTAATTGTTGTATCACAAGTTAGAGATTATCCTTATCCCAAACCTAAATTATAATGCACGAGGGAAATCTAATAGTCGGCGTGAAAAGAAGCCAAGTTTCATTTTTGATACTGCAATCAGTTTGATACATTATATTTGAATGACATATCGCACTATTAGAAAAAACTCTGCAATGATCGAAATTTAATATAACCACTTAAATATCTCCTTTGTATGAACTAAATCTTCCCACTTAATTTATGATGTTTATTCTGTCTATCTTGTTGTTTTTATCTCTAATATAAATATTGATACAAATAGTGTTGTTATTTCCAATCGTTTAGCAGAGTTATTGAGGAAACCTTCCAGTGGGGGTTGCACCCTAGGTAGGTCATTGATGATCCCCCGCATAGCGGCGGTCCAAACCATTGAAACTCGTATGCTTTGCCGGGGTGGCGCCAAAGTGGTAGCGGGTCGTAGTAAGGCAATTCCACCCCTCCTTGTGAGATCAACTTAGTGGGAGGCATTTTCGACTTTCTGTCCTGGATGCCCAGGTGGCCGCTTCAGAAGCGACAGCTCCGTTCCCAGCTGTCGAGTCCTTTTCTGGGGGAGGGTGCCAGATAGCTGGGAGGGTCTTCCAGGAAGACCCATGAAGAGCTCTAGGCTCGGGGCTTCTGATTTTCTTCCACATGTAGGATCATTAGCAGAGTTATTGAAACTGAATTCAGCATTCAAGGAAGAATTTAAGCGCCACTTCTAGTAAGTTTTTGTTTTTAAAACCAACAAGTCAAAGAAGATGATGAATGTCCTATTGATACCAACTAGTTAAAGAATATGATGAATGTCCTATTGATACCAACCAGTCAAAGAAGATGATGAATGTCCTATTGATACCAACCAGTCAAAGAAGATGATGAATGTCCTATTGATACCAACCAGTCAAAGAAGATGATGAATGTCCTATTGATACCAACCAGTTAAAGAAGATGATGAATGTCCTATTGATACCAACCAGTCAAAGAAGATGATGAATGTTCTATTGATACCAACCAGTCAAAGAAATGATGAATGTCCTATTGATACCAACCAGTAAAAGATGATGGTGAATGTCCTATTGATACCAACTAGTTAAAGAAGATGATGAATGTCCTATTGATACCAACCAGTCAAAGAAGATGATGAATGTCCTATTGATACCAACCAGTTAAAGAAGATGATGAATGTCCTATTGATACCAACCAGTTAAAGAAGATGATGAATGTCCTATTGATACCAACCAGTCAAAGAAGATGGTGAATATCCTATTGGTACCAACCAGTCAAAGAAGATGATGAATGTCCTATTGATACCAACCAGTTAAAGAAGATGATGAATGTCCTATTGATACCAACCAGTAAAAGAAGATGATGAATGTCCTATTGATACCAACTAGTTAAAGAAGATGATGAATGTCCTATTAATACCAACCAGTAAAAGAAGATGATAAGTCCTATTGATACCAACCAGTTAAAGAAGATGATGAATGTCCTATTGATCCCAACCAGTTAAAGAAGATGATGAATGTCCTATTGATACCAACCAGTCAAAGAAGATGATGAATTTCCTATTGATACCAACCAGTTAAAGAAGATGATGAATTTCCTATTGATACCAACCAGTTAAAGAAGATGATGAATTTCCTATTGATACCAACCAGTTAAAGAAGATGGTGAATATCCTATTGGTACCAACCAGTCAAAGAAGATGATGAATGTCCTATTGATACCAACCAGTCAAAGAAGATGATGAATGTCCTATTGATACCAACCAGTCAAAGAAGATGATGAATGTCCTATTGATACCAACCAGTTAAAGAAGATGATGAATGTCCTATTGATACCAACCAGTCAAAGAAGATGATGAATGTCCTATTGATACCAACCAGTCAAAGAAATGATGAATGTCCTATTGATACCAACCAGTCAAAGAAGATGGTGAATGTCCTATTGATACCAACTAGTTAAAGAAGATGATGAATGTCCTATTGATACCAACTAGTTAAAGAAGATGATGAATGTCCTATTGATACCAACCAGTCAAAGAAGATGGTGATTATCCTATTGATACCAACCAGTCAAAGAAGATGATGAATGTCCTATTGATACCAACCAGTTAAAGAAGATGATGAATGTCCTATTGATACCAACTAGTTAAAGAAGATGATGAATGTCCTATTAATACCAACCAGTAAAAGAAGATGATAAGTTCTATTGATACCAACCAGTTAAAGAAGATGATGAATGTCCTATTGATACCAACCAGTTAAAGAAGATGATGAATGTCCTATTGATACCAACCAGTCAAAGAAGATGATGAATGTCCTATTGATACCAACCAGTTAAAGAAGATGATGAATGTCCTATTGATACCAACCAGTCAAAGAAGATGATGAATGTCCTATTGATACCAACCAGTCAAAGAAGATGATGAATGTCCTATTGATACCAACCAGTCAAAGAAGATGATGAATGTCCTATTGATACCAACCAGTCAAAGAAGATGATGAATGTCCTATTGATACCAACCAGTTAAAGAAGATGATGAATGTCCTATTGATACCAACCAGTCAAAGAAGATGATGAATGTCCTATTGATACCAACCAGTTAAAGAAGATGATGAATGTCCTATTGATACCAACCAGTCAAAGAAGATGATGAATGTCCTATTGATACCAACCAGTTAAAGAAGATGATGAATGTCCTATTGATACCAACTAGTTAAAGAAGATGATGAATGTCCTATTGATACCAACCAGTTAAAGAAGATGATGAATGTCCTATTGATACCAACTAGTTAAAGAAGATGATGAATGTCCTATTGATACCAACCAGTTAAAGAAGATGATGAATGTCCTATTGATACCAACCAGTCAAAGAAGATGATGAATGTCCTATTGATACCAACCAGTCAAAGAAGATGATGAATGTCCTATTGATACCAACCAGTTAAAGAAGATGATGAATGTCCTATTGATACCAACCAGTTAAAGAATATGATGAATGTCCTATTGATACCAACCAGTTAAAGAAGATGATGAAGGTCCTAATGAAGAGCACGCGATGGGTGAACATGTTCCAGATCTTGGCCTGCGGTCCCTCGTCAGCCGTTTTGGCGTCCACCGCCCCCACCGGAAGTTTGGTCTTGTTAGATGCGCAGATCTTCTGAAGGACGTTCTCGGCCTCAGAGTAGCGCCGCTTGTCTAACAGCCATCGGGGGGATTCGGGAATGAGCCTGAAAACATCATCAAAATATAACACTTGACTTAAGTCTGACGAAACCAAATATTTTGTCATAGAAAATAACACTTGACTTAAGTCAGACAAAACCAAATATTGTGTCACAGAATGTAACACTTGAATTAAGTTAGACAAAACCAAATATTGTGTTACAGAATGTAACACTTGACTTAAGTCTGGTGTAACCAAATATTGTGTTACAGAATGTAACACTTGACTTAAGTCTGACCTAACCAAATAGTGTGTCACAGAATGTAACACTTGACTTAAGTCTGACCTAACCAAATATTTGTCACACAATGTAACACTTGACTTAAGTCTGACCTAACCAAATATTTTTCACACAATGTAACACTTGACTTAAGTCTGACCTAACCAAATATTTTATCACACAATGTAACACTTGACTTAAGTCTGACCTAACCAAATATTTTATCACAGAATGTAACATTTGACTTAAGTCAGATATCCCCATATGTTTTGTCACAGAATGTAAGATTTGACTTAAGTCAGATATCACCAAATATTGTGTCACATAATGTAACATTTGACTTAAATCAGATATCACCAATTATTTTGCCACAGAATGTTACACTTGACTTAAGTCAGATATCACCAAATATTGTGCCACATAATGTAACATTTGACTTAAGCCAGATATCACCAAATATTTTGCCACAGAATGTTACACTTGACTTAAGTCTGACCTAACCAAATATTGTGTCACATTATATAACACTTGACTTAAGTCTGACCTAACCAAATCACAAAGAAACCCGCACTAACTTTATTTAGCGTGTGAACTTTTATGGTAATGGATGTAGTTTTATTTTCTAAGGGAGTCAACTTGATGTTGAATGGAGAAATTATTTCTGTGGGTTGCAATCCATGAATGCCCACATTTATAACAACAAAAATTATTATAAAATTCCCTGCCACCAGTGTCCGTTGCTATGTCTTAAATCTAAACAGTCACATAATAGAAAAAAATAATATTTAAAAAATTATATGGTTTTCCGAGGTCTTATAAATTAGCCAATTTTAAATGAAATAGATTTACAAAGCACGAAGATTAACTAATTTACATATATTTATGCTTTTGTCTGAATAATGTTAACTAAAGAATAATTCATTCCATCCTCTAATGTTTTTTATAATGTCATAGATCTGCACTTGAATTCCAAGAAATGAAAATGATGACAAGACTCACCACCACAGAGAGAAGAGCGGTATGGTGCACAGACACAGGACTAGTTGGATGTTGCGCCAGTCACGGATGAAGTAAGCGATGGGCAACAGGAGCAAGATCCCGGCGCCCCAGTACATCTCAACAACGATCCCAGTGAACGTCCGCTTGGTGGGGCCGACCAACTCTATACCTGTACGGGATAGCAGCAGTCAGATTAGAACTTTAGACCAACTCGATACCTGTACGAGATAGCAGCAGTCAGATTAGAACTTTAGACCAACTCGATACCTGTACGGGATAGCGGCAGTCAGATTAGAACTTTAGACCAACTCGATACCTGTACGGGATAGCGGCAGTCAGATTAGAACTTTAGACCAACTCGATACCTGTACGGGATAGCAGCAGTCAGATTAGAACTTTAGACCAACTCGATACGTGTACGGGATAGCAGCAGTCAGATTAGAACTTTAGACCAACTCGATACCTGTAGGGATAGCAGCAGTCAGATTAGAACGTTAGACCAACTCGATACTGTACGAGGATAGCAGCAGTCAGATTAGAACTTTAGTAGGATGCAAAGTCGATAAACTTTATGGGATAGCAGCAGTCAGATTAGAACTTTAGACAACTAGATACCTGTAGGCATAGCGACAGTCAGATTAGAACTTTAGTAGCAACAGTCGATAGACTGTAGGGATAGCAGCAGTCAGATTAGAACTTTAGTAGCAAAGCTCGATACCTGTACAGGATAGCAGCAGTCAGAATAGAACGTTAGACCAACTCGATACTAGTACGGGATAGCAGCAGTCAGATTAGAACTTTAGACCAACTCGATACTGTACAGGATAGCAGCAGTCAGAATAGAACGTTAGACCAACTCGATAACTGTACGGGATAGCAGCAGTCAGATTAGAACTTTAGTATGGATGGCAGCAGTCAGATTAGAACTTTAGTAGGGATAGCAGCAGTCAGATTAGAACTTTAGTAGGGATAGCAGCAGTCAGATTAGAACTTTAGTAGTGATAGCAGCAGTCAGATTAGAACTTTAGTAGTGATAGCAGCAGTCAGATTACAACTTTAGTAGGGATAGCATCAGTCAGATTAGAACTTTAGTAGGGATAGCAGCAGTCAGATTAGAACTTTAGTAGGGATAGCAGCAGTCAGATTAGAACTTTAGTAGGGATAGCAACAGTCAGATTAGAACTAAAGTAGTTATTCCTATGAATCATACTAATAATCGTCAAGTCAATATTACAGAGATAAATTAGTTTTTCTTTTCTAATGTATTTTTTTAAAATTTCGTTTGTTATAATTGCTTTCATGATTCACCCCACTGACATTTTAGCCATTTTCTTGTTAAATTGTTTATTGTTGTACATTTTTACAAACGAAATATACATACACTCAACTCACACAAGCTTATCTTTAACTCAAATGCTAATAAGTAATAAGTTAAACCTGACCCTTTATAGGTTGATAATATAAGAATACGCCCGAACAAACCCCATTTTAAACTCCTATGCCTTACAAAAAAAGTAATTGACATGTATATTCATTAAAACCCATCTGTAGGCTATATTCATTAAAACCCAATTCGAGATCCAAATAATTGTACCTCACCTGTCGAAGCGCTAACGGCAAAGAGACTCTGGGCCGAGATTCCAGTGAACCACCTGATGCCAATTGTCGCTATGTAGTTGGGCGCCAGGTAAATGCCCAGGGAAGTTGCAAACTGCATGACCAGAGCCAACATGATGGCCTTCTTTCTGCCAACACTTGATGATATGATAGATAGACGTGGATAGACTAGCGACCAGCGTGATAACATTACGTCAATACTAAACTATACCCTGGGGGTGGGGGCTCAAATTATATTGTTTTAATTCTCCGCAAAATCAACATTCCATTACAAAATTAAAATTAGAGTACATCGATTAGCCATTTAATGTGCCGAAGTGATTTTGTATAAACTACTACTCACCAATCAGATGTAAACATTGTATATACAATCTTCTACCCACCAATCAGATGTAAACATTGTATATACAATCTTCTACCCACCAATCAGATGTAAACATTGTATATACAATCTTCTACCCACCAATCAGATGTAAACATTGTATATACAATCTTCTACCCACCAATCAGATGTAAACATTGTATATACAATCTTCTACCCACCAATCAGATGTAAACATTGTATATACAAGCTTCTACCCACCAGTCAGAAGTATTAATCATATCCACCATCTTCTACCCACCAATCAGAAGTATTAATCATATCCACCATCTTCTACCCACCAATCAGAAGTATTAATCATATCCACCATCTTCTACCCACCAGTCAGAAGTATTAATCATATCCACCATCTTCTACCCACCAGTCAGAAGTATTAATCATATCCACCATCTTCTACCCACCAGTCAGAAGTATTAATCATATCCACCATCTTCTACCCACCAGTCAGAAGTATTAATCATATCCACCATCTTCTACCCACAAGCCAGAAGTATTAATCATATCCACCATCTTCTACCCACCAATCAGAAGTATTAATCATATCCACCATCTTCTACCCACCAGTCAGAAGTATTAATCATATCCACCATCTTCTACCCACCAATCAGCTATTAGTCCCATGAATATACATCCACACAATGCACCAGCAAACTGCACCATGTTACTGTGGGACCTTAGAATGGTGTCTTCACAAACGATGGAGAACTGAAAGAAGATAAGTTACGATTTAGTCTTAATATATAAAATGATAGTCACACGGGCAAAGATACAAGAAGCATTGTAGTATTATAGGGACACACTAGCTCATTATGATAAGGACACACTAACGATGCATGTAGGACACTCTAGTACGGTAGGATAAGGACACACTTATACTTTCAGTAGGACACCACTGGCAAAATAGAACGTTAAACTTACTGACACTTTCAGTAGAACACACTAGCTCAGTAGGATAACGACACACTGACCATGTTAATAGGAGCGACAGTACGGATTAGCAAAAGGTACCGCGAAGAACGCAGCGGACGCCAGCTCTGAGGAAACCTTCCAGTGAAGGTTGCACCCTTGGTAGGTCTTTGATGATCCCCCGCACTGCGGCGGTCCTAACCATGGAGACCCGTATGCTTTGCCGGGGTGGCGCCAAAGTTGTAGCGGGTCGTAGTAGGGAATTAGACCTCTCCTTGTGAGGCTAACTTAGTGGGAGGCATCTTCAACTTTCTGTCCTGGATGCCCAGGTGGCCACTTCAGAAGCGACCGCTCGGGGGGTTTTCCCAGCTGTTACGTCCCCTTGGGGGAGGGGGCGATATAGCGGGGGGGGGGTCTTCCAGGAAGACCCATGAAGAGCATTAGGCTCGGGGTTTCTGATTTTCTTCCACATGTAGGATCATTAGTAGGACAGACTAGTTCAGTGAGATTAGGACACACTGACCGTGTCAGTAAGACACACTATAGTTCAGTAGGATAAAGACACACTGACCATGTTAGTAGGACACACTAGCTCGGTACGATTAGGACACACTGACCGTGTCAGTAGGACAGACTAGTTCAGAAGTAAGACGAAGCACTGACACTGTCAGCAGGACTTTTGCTTACTTTAGTAACTGATATGAAGAGTTTTTATTTTTACTACGGGACATATTTAAATTGATTCAATAGTGCGCAATGCGCGGAGGCTGAAAAACATCCGTTACAACACCTGCATTACCTCTTCAATCGCCGTGTAGTCGAACTCACTCTTGTCAAACACCCATTTGGAGCAATGACGTGTTGCTCTCTGAGATGACGTCATATTGTGCCGGCTGTGAGGAAATGACGTAGAGTTGACGTCATCGAACACGTGACACTCCGAGTAGGAGCCGTAGCCCGTACTTCCGGTAGGGATGGACTGGTTGATGAGGTAAAGATGGTGCTCGCCTTGGATCTCGTACGTATCGTTGGGGTAGTCTGGGAGATGGCACCTTACAAGTGGAAACAGTCTGCTGGTTAACCAGTCACATGATATTTAGCAAAAGTTTGTTGTGTATGGCTAGGACGCACTTAACGAGCGAGTAAGCATTTTCATTTATTTGCTATTGATCTTATGGCATTATTTGGATGTTGTTTGGTTTTTGTGCCCCCCCCCCGGGTCATTTTCTTTAAAAAAGATTTATTTTACCTTTCATGCATGTATTTTAGCTTACAGTTGATATTACAACTGGAGAAACTGGTCGCGTATGTACATTATTTTACAATTAATAAAACCATGTTGCAATAAACGAAGGGCATAAACTTTGTTGTTATTTTACTGACTTATCTAGTGAGCATTTACTAAATAAAAAAATAAGAAAGAAACACCAAAACAATGCCAGCTGGAAATACTCAGCGCCCTAACAAAGTAATGATGATAATCCTGCGGCCATCGAGTTACATGACGTCGCAACATGTACGTTAACAAAGCGCCGACGTAGGATATTCCCATAAAGTGGAAGTTTCCACCACCAACCCCACCCACCTCCTTCCCTGACCCACCTCCTTCCCCGACCCACCTCCTACCCCGACCCACCTCCTACCCCGACCCACCTCCTACCCCGACCCACCTCCTACCCCGACCCACCTCCTACCCCGACCCACCTCCTACCCCGACCCACCTCCTACCCCGACCCACCTCCTACCCTGACCCACCTCCTACCCCGACCCACCTCCTACCCCGACCCACCTCCTACCCCGACCCACCTCCTACCCCGACCCACCTCCTACCCGACCCACCTCCTACCCCGACCCACCTCCTACCCCGACCCACCTGCTACCCCGACCCACCTCCTACCCCGACCCACCTCCTTGGTTTGCTACTGAACTTGTAATAATATTTTAACACGGCCTCTTTTTTTGAACGTCCGTAAATCAACAAAAATAATAATTTTTTTTCATTCTTAGACTTATAACTCTCATTAAGAACAGATACATATGTTTGCTGATTAAGTGAATTAACTCTAGAATAATGCAATATATCCACATCTATGATGACCAGCCGTTAAAGTTAAAACATGAATGTAGAGAAATAGAACTTCAAGTTGACGTGCAAATTTCTGTATTCGCTGAAGTAAGATTGTTAAAGGTGTTTTTCAACATCGGTCTAGTTTTGTTTTTGTTTGTCTCACTACAGAGCATAAACAAAAGCCCAAGTCACTCACTGTCTCCGTAACGCTGAGGGACATAGTACAACAGTCCATAGCAGTTAAAAAAAGCGTGTGGTGTTTCTCACCGTAAAATATTAAATGACGTCATTGTTTGAGCTTATATTTTAATTTTAGAAAAGGGAACGATGTAAAAAGAGGATTTGAGGATATATAATTATAAAATACTTTGTGTACTTTTCAGGAAGTTTAATATTTCGTATTTATCAAACAAGGATAAGTTACTTGGCTTTCAATAAAGTGTAACACTTGTTTTTTTTAAAGTTTTTAAAAAGTTTTTGTTATTGTATACAATTTTAAAACATGCTTGTTGTCTATTCAGAGGCGGCGTTAGGTACGCGCGAGGCCTGGTGCAACAATGACCCCGCGGGGCCAGGGTACTGGTAACGATCGCGAACTACCAATATTCCCAAAAGATCATAATATCTTGACTAGATCGATACTTGCGCAAACTCAGTAGTGCAATATCTGCCGGCTCTTTTGTTACTAAAATATATTTATGTTCGCGTTTTATGAACAATGGTTTCTTTTCATGTTTAGTGTATTTTGTGCTTGTTTTTTTTACGGTGAATATAGTCTAACTTGGACGAAATATTCTCAAGTCTGAAACGCGGGGCCCTCTAAGCGCGGGGCCTGGGGCGATTGCCCCAGCTGCCACCCCCAAAGGCCGCTCCTGTGTCTATTCAATTAGAACGTCTAATACAGGTTATTCTACTTAATCTACTATGTTAATGTAGTCCAATGTTATACAGGTTATTCTACTTAATCTACTATGTTAATGTAGTCCAATGTTATACAGGTTATTCTACTTAATCTACTATGTTAATGTAGTCCAATGTATACAGGTTATTCTACTTAATCTACTATGTTAATGTAGTCCAATGTATACAGGTTATTCTACTTAATCTACTATGTTAATGTAGTCCAATGTATACAGGTTATTCTACTTAATCTACTATGTTAATGTAGTCCAATGTATACAGGTTATTCTACTTAATCTACTATGTTAATGTAGTCCAATGTATACAGGTTATTCTACTTAATCTACTATGTTAATGTAGTCCAATGTATACAGGTTATTCTACTTAATCTACTATGTTAATGTAGTCCAATGTATACAGGTTATTCTACTTAATCTACTATGTTAATGTAGTCCAATGTTATACGATTTTTAAAATTCAAGAGAGACGTTCTTCTGCATAAATCAGGAAACTTTTTTTTCTTTACAGTAATGATAACCGATCCTCCAATCGTGTATTCTAAACTCTATACCTATGGTCATACATTGGCTTGTAGCAACAAATAGTTTCCACAACTCACCTGTGTCGCGGTGTCGCCATGATGAACACAGGGCTCAACAACTGTAAACCACACAGCAGGGCGGGTAGACATAGGAGAAAATACACTCGTTTTTGATACCAGCCAAACTCACCGATGTGGACGAGGATCTCGTCAAACTTCATCTTTGTCCGAGTTTCCTTGACCCCTATTAACTGGTCATGCAGATATACAATATTGCACAGTTATCGCCAGCCAGTCAATTATTGTGGTTCACCTTTTAAAACTTGTACATTTGGACTGCTGTCTCTGGGAGGAATGGACGTTTCCTTGAAGACTTAGATTGAAATTTTCCAACCAAAATAACGTGTGTTTTTTTTTAATCTTCGTTCTTTAGATGGTATCAACTTGACACAACAATGTCTCAGATCAAGTTGAGCACAGATCTCACTCTTCATTCAGACCGTAGATTGCCGTTATGAGATTGTGTGACGGAGGAATGGGAGCTTCCTTCAGACCGTAGATTGCCGTTGTGAGATTGTGTGACGGAGGAATGGGAGCTTGAAGATTCACGCTGAAGTCTAGGGAATGTGTCAAGGATGAATGCAGACAACTTTGCGTCCTGCAATATTTGATGAATACACCGTCAAAAAGACTATGTTCAAATAAATGTTACATTTATTATTTTTTAAAGTTTTTAATTAGTAGTAAAAATAATTTAGCTAAAATATTTTTAAAAATTTATTTAACCTGAAGAATTCGTTACTGCGACCTACATCTTTCACCTATAGCGCGATAAATTAACTGGTCAATATTTTATGAAGACTGAATACGAAAATAAGCTAGCAAAGTAATTCTGCAACAAAAATCACTAATTAGTGTTCAGAATTTGTTTCACAATCCAGAAATAACTAACACCAATTATAGGACGTAGTGACCATTCAAGAAAATGTTGTAACCAAATCTGAAGAAATATCCGAACTGAAGTTATCACCAATGAGGGAGACGAGATGAACTGATTGGCCAATCACACCTTAAACGGGACGTACTTACTAGGAGAGATCCCTTCAACGGTGGTGATTAGCTGGACATGATGTGCCACGCAACAGTAAGACAGCGGTCACGAACTATGACCCATCGGGCCAAAACTTTCACCTATAGAACAACGCTGGTAATCAGCAGATACCAGGTGGTTAGTGCAGATAGCACACAAGAGGTCAGTCTCTCTTGTAAGTGTGGTCAAAGATTGCTGAGGTTATGGGTCTCCGGGGTTTGAGATTAATCCAGGGCCTTGACCCTCGACGTCCGTGGACCCATGTGGACCCATGTTTAGCCATGTGGACCCATGTTGACCCATGTGGACCTATGTTAAACCATGTGGACATATGTTGACCCATGTGGACTTATGTTGACCCATGTAGACACATGTGGACCTATGTTGACCCATGTGGACCTATGTTGACCCATGTGGACATATGTGGACCCATGTTTAGCCATGAGGACCCATGTTGACCCATGTGGACCTATGGTGACCCATGTGGACCCATGTGGACCTATGTTGACCCATGTGGACCCATGTTGACTCATGTGGACATATTTTGACCCATGTGGACCTATGTTGACCCATGTTGACCCATGTGGACCCATGTGGACCTATGTTGACCCATGTTGACCCATGTTGACCCATGTGGACCTGTGTTGACCCATGTGGACCTATGTTGACCCATGTGGACCTATGTTGACCCATGTGGACCCATGTGGACCTATGTTGACCCATGTTGACCTATGTTGACCCATGTGGACCCATGGGGACTCATGTTTACTCGGGTGTATTAGGTTCTCACTCAAAGAGTTGATCACTCTGTCCCCCGTTTTGCACCCAGTTTCCAGACAATCGTATCCAGCTACATACGATAAGAAATGCAGTAAATTTCCACCGATTTTATATTTTAATAGCCGCAGTTGAAGTCATAGGTTATCTTCATGGAGATTTTTTTTTAAACGTCAGACGCTCTTTGCCCTGTTAATCGATCTCTCGTGGCCTTGACCCCAACATAGATAAGGATCGTGTGGTAGCTCCCGTTACTTTCGTGTTGATGAGTTGGCAACGACTTCAACAGAACATTTGGAGATTTTTAACACAGAAACTTATTGACTGCAGTCAACTTACCTTGTAGTCGTGACCTTGCCAGATAAGATTTTTCCATTCCAACGAGCTGTATGGTCGGATAGAGATATGCTAAAGTTTATAACCACTTAGCTGATAATACATACGCGTGATATTCTTAAATGTTAGTTTCACTAAATCTTTTCCGCTAAATGTGTGTTGTTGTTTTTTTTTAAAATAATTAACATTGTGGCGAATAATTGATTGTATTATTATTATGCGCGTGGCATTTAAGAAACATCAATTTTTCTTCAAACCTCATTGGTGAGATATCTTTGTTAATATTCTCTTTAAATGAGAATGTTATGGTTGGCTAATTTTTATGAAAAGTATTGGGGTTGGGGGGATGTCATTATTGATAAAAAATATAGCTTTCTACCACACCAGCATATGAACGAACTGTACACCAGCATATGAACTAAATGCACACCAGCATATGAGCTAACTACACCAGCGTATGAATTAACTGTACACTAGCATTTGAACTAACTGTACACCAGCATATGAACTAAATGTACACCAGCATATGAGCTAACTACACCAGCGTATAAACTAACTGTACACCAACATATAAACTGTACCAAAAAAAAACACATAGATTTATAATTTCGATAAGAAATACAGCACCTGTGATTGAAACGCGTGCAACGGTATGAACATACAACTCTTGTCATTGGAATATGTGTAATTGTATAATTTAGTCCACCGTACGTGTAATATGAGAATGGCTTATTTTGCTCCTTTAAATTTTAACAAATGAAATTCAGAACATCACAAATATATTCGTTGCTTTTAACTTAAACGGCTGGAAAATAATTATAGATCGTATTTACGTCACTAAAAGTCATCGAGAGATTCTCTAGAAAATTTTGATGACTATGATCTGAGAATATGTCATTTTTACACCAATTTATCTGTAAATTTTTATAGATTGTTGAGTTTTGTTAATTGTTGAGATCTTATATCAAGTCTATTGACAATTGGAACCGTGGCGACTTCCCCCCAATTAACATAGACACCGCCTATGGCAACCTGACACCCGGGGTTGCGCGGCGTAGAATCTGGAAACTTCTGGCAACCCGGTCTGTGGTTGAGCCAGATTTACTTTGTTTCGTGTTATATCACCTGTTAACCCCCCCCCTCCCTCCCGCCAGACTATGTGGGTGGGGGGAGATTAGGGTAGTTGTTAAATCTCTTTGAAAGAAGCGTGGGAAGCTGTCAACTAAAGTTCACTCGCTGATGGGAGGAGGAAGGGTGTAGAGCACCGTATTCTCTTTACGTCCATTCGATGTGGATATCCCCAAGAAGCCTAGTAGCTGCCAGTCCCTCATTACGCAAATGCGGACTGGACACTGCCCAACAAACAGCTACTTGCACAGGCTAGACAAAAACAGGGAACCCGGCTGCCGTTTATGTGGTATGGCCGAGGAGACAGTGGCAACTCTGCTGACCGAATGCTCTGCGGCGATTGGGGACGCGGACGGATCAGACAGCTCAAGCACTGTGGAGGAATATCCCCATGGCGACCATGGCGATGCCCTTATGTTGAGGCTCGCCGTTGATATTGTAGGCCGGGCTATAAGAGTCTAAGTGACTCAGCCCTCCAATGAGAATGTCACATCCCCAAGAAGTCAGATTAAAGAAGATGAAAATATACACATAAACTAACACTTAATTATTATTTTTTTAATTGGTTCAAATAATAATGACTTACTCAGTTTAGATTTTAAATAAAACAAAATGAGAAATTCCGTATCCGCTTTATCTTTTAACACGACAGTTGCTTAAACACAAATGGGACCACATTTTTCGAAAGAGAGTCTTTATGCTTGGACACGCGAGTCCACATGAAAACACAGTCACTGAACGTAATATTACGAAGTTCTGACACATATAACCTTTAACCTTTCCACCGGTAGCACACGGTTAATGGTTTGACCAAGTTTCGTTGTATGTGCTTCGTGTCTTAGTTTACATCGTGACGCTCCACGGTCTGCTAACCATGTGGAACCATCTAATGACGTCATACACGTGGGCCAAACAAAATGTCGTGTGTTGACCTAGTAAAGTATCAGACTGTGACCACTAATGAAATTTGGAGTTTTGAGAACAATATTTTTAAAAATTATTCCCTCCTGCAATGTTCCATTGAAGCTGAGCAGATATTTGATAGTCGCGGCGTAGCAGTTTAGAATTAACGCGCAGCAAATTTGTTTATTTTTTAAATTGCACAAAAAAGTGGATGCTGTGCAACTTTGCACACGAGTTGTTGTTGTTTTTTTTTGCTCACGGAACAACGAACCTTAGATGGGACATTGCCCTCCGGAGTTTTAAGCAAACAAATTTCAGCACTTTGGTAGTTAATTCACTACATTTTTAAGTGCGCTCCTCATTCAATTGCTATCACTTTTTAATCTCACATTTCTTTAATAAATCATTCACTCTCTGTTCACAATGATTCGAGTTTCTTTGTAGCGTATGTTCTTGTCACCTTTGAAGCTCCCTCAACGGTTCGTAGCTCCACGGGCAAAGTAAACAAAACTTGTGTGCTAATTTACACAGCATCCATTTCCGTGCAGTATGTTACACCCCACAAACACATATATTATATCATCCTCATCAAAGTTTTCTGAGCGGTGTTCTGAACTGCAGATGTTGGCCAGATATTTGCAAGCACGTGGAATTTGGAGGGAAAACTTGTCACCTCTGGACTCTCTGACTATAGTTGTAGGTGTCTGCCTTTCTTTTCAAGAATGGACAGATAAGGATATGATATATCTGGGTATGGGGGTCGGGGGATAGATCTCAGAAAGGGGTCAAGGTGATAGATCTTGGTACGGGGGTCAAGGGATAGATCTTGGTACGGGGGTCAAGGTGATATATCTTGGTACGGGGGTCAAGTGATAGATCTTGGTACGGGTTCGTTGTAATTTTAGTTCAATGAGTACACCATATAGATGCGGCTCTAGCAGTATGCAGTGCCGGAGCATTTGGTCTACTTGGCAGTTGGACGGCCTCATCACAACCATTGTCATAGCTAAATAGACGGCCCCGTCTCATCCATTGTCACAGCCAAATAGACGGCCCCAACTGCAATATGTGCACTCTTATCTTATCTCTATTCTCAAACACAATAGATCCCTATATTTAGGTCATTTCAGATCTCTAGAATTCCTGAAAATATTTTGTGTTTTATCTTGTCTTTTATTACTTTTTTTCGAATTTTTTACTCTTCTTTTTGCACGCGCATTTTAAAATGTAGAAATATTAAAAAATCACATTTAAAATAATGAAAGACAATACTTTAAAGAAGTGATTATGAGCAGGAATAAGTTAGCCATGTACAGCAGAACAAATAACAGTTATAAAATACACCACCACATGGTTCGCATTGTTAACAGATGTCATCATTTTTAAACTACAATTTTGGATAAAGTAGCAATCATGAAGAGAGTTTTAAATTTAAAAAAAAAGAAACTTCAGGAGTATGAATTCAAACCTGTTTGATAATTTTCTTCCCTCTGTCACCTTCCAGTTTCATCCTGCGAAAATAAATAACATTGTCAATTTCCTATGTGTACATTACTCCCCCTAGTCACACTGTATGCCATTTAACATGCAGAATGAAATGAACTCTTAGTCCTGCCCTAGACGGCAAACAAATACTCTAACGGTATCTTGATCCACATGTGGACAAGTACGAGAACTCTTTTTATCAAGTGGCACATGTCCAAAATATATTATCAGCCTGAGTGTTGGTTATACTGACCTACGTTCTCATTCCCTTGGTGTTTTCTGGTTCTATCTTGTCGAGATCCTTTCACTGTCGCCTGCTTGCTGGTGTTTTAATCGTGTTATTTTATTTTGACTATTTTTGTTCATTGTCTCCCCCACTCCGCACCCTTCCTCAATCATGTTCACAAAAGTAGAGCACGTTACGTTGTTAATTTCACCTTAACCTAAATAAATATTAAATAGAAACATTTGTTTACTTTAGTAAATGCCTTTTCCTCACTGCCACATTTTTTAAATGAATTCACTTTACGATGAGTTAACAAAACATTATTTATATTTAATTGTTTGTTTCCATGCCCATTAATAACAGAAAAACACAATTAACAACTAAAAATCAGTTTTTATAACATATTATCGGAAATTTATAAATTGCAATAATAATTTCTAGCAACTTATTATAAATAAACTAGCGTACACCCGTCAAAAATGATGGAAGTTTTCAGCTGAAATCTATTTATTTTATTTTTAAAAATGCCTACATCGCCCAGCTTTTTCAAAATCCCAACTAACTTGTCCTTGTTTGATAAATACGAAATATTAAACTTTCTGAAATGTACACAAAGTATTTTATAATAGGGGTTGTAGGGCGCCTAAGGCGCACCCTTTGTATTTTTATTTTATAATTAACCATCATCAAATCCTCTTTTTACATTGATCCCTTTTCCAAAGTTAAAATATGAACGAAAACAATGACGTCATATAATATTTTTTACAGCGTATCTTTAATTTGCACACCTTTTGATGCTTTGGTGCAGTAATTTGGTTTTCCCTGCTTTCTAAAATTAGTAGCGTCAGGACTGACAGACAGACACTACTTGCGTGACAATTGCAAGTTATATTGTCTAATAGAAAATTAAATTTATAATTACGTACGTAATATTGACATGGACACATACACAAAAACGGACATTTAATACAAAAAAATAATAATAATATTAATCACATCAAATAAAACATTGCTCTTTTTACTTCGTTCCCTTCACACATTAATAAAAGCTCAAATAATAACATCACGTCACAATATTTTATGGTGAGCAACACATTTTGTTATAATCTCGAAAGCAACTTTTTATTGTTTTTTATCGGGAATTACCTCGCATAGCGTAGGACTGACTGACAGACACTACTGACTTGCGTGACAATTGCAAATTATATAATTTTATAATTTTATAACAATACAGGACAGAAGGATGAAAAAGGAAATTCATGACTGTGCCGATATGTTCCATGCATTTTCTTTTTAATGTCATACAAAAGTTGGCCAAACAGCGGCTCGCGAGGCGCATGGGGCTATTCTGTGTTCACTTTGCATGCTTGCGTACAATTTATGAAAGATATGTTACTGGAAGATTTCCAAAACCAGGCTTATTGGCCCATAGTGCTTCAATGCGGCTCTCAACAATTTTTACATTTTTTTTAAATGGCTCTCCGTTACTTCAGGTGTGGCCGCCCCTGATCTATACAAACAATTAGATGGGGAGACCACTCACGAGACCCTCCCCTACTTATGTTCCTTGATTCTTGCTATCTATCTATTTATCCATCCATCCATCCATCCATCCATCCATCCATCCATCCATCCATCCATCCATCCATCCGTCCATCCGTCCATCCGTCCATCCGTCCGTCCGTCCGTCCGTCCGTCCGTCCGTCCGTCCGTCCGTCCGTCCGTCCGTCCATCCATCCATCCATCCATCCATCCATCCATCCGTCCGTCCGTCCGTCCGTCCGTCCGTCCGTCCGTCTGTCTGTCTGTCTGTCAGTCTATCTATCTGTCTATCTATCTATCTGTCTATATATCTATCTATCTATCTGTCTGTCTGTCTGTCTGTCTGTCTGTCTGTCTGTCTGTCTGTCTGTCTGTCTGTCTGTCTGTCTGTCTTTCTACTTACCTACCTTCCTTCCTACCTACCTATCTGCATTCATACATAAATATTTAAATTACATACATCAATTCATTCATTCATTCGTCACATCTACAAATCAGCCCTTTAATCCATCAACCCAGCAATCCATATATCGGTACAAATTACAGTCTCACTGGATAGTTTCGAATCATGAATAGCAGATAGATTGTTGCGTTGATTGCACACTGGGTGATTCGATTTGAGACTGACGTAAATAAATTGATAAAAAAAATGTGCATAACATAATGGATTTTAAATTTAAAAAACTCACATATGTTTTTTATAATGGGTGTTTGCTAATGAGGTGGACGTATTGACGTAATACCCGATACTGAAGACTTTATTTTGAAACATCCTTCACATCGTAATACTTGCATTTAATTTTAGGAACTTTTAATGTTGTTGTTTGTCCGTCAGGCTCGACGAGGGCCATTCTCATCTCATTAGCAGTGTTCTTTGGCAGCCTGGTGTGTTCTTTTGGTCGCTATTAGCCCTGGTCTTGCCCGAAAGGTGCGTCCACATGTCGCACAAGAGATGATCGAGATGCCATGAGGACAGTTTCGGGAACGATCTTTACCGGTCTGTTGTCAGCAATTGGTAGCTAGTGGTCTGTTTGCCTCACAGACTGCTGCACCGTTCCCTATAAAAGACGCCTCATGAATGTTTAACACTGAATTGATAAAACCCCGTGCTGCAGGCGATCAATACTAAATTTCAAAATTCAAGTTTTAGTGGCATAACTGTGAGGAGGGGGGGGGGCGATGGTTTGGGGATTTTTACCAAGTGTGTTACTTGAAAATTTATTATGTCATGTAACTGGATAGCAAAGTCAATAGTGCACTTACCTCACACGCGGAGGGGCGTGAGATCGAGCCCACGTTAAAGCGACTATAAAAATGTTGATGAATGACTAACGCTAAGAAAGTCCTCCGCATACATGGAGAGGGATGGGCGCCGCCAAGGTCTACTAAGCCCGAAAATGTTCTAATGGAAACATTAGAACCCCCTACGACCTCGAAGAAAGGTTATGGGACTTTAAAAAATTATTATTTTTTAAACTTAAGATGAAAATTTCTCGATTCACCGCCGCCATAATTTGCGCTCTATTCATGCTATTTGCCGCCATTGCTCGGAGAATTACTTTTGTCAATAAATACATTCAATCACAGCAATGAATAATTTTCATCTTCGATTTTTAAACAGAATTGTTGAATATCTCAATGCTTATAAAAAAATGTCTTGTCTCGTGGCGAGGGATTTCTTTTAAAAAATAATACTATTTCCAAATCTTCGTTCATTTAAAAATCGTTATTTTTCTTTTATAATTAAAATACAAAATATTTGCCTCATTTGCAAGATCCACCGAATGGCGCCGCTACATGTTCGACAAACATTGTGTTTCCCAGTGAAAGTGTGCTATATTGAATCATTGAACAAAGAAAAAAAGATAATTTCATACAATGGTCAAATGCCACTGGGTCATTAGCCTGAGATAAGGGGCTGTCTATAAAGTACGTCACGCTACTTTTGACCATTTTTAACTCCCCCCTCCCCCCTGTCACAAACTATCACAAATCTCGGACACCCCCCCCTAAAGTACGTCACACTTTCGAACACAAATGTTTTTTTTATATTTTATATTCTGTTTTTTATATCAACAAAGTAATTAGAATTTAATATAAAACACCATGACGTCACACATGGCCGGACCCCCTTCCCCCTGTCACAAAATGTCACACTTTCTTACACCCCTCCCCCCCCCCTATGGAGCGTGACGCACTTTATGGACGGCCCCTAACAAGCCGAGATAGAGTGTTGAAGAACGCATTACAACGTCGACGTCAGACGTTACGCAGACACTTGGTGTAGCTGACTTTACGCTATAATAGAAAGGCATAGGTTGGTGACTGACTTCCTGCTCTACCACATAATGAGTTAATGTCAAATGATGGTAATTTATATTTATGTATATGAATATCACCCAAATGGCACATTTTTAAAAAAATAATTTTAAAATATCACATAAATGATGAACAACAGAGCTTGGTGCATTGCTGTGTGACAAATATAACATGCAACAAAATAAATAAGCAGCAAATCCTTTTACGATTTTGAAAGTTGTTTCTGTTTGGATTGGTAAATCTCATCCAAACTTGTTTATTTATTTATAGTTTGTTCTTGTTCTATCCGTCATTCTTATTTATTTATTTTGTTTTTGTTCTGTCCATCATTGTCATTTATTTATACATTGTTCTAGTTCTATCCGTCATTGTTTTGTTTTTTTAAAGCTCACTTAATTCAAAATAAAACATTCAACCCCAGCGTCACGTGGGATTTTTAAAATTTAAATTTGTCAGCATTTTTAAATCCCTTATATTAACTTCGCGGCCGTCTCTCTCATCATCTCTCTCTGTCTTGGGCTCGGCGGGCGGAAAAACAGAAGTAAAAAATAAACCACTTCCCATGATCCGATCGAACTGAAATTTGGCACACGGACCCGTCTGACCTAACAATGCATCGTATCAAAATTTCAGATCGATCGAACGTACCGTAATTAAATTAATGCATTTTTAGTTTATCCTTATATGAGGTATGTAATTTAAATTCACGGTTTATTATTGTTTTTTTGCCACGTGAAATTTTGAGCTGACGCATTGAGGCGACCCAACGAAGCGACGGGCGCTTTTGTTTACATTTTACGTGTCACTCTGAGCTCGGTCAAGCGAATCGGTGACCAGACTTTTCCCCTCTCCCCCCCCCCACCCACGCCTCCCCCCCCCACTAGGGTTATGATGCAAAGTTGAGTTAAGACAGATTCAGTCTGTAAATGTTTGAAAATAATCAATACTGTTAGTTATGTCTCATATATAAGGGATTTATAGTCAAAAACTTTGTTTTTACGGGTTTGTTTTATTAAATCCCTTATATTAACTTCGCGGCCGTCTCTCTCTCTCTCTCTGTCTTGGGCTCGGCGGTGGGCGGGCGGAAAAACAGAAGTCAAAAATGACCCACTTCCCATGATCCGATCGAACTGAAATTTGGCACACGGACCCGTCTGACCTAACAATGCATCGTATCAAAATTTCAGATCGATCGAACGTACCGTAATTAAATTAATGCATTTTAGTTTATCCTTATATGAGGTATGTAATTTTAAATTCACGGTTTGTTATTGTTTTTTTTGCCACGTGAAATTTTGAGCTGACGCATTGAGGCGACCCAACGAAGCGACGGGCGCTTTTGTTTACATTTTACGTGTCACTCTGAGCTCGGTCAAGCGAATCGGTGACCAGACTTTTCACCTCTCCCCTCCCCCCCACCCACCCCTCCCCCCCCACTAGGGTTATGATGCAAAGTTGAGTTAAGACAGATTCAGTCTGTAAATGTTTGAAAATAATCAATACTGTTAGTTATGTCTCATATATAAGGGATTTATAGTCAAAAACGTTGTTTTTTACGGGTTTGTTTTATTAAATCCCTTATATTAACTTCGCGGCCGTCTCTCTCTCTCTGTCTTGGGCTCGGCGGGCGGAAAAACAGAAGTCAAAAATGACCCACTTCCCATGATCCGATCGAACTGAAATTTGGCACACGGACCCGTCTAACCTAACAATGCATCGTATCAAAATTTCAGATCGATCGAACGTACCGTAATTAAATTAATGCATTTTTAGTTTATCCTTATATGAGGTATGTAATTTAAATTCACGGTTTGTTTATTGTTTTTTTGCCACGTGAAATTTTGAGCTGACGCATTGAGGCGACCCAACGAAGCGACGGGCGCTTTTGTTTACATTTTACGTGTCACTCTGAGCTCGGTCAAGCGAATCGGTGACCAGACTTTTCCCCTCTCCCCCCCCACCCACCCCTCCCCCCCCACCCCTCCCCCCACCCACACACCCCCACTAGGGTTATGATGCAAAGTTGAGTTAAGACAGATTCAGTCTGTAAATGTTTGAAAATAATCAATACTGTTAGTAATGTCTCATATATAAGGGATTTATAGTCAAAAACTTTGTTTTTACGGGTTTGTTTTATATTCTGGATAATAAGGTCCAATTATAATAATGTATCCGACGTTTAATCAAAGTGCATTAACTCATGCAGAGACATCTGCTCATTTAACTGATTACGATACTTTATGCGCGGATGGGCATTTGATATTAGAACAATTACAAGTACATTACAATATAGATGAGTGTTCTTTAGCAATAGTGTCCTGTTGAATCACATAGAACAGTACCCGGTACATGAACAATGCACAGTGCTGGCATGATAACAACTTGCGATGTTAAGAATAAAAGTTTGGCCAACGACTAATGGGGAAAATATTGGATTAGCAGACAACAGGATCGAGTTGATATTGTTGTGTTAGGTTGATATTGTTGTGTTAGGTTGATATTATGGTGTTAGGTTCATATTGTTGTGTTAGGTTGATATTGTTGTGTTAGGTTGATATTGTTGTGTTAGGTTGATATTATTGTATTAGGTCGATATCGTTGTGTTAGGTTGATATTGTTGTGTTAGGTTGATATTATTGTATTAGGTCGATATTGTTGTGTTAGGTTGATATTATTGCGTTAGGTTAATGTTGTATTATGATGATGTTGTTGTGTAAAGGTTGATATTATTGTGTTATGTTAATGTTGTATTATGATGATATTGTTGTGTTAGGTTGATATTATTGCGTTAGGTTAATGTTGTATTATGATGATGTTGTTGTGTTATGTTAATGTTGTATTATGATGATGTTGTTGTGTTATGTTAATGTTGTATTATGATGATGTTGTTGTGTTATGTTAATGTTGTATTATGATGATATTATTGTTATGTTAATGTTGTATTATGATGATGTTGTTGTGTTATGTTAATGTTGTATTATGATGATGTTGTTGTGTTATGTTAATGTTGTATTATGATGATGTTGTTGTGTTATGTTAATGTTGTATTATGATGATATTATTGTGTTATGTTAATGTTGTATTATGATGATGTTGTTGTGTTATGTTAATGTTGTATTATGATGATATTATTGTGTTATGTTAATGTTGTATTATGATGATATTATTGTGTTATGTTAATGTTGTATTATGATGATATTATTGTGTTATGTTAATGTTGTATTATGATGATATTATTGTGTTATGTTAATGTTGTATTATGATGATATTATTGTGTTATGTTAATGTTGTATTATGATGATGCTGTTGTGTTATGTTAATGTTGTATTATGATGATGTTGTTGTGTTATGTTAATGTTGTATTATGATGATGTTGTTGTGTTATGTTAATGTTGTATTATGATGATATTATTGTGTTATGTTAATGTTGTATTATGATGATGTTGTTGTGTTATGTTAATGTTGTATTATGATGATGTTGTTGTGTTATGTTCATGTTGTATTATGATGATGTTGTTGTGTTATGTCAATGTTGTATTATGATGATGTTGTTGTGTTATGTTAATGTTGTATTATGATGATATTATTGTGTTATGTTAATGTTGTATTATGATGATGTTGTTGTGTTATGTTAATGTTGTATTATGATGATGTTGTTGTGTTATGTTAATGTTGTATTATGATGATGTTGTTGTGTTATGTTAATGTTGTATTATGATGATGTTGTTGTGTTATGTTAATGTTGTATTATGATGATATTATTGTGTTATGTTAATGTTGTATTATGATGATGTTGTTGTGTATAGGTGATTGCATTATGTATGGTGGTGTTGTTAATGTCCATAAATGATTTTATTGTGCAAGTGTCAGTGGCCATAATGCTAATAAATTCTCATTGCTTTTTTTTCACAGACATATGTTAGCGGGTAAATCTACTTTGTATTCAAGTGGACTGTGACGAGGTTGTTTTACTCTATGTAAACTTTAGTACAAGGATTTCCACAAATTTCTCGGGTCACTGTGCCCCAGCATCTGTCGTGTTTTTGTCAAGGCGCCCCAGCTTCTGTCGTGTTTTGTCAAGGCGCCCCAGCTTCTGTCGTGTTTTGTCAAGGCGCCTTTGCTTCACCGGGTTAACATTTGGTAAAATTTCAAATTTGTACCGAGTTGCCGGTTTGTAACATTTTGAATTTAGCTGAATAGCGTGTAACTAACATTTGAGCCGACATTTTAATGAGCCTGTTGCATATTTCTGAAAAAGTGAAATCTATTCTAGATTGCCAAAAATTAATGAATTGTTAGTATTTTCGGCTGAAAATGTTTTTTTGCATACTATAATGATCAGATAATAAATACAATTCGCTTTTTAATGCTGGCACTGGCCATGTATATGATCAGAATAAAATAGAACGTTTGTTTACAAAAATACCAATATATATGTCGACCAGGGAGTCAGTCAATAAATATATAATAATATAACCGATACCTGCGTTTGGTGATTGGTGTTGTCTTTAATTTCACTGAAATTTTAATTGCGCAGTAATTGATCTGCGATTGAAAAGGGGACATTAAGAAATTGATATAGTTCAGGGGCATGTGGCAAGTGTGCGATGGCTGGAGGAATTGTGGTAAACGTAACTGTAGTGGGAGGTAAGTCATCACTGTGGGCCGTCAGTCTCATCTTAACTATGATGAACTCGAGTTTTTCTTGTCTTGGATCTAATTAAAAATAAACATTTTACGCCGATATTTAGGGGTTCAAAACAAAAGTTTGGTGTTCACTGTTTCATTTCTAGCATGTATCGGGTGAAAAGCCAAAAGTTCTATATGCGACTTACTTGAATAAATGGCCCGAGTAGTGAAGTTAGGCGATGAATGGGTCTCTCGGGGTGACCCTACAATGAACAACCTTTGAACTTTGACGACCCAGTTCACCGATTACCTACATTTATTATCACCAGGAGTTCACGCCTCCTGTGTGTGGCAGCTACTTATTTCTTGACATCATACGGAATTCAGGTCATGACATAGGTAACTAAGTACTTGGGTTACCTAATAATAGACATAGGGATCAGAAATAGTATAGTTCAGGGGGTTAGGTGCAGTGGTCAGATGTTGACGTTAGTAGTCGGTGTTCACAAATAAGTGAAAGTGTTAACCACTCAGCAGTCAATACGTCAGAGGTAAAGTTCATTTAAACGGTTTGAACCCTGCGACGTATGCAACAGTCTCTATGGCAACAGTCTCTATGGCAACAATCTCTATGGCAACAGTCTCTATGGCAACAGTGCTTGCAACATTTGTTGGAGTCGCCTGCAACCTTTTTGTTGTTGTCCTCGATTATATGAAGTTTTGGTGTGTCCGTTGACAGCAGTTTTGATGTGACTGTCGTCTGCAATCTTGCTTCGTTCATTTTCTTCAAATTTGGTTAACTGCATTGTCTTCAGTTCTTAATATGTTAAGGCTCGGTTCCCTCGTAAATATTTTGATCAAAAGTTGTGTGAGCGAGCCGAGCCTTATTGTTTGCAGTTTCGGTATGTTCATTTTCTTCAGTTTTGATGAGGAAGGCTTTTTACCAATACGTTCATCGTTTTGTTTCGTCTTTTCAGGCTTACCCATACTTTATTAAACTTCTTTTAGGTTGACAGGGGCAGTGCGTTGGAAGGTCTGTGACGCCTCTGTTGGTATCCATGTTAACTTGCGCTGACGAAGATTAACCTTCAATCTGCCAGGTCAGCGAAATCAGGGGCCCGGTATGTAAGAAACCTACAAGTACTTCACTCTTGGCCGGTTTATCGTGAATAGCCTGCTGTATACGACCTTAGTTTAGTGTGTGAGATTAGGCCGTGGCTTAATAGCTTTATGGCTGTTGTAATTTTACTGAATAGCATTGCAAGGAGAAATTTTGTAAATTAGGGCAATTTTTTTTTGTTGCAAACGTAGCTTTTGTTCTGTATTTGTGGACAAATAAACCATTTATATCATGTTGATAATAACACGAGTTTTCAATAATACTTATTTTTATTTCTCAAGGCTTAAAACATTCGTTTTATAGGCTTAACACGACTTTCATACGGTTCAAATAAAATACTTCAAACAAATAACCCAGAACATTTAATTAATTTTCATTCCTTGAGGTTTTTTTTATTAAATTGCGTCATCAATTAGTGTGATGTTTAAGTTCAATTGAGGATTCGCCTTTGCATTTACCTGGTTCAAATCATTTTCATTCCAGTTCTTTTCAATTCATAAAATTAGAATATTATATTGATGACAAATGACTTTATCAGTTTAATTTTTTCTCTGAAGTCAAATCTTTATGACTTTATTTTTTTATTTTTTTTTATTTGTGTGTGTGTGTGTGATTGCTTTATAAATTTTAAATAATTTATTTTTATCAAACATCTGTAAATAGTGCAGTGTAATTGCAAAAACATGATGCCAACCAGTTGTTAGAATAACACTGGCCCCGGCAAGATTATTCTCCCTTCATTGCACTCTCTAATATTCATGCGTGACCTGATTGGATGCAAGAAATCACTTGGAGCCTTCTGCTCAATATTACTTTTTTTCTAAATGCTTGAAGCATATGTAGTGAACCTGTTGAATAATGTGTTGTTGTAGTTTTTTTTTATTTTTTTATTTTTTATTTTGTGTTGTTGTTGGTTCCATGATTTTATTTAACTATGTCTGCCTGTTAGCGTCAAATCTTGCCACGTAATTTTGACGCACTTCGCATTGCTCGATTGGAGCTGAAATTGGACAGACACGTGTATTTTTGGTGACAATACAATATTCCAAAATAAAATTTATTTGCACAGTCGGCTGTCAAATTATTTGTTGATTTTTTTCCCAAAAGATTTTAACTATGATCTCAGCAATTGTATTCGATGTAATCAAAGGTAAATAGTAAGTGCATTTTTAAAAAAAAATTGTAGTTTTTTTTGAAGAGTGAGCTCTCATTGTTTTTTTTGTTGTTTGTTGAGGCTTCTCGTCCAAGAGGGGAATCCCCCGATCATTGTCTACGTCTACGATTTCTCCGAGGGCATATGTCACCTACGAACGTCCTCCAGGCATCCATATCCTGGGCCAGCCTCTCCAGGATCTCCTAGTCATGTCCAATTCTCTTGATATCTGCCTCATATTCTCGGTGCCATGTGTTTCTTGGAGGGCCTCTTTTTCACTTTCCCTGTGCGCAAGCCATTTCAGGGCTTGCCTTGTTGTATTGGGGGCAGGTTGTCTACGCGTATGGCCAATCCATCGCTACCTCTTCCGGAGAATCTGTTGCTCTTTTGGTTTCTGCTTTGTCCACTCTCATGAAAAATTGTAAATGTTACAACCCGGCGGAGACAGAGACATAACAATTACATTTAAAATTTTGTTAATTAAAAATTGGGTAAAATAGAATATTTTGAAAATCACGCTTTTATTCCAATGCACTAAAAATGACAAATTATTCGCACACTATTTCCCATGTCTAGCAGTCTTCATATCTCGGCACATTTCAATTATTTATATTCACCATATTTACTACATTTATTAATGTTCCTCATAATTCTTCTGATACTAATGCTGCTGAACTGAAAAACCAAGAGGCTGAAGTATTTTAAGAAGGTGACACTGATTTGCTGGTACGTATAACGGATTGTTAAAAATCTGTCAGCCGAAAATTACTGATTTGTTAAATGCACAACTGAATAAAGTTTTTTCCCATCTAATGGATTTAACAACTTGCGGTAACTACATCCCAAGGGAGCCAATCATGAATCAAGTGCTCAACACACAAAAATATTAATAATTTGCTAATAGGAGGAATCAGAACCAGACATTAAAAAGGATTGACTATTGAAAAGAACAGAATAAGGAAAGTTATAGGAATATATATATATATATATATATATATATATATATATATAAATCAAAGTATGTATGTATGTATGTATGTCCTTTATAGCCGACTGAACCATTCATCCAATCGCCATGAAACTTTTGGAGACTTATGAGTACGCTCCTGGGATGGTAACTGGCTACTTTATTTGCAAAATTTAACACTCATGGGGCGCCGGGGGCCCATAATATGATTTTTTTTCTTATATGAGCTATATAAAAATTAGTTTAAGCGTTAGCTATTAGGTAAACTGATGGATTTTAACCAAACTTTGTATATAACAACTTGGTAGACGATATTGAAATACTATAGGGCACTAATTTCCTAATGTCCATTTCTTCGGGGCTGGGGGCCAAAAATGTCTTTTTTTTATAAACGTTTAAGATTTTATTCCCCATGCAAGTATTAAAGATCTAGATAAATATACAGAAATATATCCGCCTTGAAATTGATTGAAATAAACATGTGTTTTAAACTTGACATATTGCACTAATTGGGCCCTGGGGCCCTTAATGTCATTTTTTTGCTTATAAGAGCTATATAAAAATTAGTTTATGTGATAGCTACTGAGTAAATGAATTGATCTTAACCAAACTTTGTATATAAAAACTTGGTAGCGCATATTAAAATAATAAAGGGCACTGTACGTCTAATGTCCAATCGTGTAGGGCTGGGGGCCCCAAATGTCTTTTTTTCGAATATGTTTGAGATATTATTTGCCATTCTATTTTTAACGATCTTGAGAAATATATCAATGATGAAACTGAATTAAAATGAACAGCATGTTGAAATTTACATCTTACATCGATTAGGCCGGGGGCCCAAATGTCTTTTTTTTTATATGTTCGAGATATTATTTGCCATTCTATTTTTAACGATCTTGAGAAATATATCTATGATGAAACTGAATTTAAATAAAAATGTTTTCAAAATGTATATTTTCAACCGAATGGGCCTGGGGGCCCCTTAATGTGTTTTTTCCTTATCTATATATATAAAAATCAAAGTATGTATGTATGTATGTATGTATGTCCTTTATAGCCGACTAAACCATTCATCCGATCGCCATGAAACTTTTGGAGACTTTTGAGTACGCTCCTGGGATGGTAACTGGCTACTTTATTTGCAAAATCTAACACTTATGGGGCGCCGGGGGCCCATAATATGATTTTTTTTCTTATATGAGCTATTTAAAAATTAGTTTAAGCGTTAGCTATTAGGTAAATTGATGGATTTTAACCAAACTTTGTATATAACAACTTGGTAGACGATATTGAAATACTATAGGGCACTGTACGTCTAATGTCCAATCGTTCAGGGCTGTGGCCCCAAATGTCTTTTTTCGAATATGTTTGAGATATTAGTTGCCATTCTATTTTTAAAGATCTTTAGAAATATATCAATGATGAAACTGAATTAAAATGAACAGCATGTTGAAATTTACATCTTACATCGATTTGGCCGGGGGCCCAGAATGTCTTTTTTCGTATATGTTTGAGATATTATTTGCGATTCTATTTTTAACGATCTTGAGAAATATATCAATGATGGAACTGAATTAAAATGAACAGCATTTTGAAATTTAAATCTTAGATCGAATGGGTCGGGGGCCCCAATGTCTTTTTTTGTTGTATACTCTAAGATATTATCTCCCACTCAGTTTTTAAAGAACTTCAGAAATATATCAATGATGAAACTGAATTTAAATGAACAGGTTTTCAAAATGTACATCTTGAACTGAATGGGCCCAGGGGCCTCTTAATGTATTTTTTCCTCATATTAGCTATATAAAAATAGTTTAAGTGTTAGATAATGAGAAAATAACTGGATTTTGACCAAACTCCGTATTTAAAAACTTAAGAGCCTATATTAAATTACTATAGGGTACTGAACTCATAATGTCGATTTCCTCGGGGTTGGGGGCCTTAAATGTGTTGGTTTTTTACTAAACTTTTAAAATTGTATTCCCCATTCAATTTTACACGATATTGGGAAATATAGATAAAAATATTTATATATTTGTTATGAAATTGATTGAAATGAACAGATTTTCGAATTTCATATGTTATATTTATGGGTCCGGTGACCCTTAAATTAATTAATTTTTGTAACTATATGTCTTCCTTTTTACTGAGATCGTTGCAATGCACGACGGGTCTGCTAGTATATTATACAATAAACTGTACCAAAAATAATTAAATAATTATTATAATTACTGACCATACAATAAAAAAATACTTCTTAAATATTTATTTCCACTAATTTGCTTTTTAACAATGGAATATGTTACTTTATATTTGCAATTGTGTCTACATTTTGAAGTGTAGAAAATACCGTGACATTCAATGTAGTTTTGGTCATTTCAGAACACAGCGAAGACCGCTGAATGCCCCCCCCCCAATGACATTAGTGGCTAAGAAAAGTTTATTTAACATACAAAGAAAAACAGTTGTTTTTATATTGAGCGCCATAGATGTTAAATCTTATAAATATTGCTGAACATTAAATAATCGAATACAAGGCCCCGCGTCATTAATGGCCATTGACTATCAACTAATAATGCATTTATTGTTTAATTAAAAACATGGAACCGAAACAAGGGGTTGGGGATAATATTCCTACTGGTATATCCTACTTATAAATATTGCTGAACATTAAATAATCGATCACAAGGCCCCGCGTCATTAATGGCCATTGACTATCAACTAATAATGCATTTATTGTTTAATTAAAAACATGGAACCGAAACAAGGGGTTGGGGATAATATTCCTACTTGTATATCCTTAGAGATTCCCAGTCTGTATTAAAAGTTGAAAAGATAAAAAGAGCAAATATTTAAAGATTACAAGGGTGTAAGTATAAGTGACGTTATGTGACAGTATATATATGTGACAGTATATATATGATGGCAGTATATATATATGTGACAGTATATATATGTGACAGTATATATATATATGTGTGACAGTATATATATGTGACAGTATATATATGTGACAGTATATATATATGTGACAGTATATATATGTCACAGTATATATATGTTATATGTTTTATTGACTGTGTCTTGTGGAGTGGTTGCCATCTTTCTATCCAACTTATCATCCGATAATCATCAGTAGATCTCATCAAACAGCCTGCATGGAGTCAGAAAAACGATTAAAGTTAGTAGTAGACTTTACTGTGTAACTTACAGTTTGTAAACAGATAATAAATTAGATTATGTTCACATTGTCACAGTAACGCTTCATTTTCCAGGTTTCACTTGTCATTTTGTTTAAATTTAACCACACAACATCCCAGGCACCAAATCCAGAGTATCACATGTCCGGAACCACATCCCCAGCACCGCATCCCCAGCACTACATCCCCGGAACTACATCCCCAGCACCACATCCCCAGCACATCTTACCGAGCACCACATCCCCAGCACATCTTACCGAGCACCACATCCCCAACACCTTTTACCGAGCACCACATCCCCAGCACATCTTACCGAGCACCACATCCCCAGCACCTTTTACCGAGCACCACATCCCCAGCACCTCTCACCGAGCACCACATCCCCAGCACCTTTTACCGAGCACCACATCCCGAGCACCACATCCCGAGCACCACATCCCCAGCACCTCTTACCGAGCACCACATCCCCAGCACCTTTTACCGAGCACCACATCCCCAGCACATCTTACCGAACACCACATCCCCAGCACATCTTACCGAGCACCACATCCCCAGCACATCTTACCGAGCACCACATCCCCAGCACATCTTACCGAGCACCACATCCCCAGCACCTTTTACCGAGCACCACATCCCCAGCACATCTTACCGAGCACCACATCCCCAGCACATCTTACCGAGCACCGAATCCCAAGCACATCTTACCGAGCACCACATCCCCAGCACATCTTACCGAGCACCACATCCCCAGCACATCTTACCGAGTACCACATCCCCAGCACATCTTACCGAGCACCACATCCCCAGCACCTCTTACCGAGCACCACATCCCCAGCACATCTTACCGAGCACCACATCCCCAGCACCTCTTACCGAGCACCACATCCCCAGCACCTCTTACCGAGCACCACATCCCCAGCACCACATCCCCAGCACCACAACACCAGCACCACATCCCCAGCACCACATCCCCAGCACCCCATCCCAAGCACATCTTACCCAGCACCACATCACCAGCAACAACATCCCCAGCACCACATCACCAGCACCACATCCCCAGCACCACATGACCAGTACCATATTACCAGCACCACATCGACAGCAACACATCCCCAGCACCTCTTACCGAGCACCACATCCCCAGCACATCTTACCGAGCACCACATCCCCAGCACCACATCCCCAGCACCACATCACCAGCACCACATCACCAGCACCACATCACCAGCACCACATCACCAGCACCACATCACCAGCACCACATCACCAGCACCACATCACCAGCACCACATCCACAGCACCACATTCCCAACACCTCTTACCTAGCACCACATCCCCAGCACATCTTACCGAGCACCACATCCCCAGCACATCTTACCGAGCACCACATCCCCAACACCTTTTACCGAGCACCACATCCCCAGCACATCTTACCGAGCACCACATCCCCAGCACCTTTTACCGAGCACCACATCCCCAGCACCTCTCACCGAGCACCACATCCCCAGCACCTTTTACCGAGCACCACATCCCGAGCACCACATCCCGAGCACCACATCCCCAGCACCTCTTACCGAGCACCACATCCCCAGCACCTTTTACCGAGCACCACATCCCCAGCACATCTTACCGAACACCACATCCCCAGCACATCTTACCGAGCACCACATCCCCAGCACATCTTACCGAGCACCACATCCCCAGCACATCTTACCGAGCACCACATCCCCAGCACCTTTTACCGAGCACCACATCCCCAGCACATCTTACCGAGCACCACATCCCCAGCACATCTTACCGAGCACCGAATCCCCAGCACATCTTACCGAGCACCACATCCCCAGCACATCTTACCGAGCACCACATCCCCAGCACATCTTACCGAGTACCACATCCCCAGCACATCTTACCGAGCACCACATCCCCAGCACCTCTTACCGAGCACCACATCCCCAGCACATCTTACCGAGCACCACATCCCCAGCACCTCTTACCGAGCACCACATCCCCAGCACCTCTTACCGAGCACCACATCCCCAGCACCACATCCCCAGCACCACAACACCAGCACCACATCCCCAGCACCACATCCCCAGCACCCCATCCCAAGCACATCTTACCCAGCACCACATCACCAGCAACAACATCCCCAGCACCACATCACCAGCACCACATCCCCAGCACCACATGACCAGTACCATATTACCAGCACCACATCGACAGCAACACATCCCCAGCACCTCTTACCGAGCACCACATCCCCAGCACATCTTACCGAGCACCACATCCCCAGCACCACATCCCCAGCACCACATCACCAGCACCACATCACCAGCACCACATCACCAGCACCACATCACCAGCACCACATCACCAGCACCACATCACCAGCACCACATCACCAGCACCACATCCACAGCACCACATTCCCAACACCTCTTACCTAGCACCACATCCCCAGCACATCTTACCGAGCACCACATCCCCAGCACATCTTACCGAGCACCACATCCCCAGCACCTCTTACCGAGCACCACATCCCCAGCACATCTTACCGAGCACCACATCCCAAGCACCTCTTACCGATCACCACATCCCCAGCACCTCTTACCGAGCACCACATCCCAGCACCACATCCCCAGCACAACATCACCAGCACCACATCCCCAGCACCACATCCCCAGCACCACATCTCCAGCACCACATCACCAGCACCACATCCCCAGCACCACATCCCCAGCACCACATCACCAGCACCACATTACCAGCGCCACATCGACAGCACCACATCCCCAGCAACTCTTACCGAGCACCACATCCCCAGCACCTCTTACCGAGCACCATATCCCCAGCACCACATCACCACATCCACAGCACCACATTCCCAGCACCTCTTACCGAGCACCACATCCCCAGCACCTCTTACCGAGCACCACATCCCCAGCACCTCTTACCGAGCACCACATCCCCAGCACCACATCACCAGCACCACATCCCTAACACCACATCACCAGCACTACATCCCCAGCACCACATCACCAGCACCACATCACCAGCACCACATCCCTAACACCACATCTCCGCACCACATCTCCACCACCTCTTACCGAGCACATGGTCAAGTGAGCAGCGGTCATATCTTCCAGTCTGGTAGGACTCAGTCGAGTTGGATGTTTTTTGAAGACATGTGTCTCATAGGCCTCTAACATCTGAAACAAGATACAAACAATTGGCTTCTTGGTGGACACACATATATGTCTCTTCTATGTCACAACGGACAAAAATATGTGTCTCAAATTCTAAAAATGATATTTCACACTGTTGACTCATAGGTATCTCTAGTCATTTTTGTAAAAAAAATAATTCACACAAATATGTGTTTCTAATGCTAATATGTGCCCGTGGACACATACATGCGTTTGATCATTTAATTTCTTATTTATTCGTATAACTCGTGACACTTTCTTTCCTTGAGATTGTTTTTCAAAATGTCGCTTAAACCGACATTTGTTGCGTCTGTTGCTGTTCTGTTATGTCTTATTTTAAAGTTGTTCCATAAAACTGTTTCCATGCAGTCATTTAAAAACTCATCCAGTAGAATCTGTTTAAGTGCTGCTATAAATTTTAAAATGACTTGTACAGACTTACATTAGAACACAAGTTTCAACGCATTATCAATCAGTTGATTATTTTGCTCAGTCATTATGCGTAGTAAGGATGTATGGAAAGAAAGCAGCATCTTTATTTCATTTTTCTATTGCTCATTCTAGAGTCCGCGCAATCTTCTCTTTATTTTAAACACAAGGGCAGACGGGACAAAGGCTTATATATAGATAAACTAAAAAGTTCAATAATTTAATAACGGTGCATTCGATTGATCTGACATTTCGATACAATGCATTGTCATCCAAGATATATCTGTGGTAAAATTTTGAGATCTCTAGGACCATCAGAAGTGGTTTAATTTTACGTTGGCAGATTTGATAAATTGTGGACAGACAGGAACGAAAGCAAGTTAATAATAAAACAACCCCGTAAAAATAAAGTTTTTGACTATAAATCCCTTATATATGAGACATAACTAAAAGTATTGATTATGTTCAAAAGTGACAAACATTTACAGACTGAAACCGAAATTATCTCCCCTGGCTTTAAAAAACTGGGGGGAGGGGGTGTGGACATGGACGGGTTGCGTCAACGCGTTAACTCAACTCCAGGTGGTTTACCTGGTTTAAACACGAGATGTGTTCACCGGTGGCTGGCCTGAAGTCAAGTGACCCGTAAAATGTAAACATAGCGAACGCTACATATAGTTTATATAGATAAACTAAAAATGCATTAATTTAATTACGGTACGTTCGATCGATCTGAAATTTTGATACGATGCATTGATAGGTGACACGGGTCCGTGTGCTAAATTTCAGCTCGATGGCTTCACCGGAAGTGGGTCATTTTAGACTTTTGTTTTTCCGCGGGCGGGCCCAAGACAGAGACGGCGGTGAAGTTAATATAAGGCATTTAAATTTTTAAAAAACGTGGTAAAAAAACAACCCCGTAACAAAACAAACCCGTAAAAACAAAGTTTTTGACTATAAATCCCTTATATATGAGACATAACTAACAGTATTGATTATTTTCAAACATTTACAGACTGAATCTGTCTTAACTCAAGTTTGCTTCATAACCCTAGGGGGGAGGGGTGGGGTGGGAGGGGGAGAGGGGAAAAGTCTGGTCACCGATTCGCTTGACCGAGCTCAGAGTGACACGTAAAATGTAAACAAAAGCGCCCCGTCGCTTCGTTGGGTCGCCTCAATGCGTCAGCTCAAACTTTCACGTGGCAAAAAAACAATAACAAACCGTGAATTTAAATTACATACCTCATATAAGGATAAACTAAAAATGCATTAATTTAATTACGGTACGTTCGATCGATCTGAAATTTTGATACGATGCATTGTTAGGTCAGACGGGTCCGTGTGCCAAATTTCAGTTCGATCGGATCATGGGAAGTGGGTCATTTTTGACTTCTGTTTTTCCGCCCAGCCCAAGACAGACAGAGAGAGAGAGAGAGAGAGAGAGAGAGAGAGAGAGAGAGAGAGAGAGAGAGAGAGAGAGAGAGAGAGAGAGAGAGAGAGAGACGCCGGTGAAGTTAATATAAGGGATTTAAAAACAAAGTATTTTACTATAAATCCCTTATATATGAGACATAACTAAATGTATCGATTATGTGCAAACGCGACAAACATTTACAGACTGAAACCAAAATTATCTCCCTTGGCTTTAAAACTGGGGAAGGGATGAGGGGGTGTGGACATGGACGGGTGGCGTCAACGCGTTAGCTCAACTCCAGGTGGTTTACCTGGTTTAAACACGAGATGTGTTCACCGTGGCTGGCCTGAAGTCAAGTGACCCGTAAAATGTAAACAATACCGACCGCTACATATAGTTTATATAGATAAACTAAAAATGCATTAATTTAATTACGGTACGTTCGATCGATCTGAAATTTTGATACGATGCATTGTTAGGTGACACGGGTCCGTGTGCTAAATTTCAGCTCGATGGCTTCACTGGAAGTGGGTCATTTTCGACTTTTGTTTTTCCGCGGGCGGGCGGGCGGGCCCAAGACAGAGACGGCGGTGAAGTTAATATAAGGGATTTAATAAAACAACCCCGTAAAAACAAAGTTTTTGACTATAAATCCCTTATATATGAGACATAACTAAAAGTATTGATTATGTGCAAACGTGACAAACATTTACAGACTGAAACCGAAATTATCTCCCTTGGCTTTAAAACTGGGGGAAGGGATGAGGAGGTGTGGACATGGACGGCTGGCGTCAACGCGTTAGCTCAACTCCAGGTGGTTTACCTGGTTTAAACACGAAATGTGTTCACCGGTGGCTGGCCTGAAGTCAAGTGACCCGTAAAATGTAAACATAGCGACCGCTATATATAGTTTATATAGATAAACTAAAATGCATTAAATTAATTACGGTACGTTCGATCGATCTGACATTTTGATACGATGCATTGTTAGGTGACACGGGTCCGTGTGCCAAATTTCAGCTCGATGGCTTCACGGGAAGTGGGTCATTTTTTACTTCTGTTTTTCCACGGGTGGGCCGAAGACAGAGACGGCGGTGAAGTTAATATAAGGGATTTAATTACAAAATTGCTCTGTTTAAGCATGTTATTGATGTATGCGTAGAGAAAAGTCAAAGAGAGACAACTGTACAATTCTATCATAACTAGAGGGAATGTTGGTATAAAACAGGGGAATAAAAATAAAGTATAACAATTTTATTCAATGACCAGGATTGGAGCATCAGCGACCAGGACGAAGTTAAAAATCGGCCAATCTTAAAATTTTATTTAAAAATTTAATTATTCATAATGGCATTATGAGATAGACATAGATAGTCTCCCAAACTTTGCAATAAGTCTACGGCAGTCTACGCTCATTCATTAAGTACGGTCGTTATTACTTTCACTTGATTCGGCCCTATAGCGAAGTTGTTGTTCTTAAATGAAACAAATCAAAGAAATGGTAAGTCTTTTTCTGCACAGTCCAGGTTTTGTCAAGTAAAAGTGATAAGTGAATAATAATAACTTGGTGAGGTTCACATTTTTTGAAGACCAGAAAAATTAACCTATAACTGTGCTTGACTTTTGGGTTTCCAGAATTTGAATTTAACAGTAACCTCCAATTGGGGAGGGGGGAGTGACTCGTTATTTAAATGTGTGGGGTTAGGACTCCAGATAGGGACGTACTGTAAGCATTCCTTATCGTCTGATTGAGTAGATCTAAAGAGTCTAAGGGACAGTGGTCTTGAACGCAGCTGAGCTGTAGGGCGGACATGGTGAGTGTGGGTGGCATATTTATTTTGTTTGTTTGTTAACGTCATTGTTTTGATGTCGTTTTTTATTGTTTTACAAGTGTGTTCATAAACTAATTTTCTAATATTTATTTTGGACAAGAGGTAATGTCTTACAGTGTTTATTAACTACACGAATATTAGAGCCTGCAAACTGCCAATAACACCATAACAGGGCGTGAGGAATTTCTTTTTACCATGACTTTACAAAAATAGGTTGACTCCGCAGACTGTTGTTAACTAACCTTTTCAGTGCTGAATTTACCTATTTGCTAAACAAGCTATAGCTTAGGGCCGCTGCCTTCTTGCCCCTCCCCCCCTCCCCGGAATTTTTGTGTATGCATATTCGGCACTGACATAGAATATCTTGACTTCAAAAGGGCCCCCATATCTCAAACAGTTAGGGCCCTATCAAGTCTAAATCCGGCCCTGAACCTATTGATAGACCATAGATCATAGAACATATGGGTTAAATGTAGAAGCAACTGAGATGTTTTAAATGACAGACACTTTTAAGTATCTCTAAAACAGAAATTCTTGGCAAAATAAATTTTGAGAAATTAGAAGAACATTTTATTCTCCTCTTGATTTCGTTCGAGTGAAAGACTTTTTATTTTAGATTTTAAATTATCACTGACTTCTTTTTTAATTTAAAAAGCGATCAGTATATTTAAATAATGCATCAGTCATGACATGTACTACATACTTCTGTATTTGACATGTACTACATACTTCTGTATTTGACATGTAGTACATACTTCTGTATTTGACATGTACTACAAACTTCTGTATTTGACATGTACTACATACTTCTGTATTTGACATGTACTACATACTTCTGTATTTGACATGTACTACATACTTCTGTATTTGACATGTACTACATACTTCTCTATTTGACATGTACTACATACTTCTGTATTTGACATGTACTACATACTTCTGTATTTGACATGTACTACATACTTCTGTATTTGACATGTACTACATACTTCTGTATTTGACATGTACTACATACTATCTGCACATGTATTTGACATGTACTATATACTTCTGTATTTGACATGTACTACATACTTCTGTATTTGCTCATTGAAGCTTCTTTCTGTAAAACATGTCATGCTGTCCTGTAGTGAGGGGAAATGTGTGGTATTATGATGCATTTGAGACAGTTGCCTTTGAAAAAGTTGCTGCTTTGTTCCTAAAGGCCTTGATATGTGATTATAATTGGCATTGTGCCCTCGAAGATTTGTGTTAATAAGAACATTTTTTGTCTTGTCTCATCAACTAAAAATGGAAAATCTGCCAGCCAAGCTGGAAGAAAAAAACTCAAAGATATCGATAAGTAGTCATTTTTAACATTTTTATTTATTCCAGAAACCTTTTCGGGGTGTGCTCAACAACTTCCCAAAGATTCATGGCGATCGGATGAAGGGTGTAGTCAAGCATAAAAGAAAAACAGACATACATACATGCATATATATATATATATATATATATATATATATATATATGTTGTTGTTGGCTTCCTTATGTCTCGTAAGACGACGGAAGTTTCTGTGATTCTGTTGGATCCTCGCCCATGGCCGGTAATATAAGGGGGATGTATGATGGCATTAAAAAAGCTATGGGGCCTTCTAAGAAAGGCATAGCCCCACTGAAGTCCTCAACCAGAGAAACAATCCACGACAAGACTTAACAGATGGACAGATGGGTGGAGCACTATTCATAACGTTACTCCCAACAAAATCACGTAACCCAAAATGCCATCGATGCCATCCAAAGCCTCCCCCTCATGGCAGAACTGGACGACATACCCACCCTGGCAGAACTAAAAGAAGCTATTGAGCGATTATCTATAGTCAAGGCCCTCGGTCAGGACGGAATCCCACCAGAGATCATCAAGTGCGGCAGTAGTGTATTGCTGGAACACCTGCATGGCCTCCTCTGCCAGTGCTGGGAAGATGGAGCAGTCCCAGAGGATATGAGAAATGCCAACTTAGTCACCCTGTACAAAAATAAAGGAGACAGAAGCGACTGTAACAACTACAGAGGCATTTCTCTCCTTAGCATCGTGGGTAAGGTCTTTGCACGCGTGGTTTTAAAGAAACTGCAAAGACTTGCTGAGAGAGTGTATCATGAATCACAGTGCGGCTCTCGGGCAGAAAGGTCTACAATCGATATGATCTTTTCTCTTAGACAACTTCAAGAAAAGTGCCGAGAGCAACACATGCCCCTCCATCTGGCTTTCATCGACTTAACAAAGGCTTTTGACCTGGTCAGCAGAGATGGTCTGTTTACAGTCTTGGCAAAAGTTGGCTGCCCACCAAAACTGCTTAACATCATACAGTCATTCCATGATGGTATCAAAGGCACGGTACAGTATGACGGATCAACTTCCCCTCCAATAGATATCCTCAGTGGAGTCAAACGGGGCTGTGTCCTCACCCCGACACTCTTTTGCCTGTCTGTTGAGACATGCCTTTTGAACCTCAACCGAGGGGATCTACCTACACACCCGTTCTGATGGCAAACTATTCAATCTGTCAAAGAGGAAGATACGAGAAACAGTCATTAGGGACATGCTTTTTGCAGATGATGCTGCCATAGTTACTCACAATGAAGCAGATTTGCAAAGCCTAATGGTCCGGTTTACCAAGGCTGCCAGCGACTTCGGCCTAACCATCAGTCTCAAAAAGACTAACGTGCTGGCCCAGGATGCTGATCCATCCAACATCACCATCAATGGTTGCCAACTTGAGGCCGTGGATCACTTTACATACCTTGGCTCCAATGTCACCAAAAACCTGTCCCTTAATTCCGACCTAGACATAAGGATCGGCAGGGCCTCCACAACTCTGGCCAGGCTCTCAAAAAGAGTCTGGAATAACAAAAAGCTGACCATCAGAACCAAAATTGCTGTGTACCGTGCATGTGTGCTAAGCACCCTCCTTTATGCCAGTGAATCCTAGACCCTATACTCCAGACAAGAAAGGAGATTGAGTGCTTGTCACATGCGCTGCATGTCTCCGGCGCATCCTGGGTATCGTCTGGCAGGACCATGTCACCAACAATGAGGTGCTACAACAGGCAAAAGTACAAGGTATGACAACTTTTCTACGCCAGCGTCGGCTCAGATGGTTGGAACATGTGCGCAGAATGGAGGATGGCAGAATCCCAAAGGACATCCTCTATTCTGAGCTAGCCAAAGGAAAGAGGAATACAGGCCTCACCTCCGTTACAAAGATGTCTGCAAGAGAGACCTCAAAGCTATTGGCATCGACATAAATAGCTGGGGACAGGTACAGATGGAGACAGGCGTTGATTGCCGGGCTTGAAGCAGGAGAAAGAGACCTGCGGCAGGTCACAGACGCGGACCGCCAAAAGAGGAAAAGGAGAGCAAATCAGCCAACCACAGGCTCCCATTCGCGAGTGGGCTTGTACAGCCACAGCAGAAGCTGCAGGACCATGCGCGAGGATCCCACAGAAGCACAGAAACTTCCGTCGTCTTACGAGACATAAGGAAGCCAACAACAATAGGCCTATATATATATATATATATATATATATATATATATATATATATATATATATAAAGATAGAAGATGATACATAAATATACTTTTGTAAAGCAAGACATTATGCCAGTACGCACTAAAAGTGCAGAAGTGTCGATGTAGCGTCAGAATGTATTGATGTACTGGTAAGTAAATAGTTGAATAGACACTGACAGGGGTTGATAAAACAGCGGAAATCACGTGACATCGAGAGTTAGAAATTGTTTTTAAAAAATGTATAGTATTTTTTCCCGTAGACAAAAATAAATGTTTGCCTACAATTGTAGGAAGTGTATATTTATGCGTGATTTGGTAAGCTGTCCAACGTGTATCAAACACTTAAAGCAAGAATTTTCCCTTACTTGAAAGGCGCATCTTTTAACTGGCATACGCCCTCCAGAAGTGCCCAGACCAGGGACCAGGACTTGCCTAATTGTATTTGTCTTGTTTTCATAGTTGTGTTTCCTGACTGTGGGATAAAACGAAACAGACAAACTTGTTTTTATTATTAGCGTGATTTTTTTTCCATATTGAAAACCATACTACCATACTACATAGTGGTTAAATAATGAGAAACAGACGCTGATTCTACATTGACAGACAAATGCCGCGGGCGGCACTTTGTTAGGGGCGGCAAATTCCTCGTCGTTAATTAGCTTCAAAGAAGAATTTTAAACGAAAGTTGATCTTTTTATTTTTGAAAATATAACCAAATGAGAAATTGATAAAACAAATAAATGAACTATTCTAAAATATGTAAATGTTTCAACTGCTAAAACTTCAAACTCCATATTGGATATCGGATATAGATTGTTCTGACACTTAAGCTACTGAACTGAAAAACCAAGATGCTTAAGTAGTATTAGAATGTGACACTGATATGCTGGTAACTTTAACTGACTCATACAATGTGACAGCAGTTCCTGTAAATTACTTTACCCCATCAATTTCAAACATGAGCCAATAGAATGCCCGTGGCGGCACTTTGTAGAGAGCGGAAAATTCCTCGTTGTAAATTAGCTTCTAAATATGGAAAACTTTCAAATAATGTCTAATAACATAAAATAAAAGCCAAGGTAAAAATTAATAAAAGAAATGAAGAAATTATATACAAATATGTTCACGTTTCAAAGGCTACACTTGAAACTCCATAATGAATCTAAATTCTTCAGATACTAATTTTAATGGACTGAAAAACTAGTAGCTGAAGTAATATAAAAATATGGCACTGATGTGCTGGTACCTATAACTATTTCAAGTTTTTTTATCTTGATTGTTGAAGGAAATATTGATGTATCCGTTTCCAACAACAACCAATAACATTTCAACAACATACATGGACTTAATTGATATAAATGGCCATTAGGTACAGATGGTAGTTAACGATTACTATAAGTGCAGCGAGATTGTGTGTCCCACATACTAACATTAACTTTTCCAAATTAGACACGGACCTTATACCAAAATAGAAATGATACGTACATCGCGTGAATGATTTTAGCGTGAGTATAACTACTGTAAAAAAATTGTTTGCTTACTTAAATGGCTTGTCCTCCTGGAACATTTTTTTAAAATTAATGTCTTTTGTTTTGTAACATTAAAAAAACTAGTGAGCAAAATTGCTCATCTAATGGCATTAAAACCTGAGAAGCCATTAATGAATCAAGTGCTAAATATTACTAAAGATTTGCAAATAGAAGGAATCAGACATCGGATTTTAAAAAGAGAATTGACGATTAAAAAAGAACAACCGTACATTGTTGTAAAAGAAAAGAAATCAAAGTGGCAAGAAATTCTAGTTAGAATTTTTGACATTAAATCCTGGAATGAAACGTATAGTGCTAATACAACGCTTTTCAGAGGCTACTCACAGAGAAACTTATTGAAGACTTTAGGGATGCTTTGACTTTTGCTAAGACTTTTTGTGTAGACGTTATTAATTATTATTTTAATTGAACCTTCCAGACTAAGTACGAGAGAGCAAATTTTTGACGACCAATGCAAATCTAAATTATGTGTATTCATGTTATGTAACAGTTGAGGGAATAGTTCTATTCTTCATAAGATGAGGTTACAGTAGAATTTCGTGTGAGATTTTGGCAGTTACAGAATACGGAAAAAAGATATGACTTTCGAAAATTAGTTAATATACCGGACTTTGATATGTTGCCTTTAAATTAGAGTGTTACATTGTTACAGGATAAGATCACGAATGTCGAGATACTCAGAAGGAGTCATATGCTGAGCATGCACTCAATCCTGAGTGAGAGGCGCCTGCGGTGGTTGGGACATGTCCGCAGGATGAGTCCGGAGCGCATTCCAAGAGCCTTGCTTTACGGCCAGATGGCAACTGGTATGCGGAAGAGAGGACGCCCCTGCTTGCGCTTCAATGATGTCTGCAAGAAAGACATGACTCTGGCGCAGATTGACCAAAAAACGTGGGAGACCATTGCTGTGGAGCGCACCTCCTGGCGGGCAAAAGTGCGCGAGGGCATTCAAGTCGCGGAAGCTTCCCTTACTGCCAGGAGTGAGGAGAAAAGGGCCAGGAGAAAGGGGAAGGGGGGCAGAGGAGCAGGAGGAAACGCCATCATCCCATGAGGATGGACGGATGCCATAGAGATTGTTACAGAATCTCACATGACATTTTCAAGGAAGGACTCTTTTACCTCATGGGTTAAAAAATGAATCAATGCATTCATGCCCACTTGATTTATTCAAATTTATTCAGATATTTAGGCTTGAAGTTACCCTGCCAAATATTATATATTAATAATGAATATTCCCTACAAAAAATACAACTGCCAAAAAAACTGCCATAAGTAATGCCATCTGCGAGAGAAGCTTCTATAAATGTAAGTTAAAGAAAATGTAATTATGATCAGCAATACTATTTTGGCTATTGGGATTGGCATTTGTGACAATATTGATACATCTATTTCATCTAAGATTGTGTCATGAGGAACGACAGACATGTACATTTTTAATCAAGAAATGAAAGCTCTTCAAATTATTTCTAACATAAAAATTTATGGTGTCCTTATTTTTTATTTTTTTTTAAACTATCTATTTTTAATAGCATAACATATTGTTCCGGGGGGGGGCAAGCCTGGGCGGCACATACCCACGCTACGCCGCTGATTTTATTTTAAAAGTACGGTACTTGTTAGCTGCCGGGTTATAACGGGAATAGTTAACGTGAAAATGTGTCATGAAATTATTATTTCGCATTTTCCTGAAAGTCGCATGCTAATTGCACGAATAGTCGGCCACGTCGCTTTTTGGTGTCAAGCTACTAAGTAACTTCTAATGATCTTATTTAAATTAAGATCTCCGTCAGCACCGAATTAGGTTGTGATTTAGCCGTGTTCAATTCAGAAAAGTAGCAGGAAATTAAGTCCTCGTGCAAATTCCTATTGTATATTGAGATAAATTAATTAGAAACATTTGCTTTTTTGTGTAATACTCGTGTAAAAGCCTACTAAGGCTAAGGCTTACACACACGCATAGTTCGTGCGTTGTTTCGGTAATTGACGCTCTGTGCTAAAACAATGACGTCATATAATTATTTTTACAGCTATTTTTTTTTAATTTATAATAATTTTGCGCACCTTTCGAGCGTCTTTTTGCGCGCCTTTCGATGGGGAGACACACGCATACTTAGGGCGATTATGTATTAGATAATTTTATATTTTCAACATTTTATGCAAGGCTCAAAGGTCTCCGGTCTAGTTGACAAAATTTAGAAACGGTACGTTATAAAATTGGAAAAAGAAATTAGCATTGCTAAATTAAAGCATTTAGCTTAATTAGTAAATTATAGCATATGTAAAAATTATAACGTTGGTAAATTTCCAAATATTTAATGCACCAAAAAGATGTTAGCAGAAAATCTTTGGTAACGTTCACCAGCATAAAACACAAACTTTTCATATTTATTTGAATCAAATTCTTGGGATACAATGGTGTACGGTCTTCCTTAGTAAATTTAAATTTTAAAAAAAAGTATGTGAGTTTCATATCATAGAAAAATATCAGTCTGTACCAATATCTCAAAGATGATATTTACCTGCCAGAATGACAGCTCGAAAAGCCAGATAACTGTTGGGAGTGGTGGACACATTCTGAGGCACCCGGAGTGTTGGAGTCGCTATTAAATAAGGGATGGGGTCTCCTTGATTCATGTTAGACCAGTCATGTGACATGTCCCTGTCTGCCCGGTCAAGTCCACTGAGGATGACGGCCTGGCCCTGTGAGACAGTGGATAATTAATTGTATGGTCGTCTCTCAATTTGTTTTTGTTTTTTTTAATTTAGCACTTTTAATTGTTTTGTTTTTTTAATTAAATGATATTTTTGTTGTTATTGTTTAATTTTTAAAGATATAAATTTCAAAGCATTGAACGATTAAATAAAAACAACCCGTAAAAAACCAAGTTTTTGACTATAAATCCTTTACGTATGAGACGTAACTAAAAGAATGTTCATTATAACACGCAGCGCAAGACCATCCAAAAATACAAAATTGCAGTTGTGTCGTAAAACATGTTTAATATAATGCGCACCGATCAGGAATAGGTTTATAAAAAGTGTTGTCAGTAAAATACGCACCTTATTGCGCGACAGAAAGGTTGTTCAATATAATACGCACCGCGACGCTCTATCTCAAAAAATAGCATGATACATAGGAATAAATAAAATAATCTAAAAAATCAATAATTTAATTACGGTACATGCGATGGATCTGAAATTTTGATACATTGTTTTTATCATCGGTACGAAACTGCCTGCAAAATTTCAGCTCGCTATCTTGCGAGCAAGTGGGTTAAAAATCGATCAAAAGTTTTGGCGACAAGCAAGCAAGGTCGGTCGGTCGGCCGCAGACACCACGAGTTAATATAAAGGATTTAAAAAGACAGTAAGAGGAGGGTTTAAGCTGTATGGTCCAATAAGATCGTTCGCTTGACATATTTGTTCTAATACCTCTCTTGCTAGCCAAATTAAAGCCCCGAAAACCCTTCGCAGAAAACAGTTATTCGCTGTATTAAAATAAAATAACGAGTGAAATGTGGCGCACGCACAGACCACCTGACAATATTCTTGGATCTCAAGCAAATTTGCGAGTTAATAATTGTCTGTTTTCTTGACAAGACTAAACACATTGAAATCAACGCTTAGATTTTATAATCGTTACTCTAGGTAAAGAAAGTAATAAGTTATATTAGTTTAAAAAGATAATTAGCTCTCTACTAACTTTGGGAACTAAAGAAAAGAATGTTGAGACTTTACTAAGATATTTACCACTAAAAGTTCTCCATCAAATTCATCTCTTATCACCTCCTGCAGATTGTCTTGTCTGAATTTTTGTGAAAGAAATAATTTTTAAAAAGCTTACAGAATGAATAATATACTGTAGACAAGAGGAAATTCGAAATAGCCAATTGACCTATAGGCCCTACCTGTGTGCGGCTTTTGCATCTAGCGTGTAATTTGTCCACAAATTTAGTTGCGTATGCAGAAGTCGGGTGGATTTATTTTGAAGTGGACGGTGAAGATTACTAACGTTGAAGAAGTAAGTGATTGGCAGGTAACAAACAATTTTTCTTTTTAAAAAAGTTATCTTCACGAACTTTTTAAACAATGTTAAACCTCAAATTCTGCGCGTTTAATTATTAAGTGACAACATAAATTTGATTTAATGAAACGGTTAGGGTTAGATCCGAAGAGGTGGGTGGATATTTTGATGGGACGTAACATCATGAGTTTAGCACATCGACTGGTATTTTGATGGGACGTAACACCATGAGTTTAGCACATCGACTGATATTTTGATGGGACGTAACATCATGAGTTTAGCACATCGACTGATATTTTCATGGGACGTAACATCATGAGTTTAGCACATCGACTGATATTTTGATGGGACGTAACATCATGAGTTTAGCACATCGACTGATATTTTCATGGGACGTAACATCATGAGTTTAGCACATCGACTGATATTTTCATGGGACGTAACATCATGAGTTTAGCACATCGACTGATATTTTCATGGGACGTAACATCATGAGTTTAGCACATCGACTGATATTTTGATGGGACGTAACATCATGAGTTTAGCACATCGACTGGTATTTTGATGGGACGTAACATCATGAGTTTAGCACATCGACTGGTATTTTGATGGGACGTAACACCATGAGTTTAGCACATCGACTGATATTTTGATGGGACGTAACATCATGAGTTTAGCACATCGACTGATATTTTGATGGGACGTAACACCATGAGTTTAGCACATCGACTGATATTTTGATGGGACGTAACATCATGAGTTTAGCACATCGACTGATATTTTGATGGGACGTAACATCATGAGTTTAGCACATCGACTGATATTTTGATGGGACGTAACATCATGAGTTTAGCACATCGACTGATATTCTTCTGAGGCCTTTGCCGAAAGTTATTCTTAAAATACATCTCGTAACATTCTGGTACCCTGTAATAAAATTAGTCCAATGTTTTATGACATTCGCTAATCAGCGTGGCATAGAATAGAACCAAATATGATCGCTTACAATACGATTAAATTAAATGTGATCGACAGAATAAGATCAAACAAAATTTGATCGGCTAGAAAAGGACCAAATTAATTTAATCGCAAAGAAAAGGTTCGAAATAAATGTGATCGCCAGAATAGGATCAAATAGAACTTGATGTCGCTGTAATTATTTTAATTATTAGCGTTTCTCTTCGTTAATATAAACCAAGATGACCAGGTTGTTGTGCCATTGTACGGTCCTGGCGTATACTTACATATCAGTACCAAAATATTTGATTATAGCCGAGTCCATTGACCCCTTTCCCATAAGGCCAAAGCCGTTTAAAGGGGCAGACCTGTAACGAAAAGATTTACGTTATGTTTAAAGGGCAGGCCTGCAATGAACAAGTTCACGTTATTTTTTTGTAGAGAATAAAATAAATTTTGACCATTGCATTAATCAAATTTGAGAAAGTGAGGCTGAGCCAATTCCTATCATAGTGGGAATTTCAATGAATCTTAGAGAGGGTTTTGGTGAATTTGAGGGGGTTTTAGGGGGGGGGTCAGTTTATCTGATAGTAGACATTTTGGTGAATGTTAGTTTATAGTGTGCCATAATGTTAAATCTGGGTTCCATTAGTTTAAGGTAAGTTTAAATATGTGTGTAACTGATATTTAATAACTGAGGGATTATTTGATATAAAATGAAAAGAGAAGAGCGATGGAAAGAGAGAGAGAGAGAGAGAGAGAGGAGAGAGAGAGAGAGAGACAGAGAAGAGAAAGAGAGAGCAGAGAGAGAGAGAGAGAGAGAGAGAGAGAAAGAGAGAGAGAGAGAGAGAGAGAGAGAGAGAGAAAGAGAGAGAGAGAGGAGAGAGAGAGAGAGAGAGAGAGAGAGAGAGAGAAAGAGAGAGAGAGAGAGAGAGAGAAACGGGGAAGGTGAACGTGAAGAGATGAAAGACAAAGGATGAAAAATAAAAGAGTAAAAAGTTAAAAATTAAAAGAACGAAAAAATGGAGAGTATACGAAAGAGAAGGATAGAAATAAAGAGTGGAACATGAGAAGAGCGATGGAAAGAGAAAGAGCAAGTGGAAAATAAAGGCAGAATATGGGGAGAGAAACTCCCAGAGAAAAGGGAGAAGGATAGAGAGAAATCGACTAGACAGAATGAGGGGAAAAGATAGACCAAATGGTGAAAAATAAAAAATGAAGAAAGTAAAAGAGAAAAAGAATAAGAGAGAGAAAGAAAGAGAGAGTGTAAGCCAATAAATAAATAAATGACAGTGTTATTATTTTATAAGCACTTACTATCGCATCAGCCGCTGGCGCACCAAACACATATGTCTCCATGGGAAGGCTTGACAGGAAAGAAAATATTATTTTTTTTAAATATCTCATTAAAAAATCTTCTTGAATGCAGCAGTCGTTTTAAAGAAAAAGAAAAGATTTATTCACTAAGACTATTATCTACCTGACCTGTCAAGTTTAGGAGTCTGGTTGTGGTGCCACATTGATCTGAGTTGTAATCCGACCAATGGACACCCCTAATTGTGTTGTCTCAGGAAGTCCTTGTCACCACTGCGATTGGAAATTATTAATGACACGACGTAAATTTGGGCCACCAAATTGTCACCAAAACAGCAATGCCAGATGAACTGCTTGTATTTAAGCAGATAGAATTTATGCTGTGGTGAGAAAGACACCATAATAAGCTGAGAAAGACATCAAGATGTGCTGAGAAAGACACAAAGATGTACTGAGAAAGATATTATGATGCACTGCGAAAGACACCATGATGTACTAAGAAAGACACCATGATGTACTGAGAAAGACACCATGATGTATTGGGAAAGACACCATTATGTGCTGAGACAGAGACCATGGTGTGCTGAGAAAGACACAAAGATGTGCTGAGAAAGAAACCATGATGTGCTTGGAAATAATTCATGATGTGCTTGGAAAGAAACCATGATGTGCTTGGAAAGAAACCATGTATCTTACCAATACAGACGCTCCTTCTATGCAGAAGATAATTGCGTCCACAGACCATGACAGATGATCTGTTGGCAAGTGATGCAGCGATCACAGGCCACGGCTTTGTGGGTTCCACGCATTACCCAGCCTAACTAGTGTTAGGTACCCATTCGGAGCTGGGTGACTCAGGGACGCCCTAGGCACCGGGAACAAATCCTTGCCTCGACATGGATTCGAACCCGTGACCATCGGTGCGCCAGTCGAGCGCGCTGCCACTCGACCACCGCGTGCTGAGAAAGACACCATGGTGTGCTGAGAAAGACACCATGATGTGTAAGGGATTTCATACTTCAACACACGAAGTATCAGACGATGGATCTCTCGGGGGTGGGGGGGTCATGTTTTACATCACAATTACTATTTTTATTTGTAAATTATTATGAAACACCTTTATCCCGAAAGTGAGGACAAGCTTTTCAATTGTTAATGTCTATGTCACAACTTTTATTCTCTTGATCTACCATTGGAATTTGAAGAGGTTATTCTAGAACGTCACATTACCTTGATGGTGTTCGGGTAAGCCTGGAAGAGTTCAGTCCATGACGTCACAAGTTCTTGATTGATGTCACGGAGATGGTAAATAACATCAGTATCAAAAACAGGAGTTCCTTCCATACTCTAGCAAAATGAAACATTGTGAAGAGGAAATGTGATCGGAAGAAATATCAGATTGTGAACGGAAGAGAGGAGGGGGAGTAGAGTAGAGAGATCAATGAGAGAGAGGGGGGAGAGGGGTGGGGAAATGAAATCAAAGATTTAGAAGAGAGTGGTGAATAATAATTTGAGAAGATCAGATTGATGGGATAAAGAATAAAGAGATAAATATGAGAAGAGATGAGATAGAAGGAGAGCAAGATGAGAAATGATTATAAGAGGTGTTCGAGATAAGAACTAGGAATGGGAAATAAAAGAAATCAAACCACAGAAGATTTTTTTTAAGTAAAAAGGAGATTGGCAAAAGGAACAAATTAAGAAAGAGATAAAGAAGAGATGAGAATCTTAAAAATAGATATAGATATTGACCAGTGTCAAAGCCTAAGACATAGATTGTAACGCTGATTAACCGGCAGTCTAACTTGCCCTACGGCCTTACACAGAAATATTTTTCCCCTTTTATCTGTTTTTGGTCCCTGTATTTGTTGACCTTATGTAATTAAGGGCCTTGTATATGTTGACCTTATGTAATTAAGGGCCTTGTATATGTTGACCTTATGTAATTAAGGGCCTTGTTTACGTGTAAAACCCATGTTTATATTTCACAAGATTTCATTACGATCCTTATTTATTATTACATTTAAGCTGATTTAATGTAGGTCGTTGTATTGATATTTTTTAATTTTTTATTTTATTTTAAAATCTCTTTAATAAAAAATTGGCAAAAGTGTTTAAATCGGGACACGCAAAACTCTTTTCCGCTGTCATTTTAGTGACAGTCTCAATCAAATCTTACATTTCATTATTTGTGAGTGTGTACATATATACATTGTACATATATATGTTTCGGAATATATTTACTGGCTCCAGTAGATCCTAAAATTCGATAATAAACTCTCTCTATTGGCGAGTCCCAGTTAATCCGTTCACCAGCAATAGTTAATGGAAATCTACCATTCTGTGCTTACAAGTTATTCGAGTGTTTCACTGTTGGTCTCTTGGTCGACGGCATGCTGTTCATTCGAGTTCATAAATTAATTTTTATTTAAATTTTAATTTAGTCTAGAGCTTATTCGGTCGATATAATAACTGATGTACCTGTAGTCTTATAGTTCAAGAGGCCGACCATAAATGACGTCACGCACCTAGTTGAGAAGGGAGGTGAGGGGTCACACATTTTTCACGATGTGTGAAGAGGGGAAGGGGTGTTTAAGAACTGTGACGTCACATCAAAAACGCGCTACTTAAAACAAAACTTCCACTTAAATACTTGATCCCCCCCCGGGGGGGGGGGGGGGGTGGGGGGGGGGGGGGGGGGGGGGGGGCCAGTTGGGGGTGGGGGTGGGTGAGAGGTGAATAAAGTGGTGATCAAAATGGTGGGGGGGGGGACCCACACACCAAATGTTTTTGTGGAGGTCTTGTGTGGTGGGAAAAAAAAAAAATGGGGGGGGGGGGGGGGGGGGGGGGGGGGGGGGAGATGAATTTTTTTTGTGTATGGTGTTTTGGAGGATAAGGGTAGTGTTGTGATGAATTGGGTTGATGTGGTGTGATAGGAGGGGGGGGGTGAGGTTTTGTTTTTGGTTAAGGTTGATGTTTTTTTGTATTAGATTATGGATTGGATGGAATGGATGGTTTTTTTTTTAGGGTACTGTTTTTTTTTGATAGGAGGTGTGTATTTTTTGGGGGGGTTTATTGAGATGTGGATTTTTTGTATGTAGGTTGTTGGGTTAGGGGGGAATTTGAGGGGGTAGAATTTGTTGGGTGGGGGAGTTGGTTTTTGGGTGTAGATGGGGGAAATAAGGGGGGGGGGGGATTCTGCCAAAATCGAGTGGACGTATTGTATGGTCGGCCCTAGTAATAAGTTGAAGGTTATAAGTATAGTTTTGTTGTATATGAGATATTGGTTTATTTTATGTATGGTTTAGTAATAAATGTTAGTTTATTAAAATTATAAGTTATTTGTTTTGTATTTGGTTTTTTTTTTTTACTGTGGGTGTGTGTGTTTACACTATTTAAAGTGTGCTATTTTGACTGTTAAGTTTTAATTTGTTTGTGACTTATTAATTAATGGTTACTAATGTGTGTCAGCGAATTATATGTTAACGGTATTTCAATTTTGCATAGTTATTGGTTGAGAATTTAGATTTTAGAGTGTGATTTTTGATGTTGATTTTAATATGATAGATTTATAATCGTCATTTTTATGGTGATATTATATATGTTTTTAAAAATATTAGACTTGTACTTTTGTAATTGTTGTGTATATATATAATGGTGATTACTTTTTGTGTTGATTTTTTTAAATTTGTTTGGGTAAGTTGGGTGTGGTGTGAGTTAGTGAAGCGTTAATAGTTTTATTATTGAATCGGGTATTGCAATATGCTTTTTGTTTTTGGTGGGTGTTTGGGTTGGGTTTTGATTAAGTTATGGTGAAAATTTTTATTTTTTTTTAGAAATAAATTTTGTTTATTATTAGTTAAGTGAGGAAACTGGGGGGGTTATGGGTGGTGTTGGGGTGTTATAGGTTTTTTGGTTATAGATTAGTTTTATTAATTGGATTGTTGTTAGTATTTCACTTATAGGATTTGTTAAGTAGTGTTGGGTAAAGAATGGGTGTTTTGTAAGGTTTTTTGTTAGAATGGTTATATGTGGTTGGGTGGTATAGGGTAAGAGGGTTGAGTAAGTATTGTGATTTGAGAATTTGTTATTATTGGTTGAGATATTTATTTAACCCTTGGTCCACTTTCACCTATATAAGTCAACTTTGACCCGTAATCGGTTAAAAAAAAAAACGAAATAAGACAGTGGTTCATTGATAGTGATGCCCCTGAGGTATCTCTGAATGTCAGAGACAAATTTTCTATATCTGCTATCTACACAATGTTTGACAAACTTGAGACAGAGATGGGTAGATTAGGATAGGTATATAATGATAAAGCAGTTCGATTTTCTTATTTGTTCGATGTACCACAAACATCTCGGTGTTGTGAAGAACTAATAAATGCTTATCCTGAATATCTGAACAATAATTCATATACTTATACTGAACTACAACAGTTCCACTTATATATTCCCCACAAGTTTCGTGCATTAAAATCTGAAAACAACACGCTCAGTCATGCACCATTATACAAAGTAATAGAGACAACATCCAGTGTTTTTCCAAATATAGAAATCGCCATGCACTTTTTTTTTATGGCTACGAACTGCTCAATTGGGCACTCTTTTTCTTTGTTGAAATGTTCAAAAATCCAAGTAGATCGACAATGAAACAAGAAAGACTTGATTCCTTATCTCTGCTGATAATTGAGGCAGACTTGTTGCGCAAAATTAACTGTGACGATGTAGTCGAAAACTTTCCCAGATGTAAATCTACAAAAAATAACTTTAATGTAAATATGTGCCCTCACTGACTTTCTCATCTATTAAAAAAGTTACAGGATTTTTATCTATTATTATTACAAAATTAAATAACGATGAATTTTATACAGAGATACCTTATTGCAGGTTTTATGAGTGATAGTAGTACAAACATGTGTTAACAGTTTTTCTTTGGTAGTTTTTGGCATAATATTGAACACACCAGCAGTTAGTTGAGTTAGTGTGGAGGATTGGGGGCCCGGGACAGAAGGGGGCACCAATGTTGCTGTGTGCCTAGGGCACCAATGTGGGTGTGTGCCTAGGGCACCAAGATGGCTTTATCCGGCCCTGCACCTAGGGTTGCCTAATTACTCAAAATTTACGGACAAATATTCTTTGTGCTCGATCCTTCTCCATTATTCAGAAAAATGTGTCTTTTAAAAAAAAAGGTAAAAATATGCCTGAGGCTGGGGGACCTCATTTGCTGTTTCTCAATTGAGCTATAATTTGTCATCACTAACAAAAACATTCACTATAGAGCTTGTCACACTAGAATTTCCATCATCTACCTACAAATGTTTTCCACTGAGTGTGTAGGTCTAATCTATGGTATAAGTGTAAGAGAACTTCAGTTTTTATTAGAAAACGAGCTGATTTAGTGACGGGTGAAGACTTCCTGAAAGACACGCTTGTCAAAATGGGGTGGGTTTGGGCAAACGACGGTGAGTGAATGAAAAGAAGGAACTCTGGAGAGACCCGCTGCGTATCACCCGTAAAAAATGACGGAAGTGTTCAGCTGAAATCTATTTATTTTGAAAAAATTCACTTTTTTAGGGCGCCTACGGCACCCACCTTTTTCAAAATCCCAACAAACTTGTCCTTGTTTGATCAATACGAAATATTTAATTTTTATGAAATGTACACAAAGTATTTTATAACTTTTTACATTGCTCCCTTTTTACAAAATTAAAATATCAGCGAAAACAATGACGTCATATATTTTTTTTTACAGCGCATATTTAATTTGCACACCTTTTGATGCATTGGTGCAGTAATTAAATTTTCTGAAATATACACAAAGTATTTTATAACTTTTTACATTGTTCCCTTTTTACAAAATTAAAATATCAGCGAAAACAATGTCGTCATATAATTTTTTTTTACAGCGCATATTTAATTTGCACACCTTTTGATGCATTGGTGGAGTAATTTGGTGCGCTGCTTTCTAAAACTAGTATCTGTTGAACATACTTGCAGCTTGTCTCGCAGGGTCCGACCACGAAGAGAATTATATATTAAACTTCAGCTATGAGTAGCTTTGTCCAAGGTTTCTGACCAAGCAAATTAAAAGTGAACCTTGAGGAAGTGATTGTAACAGGTTCACATCTCTAAATGCTAGGATTCAAAGTTAAGAGTATTGTTCCAATGAAAAAGGACTTGTAATTTTATTTTAACAATCCCTTTTTAATCTGGGACACTTTGCTAGATTCCCTTTTGGATTCCTCATCTACAATATGCATTGTGTGTGGGTGTAAATTGTCTCCCTTTTTTTTCTCCTTCATTTAAATCTATTCTTCCATTTTTTTTCATTGTCTGCTAATTTGTAACTTTTTTTTTCCTAAGCTGAGTGTAAACTCACTCAAAATATTTAAATTATTTATTTCCAATGCTTAATTTTACTTCTAAATTTAAACTCAAAAATATGAAAATAACTTTTATTTAGGTAACATTTAGGTATATTAAATGTGTTCTGTTACATGTTAAACATGGAAAATTGATAACATGACAATAACATATTTACAAATAAACTGGAACTCAAATAATACATTTCTAAATGCTATTATATATGGAATAACAGCTCATAAATCTTATGAAAATTAAGAATACCATTTACACAAATACCACTGATATGAAATGTGGGATACCATTTACAATGTATAAACACACCAATTGTATCAAAATATGGGCCAACATTTAAAGTCGGGCATATCATTTAAAATATGTTATATCATTTACAAAATACATCTATGGAATGAAAAAAAGGCATGCAAATCAGATGAAATATTTTGAATAAAAGATTTATCTAGCTTCACACATGCTCTCGTGATCATTGTAAACTTCTCCTAACTTTTTTGGAGTTATCCTGAATTTATGCTTGCCCTCAATAAAAGTCTCATAGGCTTGCAGCATCTGTTGAATACAAATAGAATTGAAATGAAGAGAACAAAGATGTAGTGTGAAAACAGGTCACATCAAAGCATTAGAGGAATGATGTTTAAAGCAAGGAGATCAAAGTAAGCTCAAATATAATACAAGCAATGGACTTTTCACCACGAGGTTAGGCGATCAAAGTAAGCTCAAATATAATACAAGCAGTGGACTTTTCACCACGAGGTTAGGCGATCAAAGTAAGCTCAAATATAATACAAGCAATGGACTTTTCACCACGAGGTTAGGAGATCAAAGTAAGCTCAAATATAATACAAGCAATGGACTTTTCACCACGAGGTTAGGCGATCAAAGTAAGCTCAAATATAATACAAGCAATGGACTTTTCACCACGAGGTTAGGCGTTCAAAGTAAGCTCAAATATAATACAAGCAATGGACTTTTCACCACGAGGTTAGGCGATCAAAGTAAGCTCAAATATAATACAAGCAATGGACTTTTCACTACGAGGTTAGGCGGTACATATGAACCTTTGAAGAAATAGAGGAAGGACTTTTATTTCACTAAACTACATTTAAACAATCTGCCCTGGTCCCTGATAAGATTTAATAAATGACTCATAACTTAAATATAGTTGCTAGCCCTGCATGAGGGGCTTGTAGTAATAATGTTAAAGCAGTGAGTTGTACCAGGGCCACACAGCCATTGTGTGGGTAACTAAGGGGCTGCATGGTTACCATAACTAAACTTACTTGAAAGGCACACCTCTTGGGAGGCATGTTACCATAACTAAACTTACTTGAAAGGCACACCTCTTAGGAGGCATGTTACCATAACTAAACTTACTTGAAAGGCACACCTCTTAGGAGGCATGTTACCATAACTAAACTTACTTGAAAGGCACACCTCTTGGGGGGCATGTTACCTAACTAAGCTTACTTGAAAGGCACACCTCTTGGGGGGCATGTTACCTAACTAAACTTACTTGAAAGGCACACCTCTTGGGAGGCATGTTACCTAACTAAACTTACTTGAAAGGCACACCTCTTGGGAGGCATGTTACCTAACTAAGCTTACTTGAAAGGCACACCTCTTGGGAGGCATGTTACCATAACTAAACTTACTTGAAAGGCACACCTCTTGGGAGGCATGTTACCATAACTAAACTTACTTGAAAGGCACACCTCTTGGGAGGCATGTTACCTAACTAAACTTACTTGAAAGGCACACCTCTTGGGAGGCATGTTACCTAACTAAACTTACTTGAAAGGCACACCTCTTGGGAGGCATCTTCCCTATCATGGTCCCCAACCCAGGGACAAGGACACGCTTGATTGGCTTAAAAGGTTTTATTTTCTTTTTGTTATTATTGTGGTCCTGAACTGTTGTGGAAATAATAACACAAAAAATTAAGAAACAAATTATCGACAACCCAACGAAAATCATAAATAAGAAAACAATCAACAATTACGTTACTAAATATACATTCAGAAATAAAATCTCAAGTTAAGAAGGAAAAATCCTATCTTGGAAAAACAATCAATTTTTAACAGAACAAACATTTTCTGATTTGGGAAAACAAAATTGAATCAATTAGAAAAGAGTCATGAATTTTTAAAAGATCACACCAGCTAGAATGACTGCTCTAAATGCCAAGTAGGCATTGACTGTATCAGAGACATCGTTTGGCACCCTCATGGTTGGTGCTGCGATGAGATACTCGATGACCTCCCCATGGTTGAACTGACACCAGTCCACTTTTGGATCTCTGCCGGCACTGTCGTAAGCTGGAACGATGACGGCCTGACCCTGTGGAATAGTTTGGTCATCATAATGTAAGAAAGGTGGACAGATGATAAATAATTTTCAATAACATAATTAATACATCATCCTCTGTTATAAATGAACAAAAAAAATATTTTGGGGCAGATATTTGTTAAAAATACATGTAATTCTAATGTCAATACATTTCAATATTATTATGAATTAGAATACCGTATATTCTAATCTATAAGTCCATCTTGTCTACAAGGCAAGGTTAGCTTTTTTGATAAAAAATTATGAAATATGTTATGGTTCTTAGGTAATTCGAGGGTAAAACTTTGGCTTTGAAATTATGTGATTTTTTTAATTTTGTGATATTTTACAGATCCTGGAACAATCAAACAGTGAATGTTCTACATATCTCTGCATCAGCAGTGCACATGTCAAGCCTCTGTTGTCTGTGCATGTGTCCGGTATCTGGGTCATTGTGCACTAGCACTATCAGGAACTCAACATTGTCCCACATGCAGTGCACATGCCAAGCATCTGTTGTCTATGAATGTACATTGTACTTGGTATCAGGGTCATAGTGCACTAGCACTACCAGGAACTCAACATTGTCTCACGTGCAGTACACAAAATTCTATCAAAACAGGCACCGACAAGTGGTTAAGTCGACTATGCATTTTAAAATGAATTTTTAAAATAAAATTTCACAACTTTTCTTTATACATGAGTATACAGTGTATAGAAGGATGATTTTCGTCAGGCTATTATGTCGCACCACATGACCAAACCATGCCAGCTTGAGGCTCTTAATTGTCGCTATGATGCTTTCTTGATGGCCTGCAATGGAGGTTTTCTGTCCCAGACATACTCATTGGTCTTGTGTTGTAGATAAGAAATCTGGAGAATTGTTCTCATGCATTTTTATTTTAAATGCATGCCTGCAACTTGCAATCAGTGGTTGCCAAGAGTGTTAATATTTCACTGTAAAAAGTTATTTCCAAATGATGAAAGTTTCATTTATTATCTTACCACAGGTAGCTCTCCATGATATTCTTCTTGGAGAAGTTTCTGCAAACGGTTTTGCCTGAAATTAGAAGTAAAAAATTGAAATCCAGAAATCTTGTTACACAGCATTTTTAATTAGCTTTTTAAATATGGGGAAAGGAGAATACTTTTTATGCTAATCATATGTTTATGATTATTTTAAATAATTTTAAATAATTGTTTGAATAGTAAGTATGTGAATAATAAACTGTATAAAAAATTAGTATGAAGCATGAAGTGTCTGCAACAATACATACATGACAACCTGTACTGTTTACCCCATATTTTGTATAGTTTTTATACTTGATGAAGTATATGGCAACCAGGAACAAAATGAGCTTATTAATTTATTCATCTATCTGAATCCATTCTATTTATCCGTTCAAAATGAACAGTTAGGGTTCAAGAGGGCATCTAAATTTAGTAAAGGGAAGTTTACTTGATTTCTTAATGTTAAGGCAACGCCTTCAGTGTAACTACTTTAAGAAGTAAACCATAATTCCTAAAAATCCATTTCAGTAATCTTAATAAAATATGTATTCAATAAATATCTCTTTTCTGCACATTTGATATTGCTATCAATCAAAGATTAGCATTGGTCATTATTCTTCTTTATTACAACAACATGACCTGATCCTCTTTCCAGATGGAAGATCTTTATTTTACTAAATATATAACAGCAATGCGATATTTTAAAAAAAAATTCATGCATTTGAAACTGATAAAATATTGAAAAAGTTTTGATAACACTTTATTTTTCAGCATTTAATTTTTTCTGCACAACTTTCCATGCTTCTAAACAGTTTATGTGTTGACTTTCGCATGGCCTGTATGACAATTGGCTATAAACGTGGAATAAATTATGTACAGTGTGAAGTCAATAGAATACCGTATTTTCACGCATATTCCCCGCGGGTTATACCAGATTTTACAAACCCCGCACCCCCCATGCGGGGTATCTCCGTGGGCGGGGTATCTGAATTTTTTTTTACTGAATGACATCAATGGCACTATTACTTGCAAAAAACGAATATAAAATAAGATTCTGTATAACTTCTGGTAAGTTTGTTCCCAATCTACCTTTAATCGTTTGATATTACGTAATTGATTTTATAACGTGGTGAGCGATAATATATATATATACAGTTCATTCAAATAGAGTGGTTCAGCGTGATATGACTTCTCAAATGTGGTGGGATAGTGCGGGGTATAAGCGTGGGCGGGTTATACCACAATTCTTTTACAGGATCTAAAAATAATGCGGGGTATATGCGTGGGTGGGTCATCTGCGAGTGCGGGGAATATGCGTGAAAATACGGTACAATGTACACTGGTAATTCACTTACAACTGCCATCCAAAATGTTTACTGTAGGCCATGTCTATACCACCATCCATGAAACCAAAACTGTTGGCTGGTGAAACCTAGGGGGAAAAAAACAACAACAACTCTTCTACTTTCTTCACACGTAAATCAGTTTGCTTCCATTTTAGTGTAAAACTTAAAAATTGTAACACTTCTGATGAGAAAGAAAATCATATAAAACCTTTTAAAATAGATTTTCACAATTTTATTATAAAATAAAATATATTTTTTACTAAACATTCTGTTAAATAACTGATAATGGTAGCTCTATCATTACTTACAAGCTTAGATAAGTATAAAATTACTAAGCATAATTAGTATAAAACAATATAATTAAAAATATAAGTCATAATTATCAAGTACTCACAATGGCATCGACTCCTGGTGCCCCCTTGAAAATATCTCCTTGAGATACCTTAACAGATAATAAATGGTTTTATTGACCAACAGGAGACTAAGGTGTTAAGAACATCTTGAGTTTTAACTAAGGGAGGGCACACCATGCCACAAATGACAAGAATGGAAATATAGTGACTTTTCCTGTGCACAAGATTTGAGGATTATGTTAAATAATTAAATATCCTATCCTCTTATTTTAAAATCATTGCCAAATTATGTGATATTTAAAAAAGCTGTTATAATGTTTATGGAAAAATTGACACATCTTTAAAAAAAATTTTAAAATCCTTTTAAATAATAAAATTTCATTTGTAAGTGTTGGCTATAACTACACTTAAATCCATGCCTTGAGCAGCTGCAAAAACATATATGGAATAAATTTTACATTCTTTCCACACAACGCTACTTAAAATTAGCCCTCTAAATAATTCAATTTCTTATTTCAAAAAAAAATTATTTTTTTTAAAATTCGTCAGACATGCACTAAAATAGTAGAGAGTATGTTAACATTTCTGTAAACACAGCACCTTTTGGACAAAACACAATTAACATAAGTATGTAAAAAGAGCACATGCTGCTGTTAACTTTTTTTAATGTGAAAGGTCTACTTTAAGTAAATTTAGGTAACCCATGTTCTATGTTTAATTTGATGCAAACTTGTTAATTACTTAATTAATTTCTGTACACAACAGCAAAGGCAAGGTGACCTTATATTTACTTCAAAAGCACAGTCTTCAATTTTGGTTATAGCAAGATATTTAAAATCTATCTGTTGATAGATCATACTCATCTATATGTCAATGATTGATAATATTGTTTCATTAATTCAACCATCAAAAAATTACTGCGCAATAATTATGTTTAAAAGTCTACCTACTTGTTAAACAAAATATTCTTACAAAATATGAAAAGGTAAATAAGTACATTTTTATATAAAACCATTGTTTTAAAAATTAAGAACTTGATTATCCTTCGGCATCCTTAAAAACAATGAAACTGTATTAGACAATATTTAAATAAGGATTGCGATATCAGTAATATTAAAATTGAGAAACAATACCTTGACTTTATCTTTATATTTAGAAAATGCACTCTCCCAGGCCAAAACAATATCTTGATTGAGGTCCCTGAGGTAGAATATGACATCTTTAGTGTGAGCTACATCTGCCTTTGCCATCTTAAAAAAATAAAGAGGATCAAATATACTGAGTAAATTGTAAGCATCACTTTATAAGCAAGTATTAGTACAAATATAGTAATGTGTTTTGTTGCTCAAAGGATTTCATTCATGCAAAAGTTGTTTGTGAAAAGTAAAATAACTCAACATTTATTTTATTGAATAAGTTAAGTTACCTATTTGTACTGATTTTAGAAGGACACAGTTGAGTTTCAACCTTTATCCTGGATTCTTTGTCAATATTTGATTCAAGTTCAAGTATCCTTTAAAAATATAACAAACAAAAAATGTATAATAATTTTAACAGCTAAAAGATACAGAAGCAATATAATTAGTACTGCTAATCGTTCTAATGATTGTTTTTAGATGTAATTTTTTTTATATCTGGATTCTGTTTTTTTTAAAAATATTATCGGCATCCTTCCGTCTTGCAAGACAATGGTGCATCACCGTTGGGTTGGGTTGCATTTTCTCGTGTGGTTGTGCAGTCCTATCCTTGAGTGACAGTCTTTACCACAGCTTTTGCACACGAGTTCTGTGCTTCCGAATGTTTTTGGCCTTTCTCCTAGCTCTTCTGTCTGTAGCCTCCTCCATACTTTGATCCTACTATGACGCCCTTTTTTACAACTGTGCGCCACTTAGATTGGTCATCTGGCTTACATTCCCAGTCACTTGTGCGTATTCTGGCTGCTTTCATGTCCCTTTGGCAGACATCTTTAAATCGCAGACGTGGGCGACCTGTCTTCTTCTTTCCCGATGCCAGTTCTCCACATAGGAGGTCCTTGGGGATGCAGCCAAGGCTCATTCTTTTTACATGTCCTAGCCATCTCAAGCGTCTTTCATTAAGGATTGAGAACATGCTTTGGATATTGGCACGCATCTGGACCTCACTATTTGGCACTTTGTCCTGCCATTTAATGCCAAGGATGTGACTTAGGCACCTCAAGTGGAAGCTATTAAGCTTGCGCTCATGGGATGTATAAGTGGTCCAGGTCCATGTCTCTCTCCCATATAGCAGCGTACTGATGAAGAAGGCTCAATAGACACACAGTTTGGTTTACTCCGTTAGCTTGCTGTTTTGCCAGACCCATTTATTTAGTTTAGCCATTATGGCAGCTGCCTTGCCAACTCTACTGTTTATTTTGTCCTCAATGGACAGTGTATTGGAGACCTGGACTATTATCTTAAGTTTGAATTATTTGTTTATTTATAATAGTAAAGGCTATTTAAAACTACCTATGCTATACTCTATAGTTAGTAGTACAGCCTAGGATTATTGGGATAGGCTACTACTACACTACAGAATAAAATACAGTCTACAGTCTTTTATCTTATGTTGCATCCTACGCTTATCATGGTTTATGTCTTACATAGTCTTACATTTTCATTAAATTTTTTAATTTTGAAAGTGTGTTAATTTTCTTAATTTGTTCATGTAACGTATTCCAATTCCAAACCTGAAGAATCATAATACATTGTAACCATATTCATAATGACAATTTACTTCTTAGTTTAATCTTACTAAAACTTATTTAGAATTGACTGGACTAATAATTTAATAATAATTTTAATACTCTTCCACTACCTACTAGACTTAATTTTAATTATGACTGCTAACTGCTGTATAGAGTATTGAGCAGTGATTCCCAACCTTTTTTGGGTGGCAACCAATGTTTCCTTTAACCTGTGCAGGTGCGTGGCCTCGCAGTTATCTTCCCGACGCCACGCAGCAGTTTATAATTGCAGCTCAGTAAATTTTGTAAAATACTGCACAAAAAATGGTTGCTGTGCAACTTTGCACACAAGTTTTTTTAATTTGCGAACGGACCAACGAATCTTAGAGGGAACAATGGTGGCGACCCCATTTTATAAAAGCCATGTGACTCGTGACCCGTATGAAATTTAAATAAGTCATTTTCAATAAAGTTTTTACAAAATACAAATTTGCATCATAGAATCATAGTATTTATAGTTAATATTTTTAGTCAACAGTTGGCGACCCCCCAAAAACCCGTCCCAATCCCCAAGGGGGGGTCGCGACCCACAGGTTGGGAACCGCTGACCTAGACCTAGAGTATAGTGCATAAAATATGTAGTTAATGTAGACTGTAACTGTAAAATAAGAAAAACCCGTAAAAAACCAAGTTTTTGACTATAAATCCTTTATGTACGAGAAGTAATTAAAAGAATGTTCATTATAATACGCAGCGCCAGACCATCCAGAAATACAAAATTGCAGTTGTGTCGTAAAACGTGTTTAATATAATGCGCACCGATCAGGAATATGTTTATAAAAAGAGCTGTCAATAAAATACGCACCTTATTGCGCGACAGAAAGGTTGTTCAATATAATACGCACCGCGACGCTCTATCTCAAAAAATAGCATGATACATAGGAATAAATAAAATAATCTAAAAAATCAATAATTTAATTACGGTACATGCGATCGATCTGAAATTTTGATACATTGTTTTTATCATCGGTACGAAACTGCCTGCAAAATTTCAGCTCGCTATCTTGCGAGCATGTGGGTTAAAAATCGATCAAAAGTTTTGGCGACAAGCAAGCAAGCAAGCAAGCAAGCAAGGTCGGTCGGTCGGCCGCAGACACCACGAGTTAATATAAAGGATTTAAAAATAGTGAAGACTGAAAATAATAATACTTATAAAACTTATAATAATAACTAATAATAAAGTAATAATATAATAATAACTCTTAATTTTTGTCTTAATAAAGTTAATTAATGTTTATTAATTAATTAGTCCTCCTAGCCTATTTAAAGTATTTAATATTTATTCAGTTAAGTTAAATGTTTAAGCCTTTAAAAATAATAATTCTTTAAATTTAAATGGCATGGCCGATCAACAACAATAACAATTACAATGAGTTTGAGTATGAGTCACAATCACAACATCAACATTACTGTCATTACTCATTAACATGCACTAAATTAGTCAATGAACTCAATGCAATGGTCATGGACATGGACACTCATCAAACTCAGTTACAATTATAACACTATACTATACCACTTACGTTCACAAATCCTAAGCCTAAAACTTCGCTGGAACATCAAATTAAGTACTCATTTTGACTGCCCAAGACAAGGCTATCCCGAAATTACCACCAGTGGTGCAATCGACGTTTAAATTGTCCCCTCCTCGGTAGTTAGTAGTACTCAACTTTCGACCAGCAGTAAATTTAATTGTGAACCTCTAAATTTACGTCTCGAGAGTAGTTTCCCTTTAAACATTGGATTAAATATTCGAACTTGTCCTTGTTATTTAATGTAATCATCTAAGACCTCCCCCCTACACCCACTATTATTATTATAAACTAACGTATTTTTTTATAATCCTTATGTACTAATGACTAATGGTATTTCAAAATTGTGTCTTATATTACATTAAACGTTTCTTAAACTTAAATAGCTAGCACTCCACAATCAATGTTAAGACTCAGTAAAGTAAAGTCACTAAAGTCATGTCATGTAGTTGTCTCAGTACTTAGTAATTTAAAGTAATTAAAGCCATAGAGTGCCCAAAATTAATTTATAATAAAAATAAAACGCCTTGGCATCATAGTCTAATAGTAGTTTAGCCATAGCAAAGTTTTCAGCCAAGTTATGCTAAATTAGAGAATGGATACGTTAAGTGGTAAGTATGAGTATGTAGGCTATAGTCTAGACAGTATAGTATAGTCATAGTATAACTAGTTTAGTATCCTTATTAACTTACTTAACTTAACTTGTAATTTATTAGGTACTTTGACAGAAAATTTAAATGTAGTCCAATATGCTTAAATAATATATCATTTTAAAGGGCTTGATAAGACCTTTTCAAAAACACCTGTTTTGTCTTTCTATCTTCTATAGAAGTGGAGTTATGATTTTTTTTGTCGATTTTTTTTGCCCCTTATATAACCTATATAATTTATTCCAAAACTTGTGACCAAAATTTCAAAATTCTGTACTCTTTCCCTCACAACTTTTTTAATTTTAGAGATATGGGTATCAAATTTTCAGGATACATTCACAATCCAATGTACAAAACAATGAACAAGAAATGTTTAAAGTAAATCAAGATTTTGAATTTGTTAATAAATATATCCAAAGGCATGTTGAAAAAATCATGTTGAAAATTATAACAAAAATACAAATCAGTTCAAACATTTGCATGCCTATTGATATTGTATTTTAACTGAATATATGGTACAATTAAATCAATAAAAATATTTAAATGTTTGAAGGGTAAGTATTTGACTTTAAAAACAAAATTTAATGCAAATTATTAAAAATTATTTGTTAAAATATACCACAACGACGAGGTCTAATTACTAAGATGTGAAATTAAAATTAATTTCAACAAGTATTTGTAGATTTCAGTATCTCATTTCATTATATGATAATAAGAACATTTTTCCTGTCATTTTTCTGAGTAAATAACAAGTATTCAAATTTCTCAATATGTAATTCATAAGCGTTGTCATTGTTTTCGTCATCTATTTGTCAGTTGAAAAAATTCCAAATTCTTCAGTTGATTTTGAATATTATTATCTCTTATAAGTTACTTTGTCAAATTATTTAATTTTAATAATTGAGATTTATTTTCTTTTGATTGAATTTGTAAAAAATATTCTTTGGCAATTGTCTATGTCAACATCTTTGTAAAAAGATGATGGTAAGTAAGTGAGACTTTAAAAAAATACATATTATTTTAATTATTATATTATTACCCTTCAAAAACCGGTACATTTTAAATAAAAGGATTACAGCACAATCATTATTATTATTATTAATTCTAAGGTAAGGTAAGTATCTGTTTGGATTTAGTATTAGACAAAACATTTAATTACTATGTCAATGTCACTATGTCTAGACATGTCTGTGTTCTTATATTTAATTTAATAGTAACCATAATTATAAATAAAATACCAGTAATTTAGTATAGTATAGTATATTTATATTAATAATACCATCGCATACCATTGATATTACACCATTACATTTAGTACTAGAACACTACTAGTATTAGGATCTAATTGTAGTGTGTCCTTTAAAAAATTTATTATTAAACTGAGTATAGAGTCAATAGAGTATACAGTACAGGGTTATAGTCATAGTATTGTAACTGAATAATTTTTAGTTTTATTAACTTTTTATTATTATTATTATGTGTGTTATTATTATATTTAAATATAACGTAAACAAACTTGAACTTAATCTTTTCAATTAAATATATAATTATATATATGCATTACAATGTATAATTGATAAAATTATAAACATAAACCATTTCCGACAACCCCTTCATATTTTGTAAGGGGCGATGACTCGAAAAATTTGATGAAACGCCGATTTGTTTAGCTTTTTTCTGTCAAAACCGTTTCCGATGAAATAAATTTATTCCGTTTGGAAAATATAAAAACTAGGTACATTATTAAAATCAAGCCTTTAACCCTAAAGGTTATTTTTTAATTAAAATTATTCTAACACACCCTTCAAAAGAATTATATCACTGCCGATAAGGAAATCGAAAATACAGCACAATAGATATCCCCATGCTAAGAAATTCTGTTGCACACGTCACCGATAAAAAACTGCGCTTTTATTAGTATAAATGTGACGTAGAACGCAAAAAACCCCGATATAGCCGTATGAGTTGAGTGTAGATCGCCATGACAGTTTTTGCGTGAATTTTCCATATGCGCAGAAAGATGCGCGGAGGAGTATCGAAGTGCCTAAATTTATACTTATTTTGGTAGTACCCTTATTTGTTTATAATATTGATAAATAATAAATTATAATCTTGTCTTAAAATTTATTCGACTCAAGACTTAATAAAATAATAATTTTATCTCAGTTTCCAAAAAAAGAAAGTAGAAAGTTAATTGCAAATGCTAATCAATTTCTTAAATTATCTTTAAATTACACCCAGGCCCAGGCTTTAATTTTTATTGCACTATCAGGCTGTGCTAAACTACATTTACATGGTCACAGGATGTGTGAAATGTTTTTGTTGGTAGTGGTGTGGTGGCACCTTGCACCTCTGTCTTGTCTTATGTCTTATCTATACAGACGCTCCTTCTAGGCAGAAGATAGTTGCGTCCACAGACCATGACAGATGATCTGTTTGGCAAGTGATGCAGCGTTCACAGGCCACGGCTTTGTGGGTTCCACGCATTACCCAGCCGCCTAACTACATGTAGTGTTAGGTACCCATTCGGAGCGGGGTGACTCAAGGACGCCCTAGGCCCAGGAACAAACCCTTGCCTTCACACGGATTCGAACCCGTGACCATCGGTACGACAGTCCAGTGCGCTGCCACTCGAGGGGTGAATCAAGCAACATTGCGCAAAGCCTATTTTTGGAGGCCCCTTATTTTAGCTTCTTTTAATATTTAAATTGCACCTCCCCCATCAGCAATGTGGCTTAAAAAAAAACACCACCATAAGACTTTACAAGACTCAGTCCTAATATGTTAAAAATTTTGATAATTGATATAAATAGAAATTATTCTTCATTATTACTTTGGATTTAAATTCATACAGATGTTGAAGATTGTTTTAAAGAAATACAACTCAATGGTTGAAGTAGTCTCCAAATAGACTGAAACTGATGCTGTGAAGATTTCAGGAGTGTAAATTTCTGTGCTAGTAAAAATTTTAAAAGGTCAGGTAGCTTGAAATTTAATGAATATTCCACTACTATTTTACACTAGCATCTCTTCTGTTTTATGACATTTATTAAATCTATTATCTGCTTTCTTCTTGTCAAGAAAAATTTCATAACTTAACAAATTAAATACATTATACCCATTCCAAATACAGATATGTCTGAGACAGACAAGATACTGACAAAGTCAGATGGCAATGATCCTGAAGAAATAAGAGTTGCTCTGGATCCAGAAATAATGAGTACATCTGATTCTGATATTACCAATTTAAGGTGACGTCTTTTGCTGTGAACATACTAAAAATTACAATTTAATGTCATTCTCAGGTTTTAAAGTTCTTTAGCAATGATGACAACTCATTTAATAGCAACAACTAATTTTTTTAAAAATTTTTTTTAGATTTTACATTTTTCAATACTTAAAATACTTCTAACATAAATTTATTTTAAATCAAAACTAAAAAACATGCAATGAACAAATTTAGTGATTGTAATGAATCACAGCTCTCTCTGTGAATTAATAACTTTATTATATTGCAGTCCACCTCAAGAAACAGATATAAATTATGAACTATCTGAGCATCACAATGAGGATACAAGAGACTTGACTGCTCCAAATACTCAGATAGAAGAGGATAATCATCAAAGCCTTCTAGGTACTATAATCTTTGTCTTTCAAAATAAACTTTCTCCATTCAAATATAAGAGTGATTTTAAGGAAATAACTCTGTTTTTTGCATTTGTTTTTAAAACCTATTTTATTAAATAAACCTATTTAGAATACCATTCTTATTGTTTGCATCATTAGCACCTGCACACTAAATTTCAAAGTACCAATGCCCCTGGTTAAAATCAATTCAGGTTATAAACAACAACTTTTAAAAATTTTTTATCTCTCTGGCAACAAATGCCTCTGGGAGGGCTCAGTTTAAGATTCAAGCCCAACAATTGCAAGTGCATTAGCTTAATTTTGTACATGAAAATCTAAAAACACAGCAGTAAGAAATTTCTTAGCAGTCACACTTGTGTTCAGTTTATCTCTTTCATTTAAATCTTGTTACTATATCTTTTTTATTTTCCATTTAATTTATCTGGTTCTTTCCTTTCTCTTTATTTAATATGTGAAGTACACATTATTTGTGTTTTTGCATTGTTAACGATCATATGATTATAGAAAAGAATAATTCTTTAATCTTGAAAATGATTTTCTCTTTTTCATTGATTTCAATGTTTTGGGTTAACAACCAGGTTCTGATATCCCAAGGTACTGTAGATAAACTCATTATTTTGGATCTTTTATTGCTAAGCTTTTTTCACCATTAAGATTTTTTTTCTTTTAAAAGATGAAGAGTTACTCCTTCAAGCAATTGTTCTAATAGAGGATGCATATAGTGTGAGTATTTATTAAAACATTCTCAATATATCTTACGAGAATATTATATTTGCGTTTTATTATAGCTTCATTGAACAAAAAGTAAATAATGTAGCCATTACTGACTAGATGAAATTATATGCAAAAAACAACACCCAGCCTCTGAATGATCCCTGTTAAAGGATAGCTATTGAAAATGTAATCACACAATCATGTGTAGATGGAAGAAGACTTAAATAAGTTGAAGACTCAGCTTGGAAAAAAATATTGAAACTTTGGGCTTAGTACAAATTCAGGCAATAAAACAAATTCTACATCTGTAAATATGATAACTTTTATACCACCAAAAACAAAGAAGAAGAAAAGAAGACTAAGGAAGTTTTCAAAAGGTCCTGGATAAGATTGGCAATGACTGTTAGAATTAAGTTGCAAAAGAAATTTGGAAATCAAAAGTTGCAAATAGCACTACAAAATGTAGAGAAAGTATATAGATAGATGATATTGAAAAGAAAGAGTAAAGAAATTTGAAATATTGCCTCAATTAGAATATCGGCTATATCACACTTCACCTGCATGAAATGATTTTTTAAAGAACTCGATTAACATTAAATAGTCCCAAAATTGTACATTATATCGGGATTTGTCATGTTCTCCAAATGATGTGTATTGAGAATTTCCTGCATATTTGTCCCTTTGACAAAAAAAGATTAAGCTAGTGAAGCTTAGCTTTTATAAAATATTATTTTATAAATATATATTTTATATTTTAGTATCGCACCATCAACCACAGGCTTGGAGCAAAATACCTCCATGTCTACCGAAAGTACCAGTCTTTTCCTGTTGTTGTGTGAGTCTTTCAACATTTGCTTTATTTTCTTTGTATTCATTTTTTACCTACTAAACATATTTTTATTCATTGAAGAGTCTGTGTTTGCTGTTTATTTCTATGTTAACCCAGCCAGGTTCAATCAAATAATATAATTTCTTGTCAAGTATTAAAATGTTAAAAGTGCCTTGAAACTCTTGACACACACTTTTAATCTATAATAATTTACTTTAATTAAGAACTGATGTCATCAAATTTATTTTCAATGTCCATTTCAGATTTCGAATTTCTGTGATCTTATTGTTGCATATGCTGGCTTTTATTGAAGAACCATCTTCACTTACTAAAACCTCTGACCTCCGAACTCATCCTACCCGGGGATCAGTTCCTTGCTGGGTCACACAGTGTCTTGAACTGATTTGTTTGTCTCTTCTCCTGATTGACAACTTCCTTAGGGTAACCTAGAGAATCTTACAATCATTTTTCACAAAGTAATAACTTGGTGCTATATTGATACAAAGTTAATATGATGATATGTGAGTAGCTTTGGTAAGAGCAAATTGGTTAAATAACAAATTGGTTAAAAAAATTTAAGTATTTGATATTTAATCCTTTTTGTGTGGATTCTTTTATGATTACTGAATAAATTACCATTAAATATTTGTACTCAGGTATATCTGACAGGCTACCACTACTTTGTACGTCAAAAATGGGACATGGCAGCTATTGCCATCATAACTATTTCTCTGCTTGACTGGGCAGTGTCATTTGGCATGAATTGTCATGAAGTAAGAAGAAACTTTCTTTTGTTGCATTTAATTATAAGGCAGTAATGATATCAAAATTTTAAAAAGACAGTAAGATTTTCTTATCTCATGTATAAAAGCTAATTTCTTTTTGCATTTGAAAAAATATTATAGTTTTTAAAATGTTTTAATTCAGTAGTACTTGGATCAATTGAGGAAAACATTGAATTAATTAAGCTAATATTAATAAATTTTGAGACAACAAAAACTTGATAGCTGACAATTAGTACATGTAATAGCTTAATACTTTAAAAATGAAGCTACACAGAATTTCATTTTTATCTGCTTTGAGTTGGCTTGAAAAAAATTAAAACTTAAAAACTATATTTGAAATAGAATTGGCATGCTCAAAATATTAAATATTGTTAATTAATTTGTTTTGGTCACATTTCTCTAGCCACTTAGATGTCGGCGTCTCTTGCGGCCATTCTTCATCCTACAGAATTCTTCTCTAATGAAAAAAATAGTCAGGTGTTTGAAGAGGACACTGCCAGAGGTCATCAGGTACTGTTACCTGAAACATACTCTCTGATTATTATTGAACTTACGGGAAGAAGGCAAATCATTATCCAGGATTTTTAAAAATTATAATAAGTTGTTTTTTTAAAGGCACAATTTTGTAATTACTAAGGAAATGATCAGAAAGAATACAAATTATACATTATTTTTTTAAAATTTCAAAATTCAAACTATAAACATAAAATAGAACTTTGAAGTTGACATTTATATGAAACGTATGTTAATGTGTGCAATCCTAATTGTTGCTCTTAAAAACATTGAATACTTTTTTTTTAAAAAAAGACATCTGCAATTTGAATTCAACTAGCATATACCAAACATAAATTAATTTGTATTCCACAGTGTGTTACTCTTGCTCGCTCTGCATATAATTGTGTTTACAATGTTTGCCATGCTACTGTTTCCAATCTACGAGGTAGATGCTGATTTATACTTCTAGTGTCTTCTTACCATTACGTCATTAGTCTCTTATTTCCTGCTGCATTAAAAGGATCTGCATAGCTTTTAAAAAATAATTCAGGCAAAATTATAAATAAAAGTGAATCACAAATATATCCTACATTTTTTCAAACTTTTAGGTACTAAATTAACATCATAAATAATGGCTCTATGACACTTGGTTCCTTTTGGGTTCAAGATATTTCATTGTGTGCATGTTTGTTTTGTTTTTTTAAATTAATTATCTACTAAATTTGATCAAGTAAATTTAAAAAAGGAATATTAACACGAGTATGTCCTTTGATTAATCTATAAAACCACATTTTAAAAATAAAATGTCAATCCATTTTTAGGTCAAGGAATCTAATGTTACTCAAATTGTATCAGGAAATGGATCAGACTTACCTGCTACAACTCCAGCGGCAAGTGTTTATAATCTTTTAATTAGTCAGCAGCTCTTGTCTTTATTTTCATCCTTATAAGGGTATCTAATTTAAATTATCTTTAAATATTAGTTTAAATCTTTGTTGTACTTTATTATTATCATTCTACTTTTTATTTAATCTGTTTCTCCTCTACAGCCCGATGAGGGTATGAGATATTTCAATTCACTTCTGGAATCATTTGTCAGTTTGCTGGTTCTGTTGACAACAGCCAATCATCCTGATGGTACAAAAAAAAACTGTTTTGCCAGTTTTAGACATTAGGCTTTATGTTTGCACTACATGACATATACATTATGCATTCGTTTGGAGTTGTTTTTAAAAATTAAAGCTGTTTGTTGGAAACATAACTTATGTTAATTGTATTTTTACATTTCAGTTACTCTTCCTGCATACAGTCGTAATAGATTGGCCTCCATTTTCTTCATAATATATTTGCTCGTTGGTAAGCTGTTGTAATACATTGAACTAATGAAATAATGGGGCTCAAGTAATACAGGAATCATTACGTATAACACCTTCTAATGGGTCTTAACAACACTCTCAAAGGCACAATGTTTTATTTTATTTTGCAAGCAGCTTTTTCAAAAAATTCATTACTCACAGAGACACCAACCAACTAACAGACAGGGGAAATAATATGTTCAAGTGAGAATATGCAATTAAAATTTTTTTTGATTAATGAAAGGGAGTTAATTTTCTTAAACACAACAAAGAAAGGTCATGAACCATAGTTTCTAGGCTTTTAATTCTAGTACAGTATCTGCAAAAGATTTTTTCATATTTAGTGTTTATTTAAAGCTTTCATTTTCAAGTTCTATGTTAAATTTCCTAAAGTTATTTTAATAATATTGTATTATTTCAGGTCTCTACTTCCTTATGAACATGCTTCTTGCTGTCATTTATAATCAGTTCAGAGGTTACTTTCTTGTAAGTCATTCAGATATATAAAAAATCTAAAATGTGTGAAAACATTTCTACCCTACGTCATTTAACTTTTTCCTCCTGGTTTTTATTCTTTTAGTTTCATTAAAAAAATATATATTTATAGAAAGGTTCCTTTTTTTAAATCCCTTATATTAACTTCACCGCCGTCTCTGTCTGTCGTCATCTCATGGGCGGGCGGAAAAACAAAAGTAAAAAATGACCCACTTCCCGTGATCCGATCGAGCTGAAATTTGGCACATGGACACGTCTTACCTAACAATGCATCGTATCAAAATTTCAGATTGATCAAACGTACCGTAATTAAATTAATGCATTTTTAGTTTATCCTTATATAGCGTATGTAATTCAAATTAACTGTTTATTTTTTTTTCCACGTGAGAGTTTGAGTTGACGCTTTGACGTCGACCGTCGTGCCGACACCCCCTCACGTCCCATCCCCCGTTATTATAGACAGGGGACATCACTCTGTGTCAGTCTGTAAATGTTTGTCGCGTTGGAAAATAATCAATACTTTTAGTTCTGTCTCATATATAAGGGATTTATAGTCAAAAACGTTGTTTTTACGGGTCTTTTTTATTAACCACGTTTTATTAACTCACTTTCGTTCCTGTGGATTTGTTTGTTTGTCTGTCCACAATTTTTCAAATCTGCCAACATAAAATTAAACCACTTCTCATGGTCCTAGAGATCTCAAAATTTTACCACAGATAGATCTTGGATGACAATGCATTGTATCAAAATTTCAGATCGATCGAATGTACCGTTATTAAATTATTGAACTTTTTAGTTTATCTATATTTTATTATGTACTTGCTTTCGTGTCTGTCTGCCCGCAATTTTTCAAATTTGCCAATGTAAAATTAAACCACTTCTGATGGTCCTAGAAAAAAAATATTTTTAAAAACCACGTTTTTATTAGTGGACTAAAAATAAGAAAATAATTTAAAACTTATAAGTTCAAGTACTTCGATTTAATATGACTAAAAACGTGGGGCGGGTGTTTGGTATAAAAATTAAAGATTTCTATTTTAGAAGGCAAAAGACAAAAGAGAGATCTATAAGTGAGAGAGTGAGTGAACCGCATATGTTAAACCTCATAAACGCCAGTCCCACGTTTTTAGTCATATTAAATTAAAGTACTTGAACTTATAAGTTTTAAATTATTTTCTTCTTTTTAATCCACTTATAAAAACGTGGTTTTTAAAAATCATTTTTTTACCTTTATTTATTAATTAATTAGGACAGCGATAAAGCTTTTCAATAAAATACAAAATACACAAACAAATTGTGTAATGAATACAATAAATTTAAGCTTTATTATTAAGCTAGTACAACAGTAAACATTTCGGCTAATGCCTTCATCAGTACAATTAACATACAGTACTTACATAAGTATTAAAATAACAACAAACAAACAATGACACAGGATACAAGAATTAAACCACCCGTAAAAACAAAGTTTTTGACTATAAATCCCTTATATATGAGACATAACTACAAGTATTGATTATGCATTGATTTTTTTTATAAATTAATCAGTTAATCCATTTTCAATCCTTAGAACTCAATGCAAAGCAGTCTTGTAAGGAGGCGCCTGGGAGTTCGAGCTGCCTTTGAAGTTATGAGAAGAAAACGATATGGTGCCATTGGTCAAAACCAAAATCCTTTCTGTGACCTAGGGTAATGTTACTATGTTCATAGGGTGAAAGATAGGAATAGCTATGAAGGCTTTTTAAAAATCTACTCGCAATATCAAAGACACTCAGCAAACATATAAAACTTAGGCTATTCAACTCTTGCATAATCCCTGTACTAACATATGGATGTGAAAGCTGGAAATCCACTCAAGCTATAGAAAAGAAATTAGTTGCCTTCGAGAACAAATGCCTCCGAAAAATTTTGAATATAAAATGGAGTGATTTTAAAACAAATGAAACAATAAGAGAAGAAACCAACCAAGAATATGTGTCAACCTTTATAAGGAGAAGGCGTTGGAATTATATCGGTCATGTTCTTCGAATGGACGAGAGAAGACTACCACGGCAGGCCTTCATATGGACACCAAAAGGCAAAAGAAAACAAGGAAGACCAAAAGAAACCCTACGTAGAACAATCAAAAGAGAAAGCTCAAGCATGGGTGTAAGAAATAATCAAGACCTAATACAATTGGCGACGGATCGTCGTAAATGGAAATTAATGACTTCTGCCCTATGTGCCATATTCGGCCCGAGAGGAACTAACTAACTCGCAATATTCATACAATTATTTGAATGTTTCAGTTACAAAAATATGCTATTAAGGACGGAAATGTAATTTCGATAATTTTGTTTTTAGGTAATTTTATAAAGTTTTAATTTTTTTCATATTTTTTATTGTTAACAAAAAATCATTAAAATAGACAAAGAGAGCTTAAAAGTATTTGTCATCAGTTGTTTTTGTTTTTCCAGTATCAACAATTAGAGCAATACCAAATTTGTATTCCACAGTGTTAAATTAAACAGTTAAAGCAGCTTTACTTGGTTTCATGATGACTTCAAGCCCAAAATGTATCAGTCAACATATTTTTGAACATTATTTTGCTGCTTGTTCTCCAGGGCTGGCGTCAGTGGCAGTGTCATTAAAAGTATTGTTGAAAAGACATTGCTACCACAACATATACGCAACTCCCTACTAGAGGTAATATACTTCTTTTTTGTGTGTGTCAAACATACTTGTGGTGTAATTGTCAGCATATGTTATTTAACTTTGAGATCTTTTTATCTAACACATGGATTAATTTTGTTTACATTTTTTTTTAATGTATAGAAAATAAAAGATGGGGAAAACCAAAACTTCTCTGCCAGCCAGTTTAACTACATCTTTCTTAGCCTTGATAATGATGTCGTTCACAAACAGGTCAGTTATCTATGAACCCACAATTTATTGCATTTCTTTAAACTATGACAATAAAGGGGTAGAATTAATCAGCTCAGATGAAAAAGAAATTAATAATAAAATGATTCAATTTTTCGTGTCAACTTTTGAAGTTTCACAGTATCATATTTTATTCATAATTTCTTCTGTTTAAACTAAACCAATATATATATATATTATTTTTAATTTTTTTTTGTATATATTTTTTTTTACTGATTAAGTTGAGTGTACTTAAAATTCAGATCAGTAAATAATATTACGACATAAAATTAAATTACTTACAAGATTATACAAGGGTTATATCATTAACTACTTATTATACAAAATCTGTTCTGAACAAATTATTTTTTATTTTATGTTTTGAAGAAAAAAAAAGTTAAGTATGGCATTAATCAATTACTATAAGACTCTAAGAAAAATTTGACAAGTTTCCTCTTCAATTCCCACAGTTGCCAGCAGTACGATGGTTTACTCATCAAAAATGGAGGATGATCCAACGACTCTTAGTGCACAAATACTTCACTTACTTTGGCATGTTGATGGCATTTATTAATCTAATCATTATCACAGTAAGTGAAATCATTGTTTCAGAAATATATTTTGTTAGCTGGTTTTAATATAACAAAAAAATGGTTTCTAATATTTTTATGTTGTGCATAAAAAGGTATTTAATTTTCTTATAACTGTCTCTTTCAAAAAGATTCAACTAGGTGCCAAGTATGACAGTTCGTTTAGGGAAAACCACTCAACATTACGAGTGAGTAGTTTTGGTTATTTTTAATTTAGAAAAACATTTTTATTATTAAAAAATTTTTTTTAATGTTTCCATGGTGACCACTACTTCCCCACTCCAACTCACCCATACGTGCTGGGCTGGCTTTTCCAAAATACATTAGCACCTTTTTAAGACTTTGTAGAAACAATTATAGCTTTACCAGAATTAATTATAGTAAATTTGTCTATAAGTTAAAGCAATAAAAATACTCTGGATGTTAAATACAAGATATTGATCTGTGCACAAGTTATGAATAACATGACATAAAAGTCAGTTGATTTAACTTTATGCTACTTAGGGGTCGTCCATAAAGTACGTCACGATATTTTTGACCATTTTTAACTCCCCCCTGTCACAAACTCTCACACATCTCGGACCCCCCCCCCAAAGTACGTCACACTTTCGAACAAAAATGTTGTTTTTTATTAACAAAATAATAAAAATTTAATATAAAACACAGTGACGTCACACAAGGCCAGACACCCCCCCTCCCCCCTGTCACAAACTGTCACACTTTCTTATACACCTTCCCCCCCTCTGAAGCGTGACGTACTTTATGGACAGCCCCTTATTTCTATAATCAATTACCTTGCTAATTATTGCAGATTGTCAACTTCACATTTGTGATGTATTACATGATAGAGCAAGCTGTTAAAGTGTGGGCTTTTGGTTGGCGTAGGTACCTGGCAGACTTGGGCAATATTTATGATGCCGTCATCACTGTGGCTCTTGTTGTAAGTTACTAATGCGTGAGGCATTCATTTTATGCCTAGTTTGCTATATTATCACAAAGGCCAGCTACTCCATTAGATAACTTGTTATCAACAAAAATACATTTGTTCCAGATTGGTGAGACAGTCTCAGCTTCACTTTATGGTATACCGTACTTTCCAAGGTCAGTTTTTGTTATAAGTCATTTAAAATTCTTTTCATTCTAGGAAAAAAAAATGTCAACACTGAAATATTAACAATGATAAATTTAGCCTGCCTTCCTGTCAAAAAGAATAAGATCCCATCAAATTTACTAGTTTTTTTTAAAGAGTCTTAACTGTTTTTTTATACTGCACTTCGGTTTAATTGATATCCTTGGCAATGAGAGACATCAATAAAACATATAAATTCCTTGATGTTAATTCTTCCATGCAATGGTTTATGACATTAAGAGAAACTGCCAACAAGCACGTTTCCAAGGTAAAATTTAGCATATGAATTGGGAAAAATAGAGAAGACTCCTTGAATGGATCAATTTTTGTTTATTTGTCTTCACAAACTGAACTTTTTCCACCAATTGATAGCTCTAAAGAGATGATTGCTGGCAGCTCCAGTACTACCATGTGGAACATACTGAGACTGGTGAATGTTCTCATTATTGTGCGCCTCTTCAAGGCCATCCCACACATTAGGGTAAGACATTTGTGTTTTAATTGTTAACACAACACTTTCCTATTTAAAAAATTTTTAAAATTCTGTGAACAAGTTTTTAACATTTTTTGTAACTGCCCAGATAGAAAAAAAATAATAATAATTGAATACATTATTGCTAAAAGATTTACTTAGATTCTATTTACCCATTAAAATTTTTAAGGAAATCTTTCTTTACTTCGATTACATTGGCATAATTTATGTTATTCCTAAATATGAAACTGTTAATGTAAAATTAGAATAATAATCTTCTGTATAGAAGGAGCATCTGTAACAGATAAATAATAAAGTAGAAGCTTTGAAAATAGAGTAACACTGTAAATAATTTTCTAATTAACACCATTTCATATTTGCTATGCTGCATAAAATCGATAAATAAATTTCTTCTTACATGAAGTCAATGTCTCTTATTGTCATGGTGTTAGTGGATCTGTTACGCAACATGAAGGCCTTTGCTGGAATCTTAGTGGTAAGTGATGGAAGTTGTCACATATTACTTTTAATGTGTGTTGTAGGCGTTCTCACGTAACACAATCTTTCTTGAAATAGTTCCTTGAAGCACTAATGTTAACAAAACAACTTTAATACGAACAATATTTACATAAATATAAAATTGAGGTTTCACATCGTTGAGACATAATCAACACAGTCAGCCATCTTACCATCACGCCATCACCCTCGAACATTCTCCCGCGCTTCACTCACGTGTCTTCTCTGTCATCAAACTCGTGATTCTCACGTGACAGAAGTATATATGAAAATTCATTAAAATATTAGATATTTTAGATTATTGCTTTATTTTTATCTGTAAAGATATTTTATGCTGCTACAATTTTTGTTGTTTGCTAAACATTACATTAAAATAATTATTCTTAAAAATAAATTTCATATTTATAATATCATTTAACCAGGCCATTAAAAAACCTTCATTTGGCCGATATTTCACACTCATTATGAATGATTAAATTTTCACGTAATATTTTATCTCTTCCTGAAGGCCATATACTATGTGTTTGCAATATTTGGTATGCAGTTGTTTCAAGGAAAAATTAAGTATGAGCCTGACTTTGTCAACAGGTGTGTATACAAGAAATTGAGTCACTATGTTTTCAAACTGTTGCTTTAAGTATTTTACTCACAAACTTGAAGTTTTTAATGTGTAGCTATTAGGTTATCTGTAAATTGATGATAGATGAAGTACCTCAGTTAAATTATATTATAAGATCTTATACAGCGTTGAATTTCAGTCTGGGGGCTGGTCTCACAGTGATTTAAATAAAAAGTAAAGAAAATATACGTTAAATATAGAACATTCACAATTTAACAAAACATAATGACATGGATGGCTCATATCAACTACTTGAAGAAAGGTCAGATGATCAATCCAGAAAGTACAGCTTGAAAAGATGTGTTTTTAGTGCAGCGTTGAAGTCCTGAATATTACAAATGTGTAATAGCAGAAAATTCTATTGTTTCGTTGCACAAAATGAGACAGATTGTTTTAATGCACATCTGAGGAACAACAACCATTTATTTTATTAACAGAACATTTCCTTGTGGAACTTATGAGCAGATGAACTACTGGCCAAACAATTTTGATGATTTTTTTGTAAGTCCTTTAATATCCATCGATGTACATTATTTTTAACCAAAAATTGTGTGTCTGAAAAACAATATTACAGTCGAAACCGGTTAAGTCGACGGCGTTGGGGTATGAAAAATGGCGTCGAGATAACCGATGATCGAGTTAAAATGAAAACCAATATGGCGGCAAAGTATTAACATGTGCTTGAAATTTCTTTATGTACATGATTAATTAGTTAGCGTTAATTAGTGATGGGACGATTAATCGGAATCGTATCGGAACCCTAATTTTTCTTCACTCTTTCCTAAGGTTGTAATGACCGTTCGTTTTTAAGGATCGTTTAAAATTTAAATATAACCATGGTTCCTACTCAGGAAAATGGAGAAAAGTCGGGAATTCTTTAAAAAAAATTATCGGCCTTGAAAGTCGGGAAAAGTTATGACTAATCGGGAATTAAATATATATATATATATAAATTCCCGATTAGTATATATAATATATATATATAAATATATATATATATATATATATATATATATATAAAGCCGAAGAAAAGGACTTTGATTACGTCTCTGTCATGTTTTGATTCCATTTAATTAAAAATAAGTTACCAGTTTATAATTGTCTGCGCATGCGCTAAAAGGTCAAAGTTTACGCCTCGCCTAGTCCCGCGTGTCACAGCCGCTAGCGTTTGCAATGCCGTCGAATCAGTGAATAAAAAAAAATAAATAAACATAGCAATATGGTAACTTTAAGTTTAATGCTTTTGACGTGCAGGATATCTGTTACTATCAGAACGCTCTCGAATTTCCTCAGTCTTGTAATAATATAAATAAAACTATTGTTGCCTTGACCGTTGATCACAGCACGCTGTGGACTGTGTGTTAGACCTCGGCCGGCAACTAAGTAAGCGAATTTTTAAAAAAATCATTCCTTATCAGAATTCGACCTACAAAAGTGATGACGTGTATATTAATAATATTATATACATGTACTGGAATATTAATAAATAAAAGGATTTGATTTCATCATCATGCGCGTGTTAGTGTCACAGTCACGTATCTTACTGGTAACAAAGCAACAACAAACTATTAAAAAAATAATAATTCTTTATTTAATTATATAAAAACCACCGTCGATTCTCGATACAAACCTTTATTTTAATTTCTAAAGATATTTGTTTATCTTAAAAAATAAAATGATTAATGCATCAGAAAATGAAATAAGTTTAATAATAATATAACATGCACTGCGAAATAATGACGGATTAAAGATCGCTAACGCCGATTTACGGGCACCTCGAGTGAATACATCTAATTCACACATGGATCGAAAGTGAAAGAAGATAATAACATCCGGTAATTTTTATTGAAATCTCATAGAATCACACAATAGCCGGAAGTCTCGAAGAAAGCGAGATGTCAACACTATTTTGAACTAAAAATGCATTGCTAGGCGAACCGGCGAGGATCGAGCTAACCAACGTTAAGTTGCAAATTTGGCCCTCTTTTGTGCTCGAGGTATTAGGTTTCGGCGATACAAAGAGAGAATTTGGCGGTTCCAATAAAAAACGTCGAGTTAGTGGGGTGGTCGAGCTAACCGAGCTCGAGGTAGGTGGGTTCGACTGTATATCAAATCAATTTCTTTTTCCAATCCTGTAATTTTTTGCTGAAATAATTAACCTCTCTAATATAATTTAGCCTCTGTCACTAGTTTAAGTTGTAATTTGTTTTTCATTTTGTCTTGTCTCCAGTCATCGATTGTTGTGTTGTGGGATGTGATGGTTGTCAACAACTGGATGGTGTTCCTACAAGTTTACAGGGACAAGACTTCACCGTAAGTGGTGAATGGTCACAAATAGTCAGGAACTATTTTAAATAGTTTCCTGAAAAATTATAGCTTTATTGTAGCTCCTCTTTAATGAAAACTAAAAGTAATCATAAAAATTTTAAGTTTATTATTAATTTTAATTAATTATCTATGATCTATCATTGGATTATTTAGTGTCCGGCTTGAGTTTCTTTGTGATTGCACAGATCTTGAAATAACTTCGGAGTCTGCAAACATTATCATTAAGAAATTTTGATCAAGAATCTCACTTATATGAGCGTCTCATACTTTGTTCTGCTAAAGGCCTATATACATATACATTGAATTTATTTTTAAAAAATTTTAACTCTTAGTTTTATCTTGGGAAACATGTCTTCTTTTTGAAATTTATTTTTTAAAACTTTAAAATAAAATAAGACTCGCTTACATACTTAGTTTATATGAAGAACTTTGTGGATTTTTTTGCTGAAATGTTATCTGTTTGTTCAATAGTTTCATAAAAATTAATTAAAATCAGAATCTGATTCCTGTCAAATTAATGTTAAATTATTTATAAATATTATATTATGAATATTATTTATAAGTATTATTTAAAAGTATTTATTTATATTATCTATAATTATAAGTCATGAGTTACTACTACTGGTAACGTGATATTTGATTACAGTTGGTCCTACCTGTATTTTGTGGCGTGGTGGCTGTTATCTGTCATCATTGTTCTGAATCTCTTTACAGCACTCATCATGGAGGTTGGCAATTATATTTAATATTTTATGTTAATACTTTTTTTCTTTGGAAGTAAACAAAACCTGCTATTCAATAGCAACAGACTTAAGTAATGTTGATAAATAGTATAAAATAGTTATTAATTGCACCCACTTAAGTATATTTTGTTAAAAATTTTAAGTTACCTATTTAAATGATTACTAAGAAATTAAGAAGTTATGAACTTTTAATGGTCTGCTAAATTTTTGTGTAGTGCAATCTCAAATATTAGTTGCTGTAAGGGGCCGTCCATAAAGTACGTCACGCTCCAGAGGGGGGAGTGGGTGTACGAAAGTGTGACAGGGGGGAGGGGGGTCAGGCCATGTGTGACGTCACGCTGTATTATATTATATATTGATCATTTTGTTAATAAAAAAAAACATTTTTGTTCGAAAGTGTGATGTACTTTAGGGGGCCCCCCTGAGATGTGTGACAGTTTGTGACAGGGGAGAGGGGGGGGGAGCTAAAATGGTCAAAAATAGCGTGACATACTTTATGGACGGCCCCTAATTGGTATTCTTCAATTCCTTTCATGTCAAGAATTTCATAATGAAGTGGGATAGACGACGTCAGATGAGTGAGACCGACTCAGTGGTAGCAAATACCTATGAACATCTGACAGTTTCAGTTCATCACAGCAATGTTCATACAATGTTCAAGTATGTTGTTGTTTTAAAGTACTTTAAGCCTAAAATATTGCAGATATTGTAACGTGAACCAACAAAACAATTAATTCTATCTCTAGATGTTCTTGCTTTTATTTATGACTGGTACAATGAGAAGTGAAGCACTGCAAATAAAAAGTGGGCATCATGGATATGTGGATGCTAGGGAAATGATTTTTTTGGGGGGGAAGGGGGGTGTTACACAGCCAGTCAGAACAAAGACATTCGTGTTTTTCATTGCATTTGGTCCCTTTCCTAATGGTTTGTTTTTATCTTTCTTAGAGACGTGTTGAAAGAGCCTGCTGAGAATGAATTGCTGTCATCTATTAGAGCTCACAGGTATCTGCATCTGGACAGGTGAAAGAGTTGGATCAGTGGAATATAGATCACCCATTCTTAATTCTTAAACCATGTTACATGAGCACTGGGAGCGTTAATCACACTGTTCCATGTATGTAGAGAAGAAACAAAAATATGTTTAAAATGTGCATATAGTGGTGTATATGTTTAATGTTAGTGGTATTGTAACTTTTTGAGGAGCCCCACTGATCATTGTCAGCTGGATCACCCAGTAGGAGTAACTCATTTCTTTCACAAAGGCACTACAGGGTCTGCATAATGCTAGATAATAAATTGTTACAAAGTAAAGAAACTTCTGTAATATCATAGAATTCATATCATGACTGGCACCAAAGAGGATCAAAATATTAATGGAACTCTTTTTATACATGTTTTTACCTTCACATAAAGTACTAAATAGTGAAATTTGGTTTTAAATAAGCAAAAAAATTTAATTTCACCTGTAACAAGATGTATTATATTTACTGTATGTACTAAATATCAATGGCAGTTTTAATTGTTTTACATATAACTAACATTTAAATCTGCAGATTAAGTTTGACCTTTCATTACAATTATTCTAAATATTCCAGAGTATTTTTATTATATAAAAGTAAATACTTTGCAGTGAAAAAGCTTTTTAAAAATATGCCAATGTTATGAGATTTTTTAAAATACCAAAAGTGTTTTATGTTGCATATATTTTAATGTAACAAACAGGGGTATTTAATTATTAATGTAGTTGAGGAAGGCAAGAATAAAGTGTGCAGTGTTATCTCTAGCTGCCATCATTTTTTAGTGTCAATGCACTCAAATTTGGCTCATTAATCGTTATTGAACGAAACAATATTTGAAAATCATTAGGATTGCTTCTACATTGCTCTTATCAAATTTCTTCCTCAAGTGGCCCTTTCTGTTTCTCTTTTAAATACTGGTACATGTACTGAGTTTTAAACATGGATTTCGAAAGTCATTGCTGCTTCTTAGCAATGCTTTAACTTTAATGTTACCCCTTTAACTATGCTACGTACTAAACACTGATGTTAGATATTTACCTTTTATTTATAAAAGGAGTTAACTTACCATGATGCTTCAAACTTTGGGATTTAATTTTTGTCAGTAAAAAGGCATCCTGATTGTTTGGGTTCCACTCTTTACAAGACGTCTACCATTATTTAAAAACTTACTGACAACAAATTTAGAAACAATGATATTAAATGTATTGACAATATTAATTATTTTCTACTCGTTTATAAATATGTAATATATGCTACTCTTAACTATTTATTTGCTCTTTTAGTTTTTCCAGATTTTTAAAAAAAACTAGGCACTGTATTTATTTTTTGTTGTAAGTATTCCTGTAAAAAAAAATCTGCTAGTCTCATCTTGACAATGTTATCATAATTCTTTCCTATCCCTTGTTAAAATAGGATTTTTAAAAATATTTACACAAGATATTGAAGATGGTGCTCCATGATAAATGTATTCTTAGGTACCTAAATATTTTGTTGAAGTTTGAAATTAAACATATAGATATATAAAAAAATTAAAGTGATTATTTGTTAAAGGTTGGTTTGTTTTTTTTTGCGACTCAGCTGCAAACAATTCTACTTTCGCTATTATTCTTAATTTTTGGTTAATTTGTAACTCTTAAAATTTAACTGTGAATGTTTTTGCTTGTAAATATTCAGTGGTGCTATATTAAAATGTGACACAAGTTTTAACTAAACTCAAAGTTTTAAAATATGTGTAACTCTATGAAGTCTTTTTAGTTTTTTTTAAAAAAGTAATTCATTTTTAATTATTAAATATATTTAATTTACATTTTTAAACATTGTATTCCCATGTCATATAAGTTAAAATGAAATAGTGTTTTTTTAAAAATTAAATTTTATGTTATTGCAAAATTATCCATGTATCTTTCTAATGAAGTATATTTACCTACTTTTTTTTTAAATGTAACATATACTGTTATCTTTTATAATCCAGTGTATTGATAGTATTATTAATAATACAGGGTTGGAGCTTAAAACTTTTATTTTCTGTAACATATTTACAAAGCTTTAAAGACTTATCCTTTAGTACAAGAGATGACAAAATGTGTAAATATGTTGTGTCCTGATTTTAAATTTGATTGATGATTTTAAATTAGCATCTGTGATAATTTTTAAAACTTAAGTAGGTGGTCTTTATTAATTTTTAAAATTTTATTCAACATTCTCTCTATATATTGTTGATTTTGAGACTATATATTGTTCAGATGCAATGTAACCAATACAAAGGTTATTTGTTCGTTTTTTTTAAAGAGATGTTTTAAAGGGAGGGACATTGATAATGCTAATTGAATACAAGATTAATGTCAAAAGGATATTGTAATCCTTTTTTTAGAAGATATTATTTACCCTGTATATATGAATGAATATTTTTTTTTAAAGAAATGACACTGTCAGCTATTCTGAGATAAAATAAACATCACGAAAAATTCAAAAAAACATATTAAAACCACAAATGACTTTTATTGTTTTTGTAAGCATAAGTGGTTACAACTTGAACAAAGTTTTTGATGAATTAACAATTGGTGGTTGTCTTCTTAGTTTAGTTAAGTTACAAAATTGTAATTGTTCAAATAAAGCATTCATTACTGCACCATCGCCATCAAAACCCCTACAACGTCAAGTTACAACTCCTCAGTAAATTAAGTGGAATTATTTTAATCCTTGTGCCGTTGCAAAAATTTTCATTAAAAAAAATTGTAAGCCTTAGATAACAATAGTACAAACATTCAAATTGAGTTGATCACATTTTTCATTCACATTTGTAATTTGATTTCCCAGTGGAGAAACATTCAGACTGTCACACCAAAATTTTTACAGTTATATACAAGGAAAGTTATGTATAGACACAATGCATCATGAAGTTGAAACTAATGTAGGTTTAGTTCCTAACTGAACAGACATGATATCACAACACAACTTTGTAATATCCATATGAGGGAGGAAACACTTACTAATCTTGGCTAACTTCAATAATTGTTTCCCAACACACATAATCAAAAATACATTGCATTCTTGTCTATTGAACTTAGTGGCAGACTTCACACAGGGAGAGTTATTAAATACTTTCTTATCCCACCATGTCACAAAGTATTTTTGAAAAGTGTTGAAATGTCAAATACAATAACAACAAAGTGGTATTTAAGAAATACCTAAATAAATATTGTGAACAAACAAGATGAATAAAATCATTCCTTCCAAGTGATCAGACTTAATGGCATTAGAAGAAATAATTAATCACAGTATTACACACTATTATTAGATACAGTCGACCTGCTGTTTGTGCATGTATTAAAAACCTAGGACACACAGGAAATTGAATACATAATTTGCTGTTTTTTTTTAAAAAGAGCTATTACCTTGGAAAGTTTTACCTTATTAACTCTGTATTGCTTGAACATTTGGTGATAAAAATATAGAAACACATAACAGAAGTTTCACTAAATAAAAGCACTTACATCTTTTCACATTTTAAAATATGCATTTCTTTAAGGGTTTCACTGTATGAAATTGGAAAAATATACATATCTCTTTCATTGTTACACACAATTTCAAAATAAAGTTACACATTTCTACATGCAAAGGCACATGTTTGGGGAAATGGCTGCTCAAATTAATGATCAAGGAATTTTAAATAGGCAGCATCCTCTTAACATTGTCACGACAGAGAACTTTGTGCTTGTTAATGTCATTTCAGACAGAAACTGTTTCTTTATTTTTGGAAGTAAAAAGGCAATACCTAATAAATGGATCTTCATATTGTTTTAATTTAATTCCACAGTTGTCAGTTTTGGTTAATTTTAAGTTTCCATCGAGCCCTTTTTCATGAACCTCTGCACAAAATGAATATGCTTATTTGCACCGCAAAGTATTTAAAATATGTAAACTTTATAAGTATTATTTAACTGGCCTTGAAAGACTTTTGGGCGCAGAGCTCTAGGTTAACTACTTTGACTTCAAACCATATATATTTAAGACTTCATAATTTCATTGTCAATATATTCCAATACAATATGTTAACACAGCTAAACATGTATACAATATTATGACCAATTTTCTGACAAGACTCAAAAGAACCTAACCTGTTCATGATTTTAATTAATCTAAATTCAATTTTTAAATGTTTGCTTATCAAAACTTTAGATGGATTTGTGCTTAAAACTATTAAAAGGAATTTTTAAAAATGTAGCTTAAGTATTTTTAGCAATTGAAATAAGTAATACTAAACCTAGATACAGCAAGTCACTGACAAAAGAATATAAAAACTTTCTTTGTTTTATATTGTTCTTGAGTTAATAAAATGTTAATCTTGTTTATCCACACTATGATATATCAACTGTGATATAGGAAATAATACATTTCAACAAAGAAAATGTACAAATTACTCAACACAGAAAATTTATAAATTACTTTGACCAATTAAAACCAAAAGAAAGAAAGGTTCTAAATAGATCTGTCAGAATGTGCACAAGGAGACTGATGAGAGGTTAAAGTTAATCATAGATCTGGAATATAACTTAGATAAATGACAATGACAGACAATTTTTTTGTAATGGTCTTTGCTGTATCTGCTTGTTAAATAATTGCACCTTTTTATGCTGCTATACAGTGTTTATTAGGGTTCATTTCCAAAGAATAGAAGTACTAACATTCACCAACCATATATATCTAAAAAATCAAAAGTTAAATTTTATTTTTAAGCTCAGACACACAAAAATTGTTAAAACACGGATTTTAAAACTCCAGAAATTAGCAAATAAAAATAAATAAATATATTTAAAATCAACTACATTGGAAAACGAAACACAAATACACAACTTGAAATAGGAAGTTTGGCGCAACTGAATGGTGCAGTAACATTAGCAATAAAATAAGAAAACAAGCATATTTTCCTCTTATTAGTCATTCAAGGAAATTTGTCAAATGCCATATTTTATAACTTTCAGAATAATGAACTGGACAAACACCAGAATAAAGAATATATATAATATTTTTTTAAAGTTGTATCCACTAGACTTCTGGTTTAAGTGAACAAAAAATATTTAAAATCAAACCTAAAAGAATGTATTAATTTTAAATAATAAGTAATTCTATTGTAATAGGGATTTCTCCTTTTAATTATCAATCATCAAAATAACCTGTTTACTAATATATTTTTGTAAAAACTTTACAATTATGGCTCATCCCTTATTTCTATGTACCTTAAAATCCAATACAAAGAGTGAAATTATGATCACATTAGAATTGAGTGACACAGACACATAAAAGTCAAAGAAAAAACTAAAGCAAGGCACAGGCTTCAATTTCTACTTTATCAAGCTAACTTTATTTTGGGTGATCCCTTAAAATAGAACTGGCAAAGGTGGAGTTATTATGTACGGTACCCAACAAATTAGAAAACCTAAAATGAAGGGAGGAGGAAGTGGAGAGCAATGAGAATGGGCATTGAAAAAATTCAGTTTACAAAATTATTTTATAATTTTTTAAAAATTATTTAAAGAATGGCTTTTGCATAGATTTGAGTTAATGCCTTCAATAAAGTAAGAAAAGTCAAAACATGATTGAAATGGTGGTTCTTAAGAAAATTGACCTCTAGCTGCTTTGGTGACAAAAATATCTTTCTCATTTGATAATACAATGTACAAGGAGAAGATCAGGCAGTAAAATATTGTGGCTTGGCAGTCATGGGATTCCTTATAAAAAATTGTTATAACTTGTTCCTCAGCTTAAGGTAAACACTTATTAAATCTATATCTCTTCTTTTTGAAGAAAAAATAAACACAAACAACTTTTGCAGTTTTGCTCATTTTGATGTCATGATACATGACAAAATGATTCATTATAATTTAATTCCCACTGAATGTGGAATTGGGTGAACAGGGACCTTTTTTTTTAAAATAAAAAAATCCACCCTTACAAAGTCAGTTAAAGCATTTTTTAAAAAAAAGCAGTGACTACCACCTTTAACCAGGTTTCATGAAACCGGTGGTTTCCACAGAGTTCGAACCTGGAATCCCTTGCCGGTGTCTGGCCCTCGTGGGTTGCGAACAATGATTACCTTGTAAGAGCTGTTATCCTCCGTAATACTTTTTAAGCGGCTAAGAAGACGCTCAGGCCTACGGGTGTCACTGGTAAAGATAAAGAAAAGCTTAACTCGCAGTTTTAATCTAAAAACTATAAGACTATTAACTATCGTTTTGAACATCAAAAACATTTTAATTTATATTAACATACCAATACAACTTAAATTTATCAATGCTGAGTTAATTTAATTCATGATGAAACCCAAAGCGATCCAACTAACCGTGACAAGCAATTCAGTTTTTAAATGATTACATATGAAGTTTAAAATATTTTTTATTTTTTTTTAAGTTCCAAGTAGATCTCATACATCATAAAAATACCTTAAATTAAAAGTAAAATAAGTTGTTTTTTTTTAAAATGTACAATGCCAGAATGACTAAACTGGCTCACGTAACATATTTGAAGCTCTATCAACTTACGTGATCTTGCGCAAACTACAGGCAGAGTACTTCCCATTCCTCTGATTCTGGACAAGGACAAATTCTACTTCATCTCCTGGCTGAATGACAGCGCTGTCATGAACCTCTGAAATGTGGAAGAAAAGCTTCTTTCCCTCCTCAGCTTCATAATTGATGAATCCAAACTGCAATTAGAAAGATATATTTATAGTAGTTCAGAAAATATTGATGAGCATTAAAAAAAAAGGAAACTGCGTTTAGAGCAAACAATGCATGCACACACCTGGCCTTTGACAGAGTCCACTTTTGCTCTGATAAACTTGCGCAGAGCCCCAATGTTGACAGCTCGCAGGGCACCATCTTTTTTAGCTCGCGCCACTTGAAACCTGACAACATCATCTTTTTGAAGAAAGTCTCTTTTGTCAGCAAGACTGGTGATGCCATAAGGATATGGCTCATCCATATCATTGCCATCTGAAATAAGCAGTCATGTTTTATCAGTACTAATTTCACAGGTCTGATCTTGTCTTTTGAGATAAAATGTGTAATTTAATATTATGTTTTACAATGAATTTTAGCAAGTAATTCTGTTTTGTTTTATTCAGTAAGTAGGCATTAAATTTAATTCCTTTCTCATTTTTTAAGGTACTTTTTCTTCACTACATAGTTAATTAACACGTCTTCTAATTTGAGAATGTATAACTAAATTCTACCAAATAATTTCCCGAAATACAGCATTTATAATTGTAAAAATTGTTTCTGTTCTGAAACATTCAAATAGATTTAACAGATATATGATGACTACTAAAAAAACTAAGTACCATCATCCATAGCTTGGACCAGTCCACAATATTCCTCCTGCTCTGTGTTAACTATTCTCATGGGACGGATTATACGACCTTGTAGTGTGCCCTTTTCTCTAAATATCTCCTATAAAGGATATGTACAAAAAATTATGTTTATATAAATTACTAAAGTGATTTTTAGAATTTTATATCAAGTTAAATTTTTTCCAAACAAAAGAAAATTAAGAAAAATCATGTAGAACTGTTCATGTCTTTGATAAATATATGTTTACTAACATCAGGTGGAATGGTGCCTTTGTTTAGTTTACGAATATTTTCTGCGCTGACTTTGGTGGTTTTTCTGGCCACTGTGTATTCCACTTCATCTCCAAGTTCAAGATCATTGGTATCACCAGTAAATGAGCTGTAGACAAAAAAGGTAAATTAACAATGTTCATGAATTTTATAAAAAATTAATATTAAATCAACTGGATTTTTTTATTTTAACACCACAGGTAAATTATGCAAAAACTGTATTGTCTGTAAGAAAAGAAATCTTACGGTGTAAGTAGTGTTAATAACTCAAGAAAAGGGTTTAGGATCATGGATTGTTTTTAATATTTTTATTTTTAAAATTTTAATGTAATGAATTTAAAATGTTCAGTTGAAATAATGTTATAATTTTAGTTGTTTTTATAACACACCTGAAGTGGAAGAAAACTTCCTTTTCATGATCTGCAGTTTCAATAAAACCATAATTTTCCTTTAATGTTGCAATGAAACCATGGCAACGGCCAGCAATATTCCTAAGTACCACATGAACTTTAACTGCTTGCTTTTTAGAAGTTGCCTTTAGTTCTCCTATTTGAAAATCCACCTTTAATGATAAAAAAATTACAAATTTCACTACATATTTAATAAAGGTACAAATAATTTTTAAAACATTTTAATCTTGCAAAATCCAACTTTCCACTGATATTAAACATGAGATGGTTTGGTGCTCCAAGTATATCAATCAAATCAGTAAAATGAATATTTAACCCAAAATATGACTTTATACAAATTTTTAGGGTTAGCAAAATAATTTAACTTAATTTTAATATAAATTACATTAAATTTTTTATTTTAAGACAATAAAAAAATGTTTAAATAATTTTAATGGCCCTTATGACAGTTTATGAGTTAAGCCATGTTCTGATTTAAATCTTACCTTGTCACCAAAATGAGGCAAACTATTTTGGTCTTTAACATCTTTTAGATAGTAAGGGATCTGTTGTATTGTCCCTTCATAGTCATAGATTATATTGCCTGGCTCACCTTCCTTGTTTTTACCTGCGCATAATTCAAAACAAGCTTTAATTTGAAATTATCGATCTTTCAATTATTGAGGTTGTTGTTTTTTTCTTAAAAATCAAATATTTCAAATTATTTAATTCAAGTTAAATTGGCTCATTTAACATACCATTCGCAGTGTTTGGACAAACCTTGGTTTTTATGTGTCGAAGGCTCCTTGTCAATTGTCCCAATATAGACAGAAGGTAAAATGTTAATGAAAGACACTGATCCTTTGGTCAAGTGTTTTATTCTTGTAGCAACCTGGCGTGATGGTTCTGAAGCATCCTGCAAGTAACCAAGAATAAATTCATAGAACTTGAGATAACATTTTAGTGTTGTGTATTTCTAAGGATGTCAGTTAATGTTACCTACTTAAAAATTAACAAAATTAGATCTGAAACAACAATTTGAAAATACCATCAACACAACAATGCAAAAAATCATAAAAAACGAAATGAACATTTCAGTAGAGTTCAATGTCTAAAAAAACTTCTACATTGTGCGTATTCTTTAAAAATGTTGCATAGATGCAATAGGCTACCTGGTCCACAGTAAACTGCAGTTCATCATTCATCCGTGGGCTGTATGTCAGATCCATAAACTCGCTGAAGTGAAAGAACATACGTGCATCTCGGTCTGCGCAGTAAATAAAGCCATAGCCATCTTTCAAGGCAGCAATCACGCCCTAATATTATAGAGTAAATAATAAAAATCAAGTCGAAATTAGCAGAGAACAAAATATAAAAAATTAATATGTGGGGTCACGGAAGCTCATACTTTTGTAACAATGCCAGTTCTTATCCCAGGAACTGTGGTCAGCCAATTTATTCGCTCTGTACTGTGACGGCCCAAAATTTCGACAGATGAAACAGACATGTAACAACTTCCTATCTAATATTTAAGTAAAATTAAACTTCTGGATCAAGATGTTTGTTGATAACTTAATACATGTAGTGTGTACTTCTGAATCAGATTTTCTTTTCCATGTTCATTGAGGCAGTTGTTTTTAAATAGTTAAGTGGTGGACGCTATCGCATGGCCTTCATGTAAATATACGAGAACCAACACAATTATTTTTTAAAGCTTTTTTCAAAAGGGTTTAAGTTATACCAATTGTAATTTTAGTAGAATGATCTCAGTACCATTGAGTATGAATAGTCTGATATTAGTCCTCTTGATATCCAAGTAGGCCTACAGTTAGACTTTAATCAAGGCTTAAGGGTTGGGCAAGGTGGATTTTAGTCACAAAAGCTATAAGATTATAGGTTAGGACTAATAAATTTTATAGGTAGAAAACCAAAATCAACCAAAACATTCCTGAACCGTGTACAGCCACAGACCCATATAACTCTTTTGTGTGTTCCAAAACAATTTTAAAAAATTAAAATCCTTCTGGTCTCAAATTATTTTTTTCTGTAATAAACTCCAAAACAATACAATAACAGCAAACTATACATTTTCAGAAAGATAAGTGCAATGAATATCACATTTCATAAGTATTTTAAAGGAATCTGTAGAAATTTATGACGTTATGAACAATTGCAAGCATGACATTTTGTAGATTATTTTTTTCTAGAGCACTCCAAAGTCAGGTCACTGAACAAAACTTTTTTTGGGTGGGTAAAATAACCAACTTTAGCCACATCCCATTACCTTTCCTAAAAATATACACTTATTAGTGTCTTTTATCAATATTTCTATGTCCTTTAATGCTGTTTCAAATAATTTGTATACCAACAATTGGATAAAATAATTATGGATTTTATACAAACCGTTTCTCTTATTTCCCCTGAATAATCGAAAGTTTCCTCCAACAAGGCAATATTAGTTGCTCTCTGGAGCTTATCACGACGATCTGTTGCGATCTGAAACTCCACAGTGTCACCTTGTAGCAAAGTACATTCCCCTCTTTGATCTTTCTCACCAAAGGGAATTTCAATGAGCCTGAAACGTGACAAAAATATTTTGAAAACTCTTTAAAATCTCATTAAAATTACCAATGTAGAGATCAATTGCTTTCAAATAAAGTTTATTGATTTAGTTAATTAGTGGCAAAAAAGAGTTTGAGCAAAAAAGGGAGTGCACATAATTTTATCCTTCCCCATTTCCTCACAATCCTTTGCTTAAATTAATATTAACATATTGTGTATAACTATGTTTCAGGGCAAAAATACTAGTTCAAAAAACAAAACAAAAAAAACTGAAACATGAAATCTTTTCATTGGCTGGGATATTTTTGTGTGTCATTTTTGGACAAACAGCACCAATGAAAATCCATCTAACTGGTCTAAACTGACAAGGATTCATTTTATTTTTGTTGAAACCAGAGTAAAGCTTACCCTTTTGGGGTTTCATACATTATCCTGCCAGCCAGTGCCTCACTAGGTCTTCTATTGGTTGACTTTATCATCTTCAGAATTTTACCCTTAACCATTTCTACAGCAATATCCTCAAAGATAACTGTTCCATCTGGCAGACGTTCGATTTCAACAGCCACCTCTTTGTTCTGTAATTTAGGAAACAGATGTTTATTATGAAGTAACATGGAAAATAATTTTGTTTACTACTGAGATAATATAAACTGACTTCGTGGAATTTGGATTTTCTGGTCATTATACATTGTCATACCCACTAATAATAGATTTCACCCTTTTTGTTAAAAATAAAACACTGCAAGAATTCTCAAAAGAATTTTGGCATGCAATATCTTTTAAGTTAACAACTTAATAGTTTATTAAAGTTTCTAAGGATTTACTTTCCTAAAATATAACACGCTGTTCCTTTTAATTTAAAAATATGATAATCTTAAAAGCCAAGCATCACAACCAAGAGATTTTTTTATGCAGGCATCCCTCATATTACTTTTTTCATAAAGATTTCAAGAAATGTATGTTTTTTCATAATAAACAATGCTTACATTTCTTATTTGAATACCAAAGGATACATCATCCCCCAAAATAAGCTCACTGATATCTCCTTTAAATTCACTGTAATGGAAAAAGATTTCCTTCACAATGTCAGCTCGTTCAATAAAGCCAAATGTGTCCTTCATGGAGCAAACAACGCCGACATAGCGCTGAGTTGCTGACTCCAAGCTCTCAACATTGCGAGCACGAATCTTTCCATCTCTGTATAGAAATTTAATTTTTAAGTGCAATACTAATCAACTTTCATTTAAGAAGCTTAAAAGTGGTTAAAGAAATTACTTATAAACCAAGGACTAGATACAAGAATATAAAATCGTATTAAGTTCCACATCTTTTGAAGGATATATTTTACCAACCTTTTGTCTGTAGCTATTTGAAATAAAACATCGTCGCCAGTTTTAGGTGAGGTGGAACTTCCCACAACATCATCAAGGCCATATGGCAAGAAGAAACATTCACCATTGTGGACATAAGTGACCCGTCCAAGTCCATCTTGAGTGCCAGGTAATGTGCCCTAGCATAAATTTATTTCAATTATTCAATGAGGCAAGATGATATTTTTTAAAATTTGTTGTTTAAGTTTAAAATATAAAAGATAAATAGTATTTTATAATCTAACTAATAATTACATTTTTCTGCTTCACCAACTTTGCCTCCTGTACTATGGTTCCTTGGACTTTTTCATCATTAATAATCTCTGCTGAGACCATTGACGGATCAACTTTCACAACACCTACTGCCACTGGTTTGCCCGTTCTGCGGTCATATGACATCTGAAATTCCACTGCCTCTGTATAAAAAGAATGGCATGAAAAACAGATCAGTTTATTGCAACACAATTTTTTTGGCATGACGGGTCATCATTACATAATACCTCCCAAAATGTACAGTGTCCAGCACTTATTCCAAAAACAGCAACAAATGGCTGTATCAGTCAAATGTTCTCTATAAAAATAGTATAATTAGTAAATTTGTGATTACCTCTGTATTGCGCTAAATTGTCTTTTATACAGAAACTATTTATCCCCTTCTTTGAAAATAGAAATCATGCAACTTAAAATGGTTCCACAAAGAAAATAAAGGTATTCTTTTCTCTGAGTATACGATGATTCTCATTTTATTAGTGATTCGCTGTCAGATTAAAGCGATAGCAGTTGGCAAGCCCATCACATCTTGCTTAAAGTTAAAGTTTCCCCAGAAAACAAAATATTGTAGGGAACTGAGTATTTTGGAATAATATTGCTATCTCTCTTTCTGTCAACCTTTTTAAGACAAAAATGAAAGTTGGTAGACCTTGTTCTTTCTTTATTTCTCATTACATTATTGGTAAAATGGCTACAACATTCACTTATACCACTTTCTGACTCAGTTCTAATCCCGACTCTGTACACCCTTCTTAGTGCTCTGTGTTTGGAATTAGCCTCTTGAGTTCCCGGCTCCAAATCAGTCCCCAGTACCAGCAACAGTCCCTAAACTATATGTGGTCGCTCCCAGCCCAATCTGTTCTTAGAACTGTTTCTCTACTCTGGTACTGTGATGAACTACATGCTTTCCTCTACCTGGAAATTTAGTCTTCTAGCCTATCCCTAAATCCAATCTTTTGATTTATCCCCATACTTTCTCCATCATGGTCAAACTATCCTGCTCCGGGTGCTGTACAATATCCATGGCATGTGGGTCTAATCCATCTAGTGGGAACAGGACAATCAGCCCCCACCACTGGGAACACTTCTGCCCTTCACACTACTAAGGTCTCAACAATATTGCACTAATAGTTATTCTGGATTTTCTAAAAACTGAATCAGTTTTGTAATAATTTCATGATTTTAAAAATCACACAAAGTTCACATGAAATAACATAAATATTTTCTTATTTTAAATATTTTCTTCGATATACTATTTTTAAAAACAATTTACAATAATAGAGATTAAATATTACAATGAATAAATATCAATAGGAAATATACAAACCTCCAATCTTAAGTGTCTCCACATTACCATTGAACTCAGAATAGTGGAAAAACAGTCTAGCGTCTCTGTCACAGCACTGAATAAACCCATAGGAATGCTGAAATTTGTTAATACTTTTTTTTATAACCAGCATTAATATGGACCAGTTTCCCATGCATTTGTTATTTTAATAATTAAGTTACCCCACCCCCATAAATATGATTAAATAACATTGACCAAACTTATACACAATACATATAGAATATTAATGGTAACATCTAAATGGAACTGAATGGAAACATTTTAAAAAACACTGGAGTATTGAAAAAGTTATTTTAGTTACTAATATACACATGATCTATGATAATCCCTTTAGGAAGTGAGTAAATTTACCTGTTTCTTGTCAATAAGGCCAGTTTCCCTAACCCTGGGAAATCCTGGTGCTGTCTGCTGCATTTCCGCATTAACATTCATATTAACAACACTGGAAGTTTGATGGATGGATATAATGGCTGGATCTTGGACAGGCGGCTGGAATTTCTATAATAAATAGAGGAAAAGAAGGAAAAAGAATCAATAAATGTAGAAGTTAAATTTATTGTCGCATTTGTTTTTTGCGTCTAGAGATTTAAATAAAACTTCATGTACCAAATCATTATTCCCAATTCCAAATATGGTTAAAGAATAAAATGACAGATATAAAACAGGATTATTTTAACTTTTAGTTCAATATATTAAAAGTGGATAATATCAGACTCAATTAAGTGTTTACTATATTATTTTCAGCTCACTTAATAAATATTATAATGAATAACAATAATGAATAAAATATATATATCATTATTAACTTCCAATTTTGTCTTTCAATTACCAAATTATAGGCCTAATCATCATAAATAAAATAACCTTATAAAAGCTTACCTTCCACTGAGGACTTGGTTTCTTCACAGACATTGAAGATTACGTTTAGCACTTGTTTATGACTGAAGAAATCCACTGAGTAAGAAGCTTTTCTTTTTTTAAAGTTTACTAAGCAAGTTAATTATACAATTTTTTTCAATACTAAAATTTCATTCATATTTAGCATTACAATGTTGAGCTTCCTTGTTAACTAAATTTTGTTGGTCCTCAGATTTACAGTGAGTGCAAAGCTCTTTGTGAATGGGCACAAGTTTGTTGAGGTCTTTGCTTGTTACTCTGCTTTAACTTTATGGTCACAAGAGATAAAAACTTAATTTGATCAATTTGTTTCTGCCGAAATTCACTTTGAAATTTGAAAGTGTGCTGTGGAAATTAATTAAGGATAAAAATTATTAATTGTTTACCATCTTATCTAAAAAGCATTTTATTCACTTATTTTCTATTAAAACTAGTTTTCAAAAGCCTTGATTGTTACATGGAATGTTTCAATTAGATATAAATATATCAGTATTATAATTTTAAATCTTCTTTCGCTTAATTTGTTAAAAAAAATAGGTACCATAAATGAATTAGTGTGTAGATCTCTGTTAGAATTATCAAATTGCAGTGTCTACCTAATGTCTGCTATTTTTCTAAAATAAGGAATTATCCCCTAAAATTCTTAGGGCATACACATTATTATAAAATACCCTATTAAAACAGTGCACTCTCTAACAGCAATGCCCTTATGTGTTCAGTCTTCATATCTTATTATAATTTAATTGAAGAGGTTTTCAGTTTGATATATATTTTATGGAATGAAAATAGAATTGTGAAAATTAATCTTTGTAGAATTGATTATCAAAAGAACATGGACGGAATACTATAATAACACATATATTAAGGTTGTTAACGGTTAACCGGTCCTCAGATCAGGACCGGTCCGATTTAATCAGGATCGGTTAACCGCACCTTTACTGTTAAGATGCAGGGCAACATACGAGACTAACACGAGCGACGGTGACATCAAATCGCTTTCTCCATATTCCGGTATATAATTAATATACACGTCATCACTATTAGTTTAAGTTCGCCTACGGCTAAAGAATGTTTTTTTTAATAATTTGCTTAGTAGTGGAGGCACTGTACGAAAGCTACACACAGTGCGCGTTTGATGTCAACAACAGTCAAGGCCGCAACTGTTTCTATTTATATTATTATAGTCGGTTTCTTATAAAGACAAAGAAAGCTATAAAACCATATGACCCCGTGACCTAACGGCATTCTCTGGTCACCGGTTTATAGTCTGTTTCCCGCATCCAAATAATTGATCGGCGCGAGCCGCTTAGTGAAGTATCTACGAGAGTCATTAATCGGTTCTCAAATTCGAGTTCAGTCATTTAGTGACAAATTTCCTGCAAGTCAAAGGCATTTGACGTAAGCTTACCACATTAATATAAAAACTGATATTTTCTTTTTAAAAATGTAATTATTTTGCGTTGGAAGGGGAGTACCGTGAGAGTAGCTCTAACCCTATTTCAACAGGAAAAGATGGGCGGGGGGGTTAACGTCATGTGCGTCGCAAAATTCAATAATTCTGGCGAGTTGACTATTGAAAAATAATATGGTATTTAAATAAATTCCATTTTACCATCACTGTTCACTCCGTAAGCTTTATAATTTTATTATTGTTATTAATTTTAATTCGCGAGTTGACCGCATCAGAGTTGACCGGCATCACGCACAAAACACAGGAGAGTCACACGACGTCCCAACGGACGAGGCGAGGCGTGGGTTTTTTAAACTTATGAAAAATACCTCGCTAACTTTAACGAACGGTTTAACCGGTCCTCTTATTTAGAACGGTTAATCACGAGTCTTAATTATTTTTTTTAAATTGACTATTAACCATCACTGTTTACTTAATTCTTTGAATTTTTAAAAATATTTTTTAAAAAAATTTTTTTTTAATTCCCTGAATTGAGGGCATCGCGAAAAAGAGCTGAACGCCAGCTAGGGAATCGGGCTCTGATGCCACCATCAGACGACGCGAGGCAAAAAAACATTGACTCGTTGGTTCTCAAAACATAAGGCATATAAGGACTTGCGGTTAACCGGTCTTTTTTTTAACGGCTAACCGGTCCTCAAAAACGATCGGTCTTAACAACCTGAACATATATTACTAAACCCTGAATGAATAAAAGACTGAAATTTGTGTATAATTGGGGAAGCTGCTCAATATGACTATCCATGGGGGTTTAAGGGCACATAAACACTGAAAGGGGGTAGTCAATTTGAGATATTTTTCATGAATAAAAATGGAGAAGGGTGTGTGGTTCCTTGGCAGTTGGTTTCTGGATTGTTTTGTAATGAAAAGTAACTGCTCACATTGTGCATAATAAGTCTCAATTAATCTTAAATACTAGGCCCTTTTTTGTAGGCATATAGAAATAGTGTGGTAAATTTTTAGAAGCAGGTACAATGAGACTTGGAACAATATTTATTTAGGCAATATTTTATTAATTTCAATGTTCAAATTTGATGATGGTATCTTGTATAGCACAAATTGTTCAAGCTAGTCCAGGATGCGCACAGCCCTGATGGGAAAGCTTTACTTAATGTTTCCAATATAATCAACTCCTACCCTCAGCAGTTTCCCACTATGCCATTACATATTAATTGACAGAAAACTAATTAACGATAGCAAGGTGTCTGGGTAGGTTGGGTTAAGCCCTATGAGTAGCTTCTGATTTACGGTGATTTAGCACATGCGCATACATTCAGATGCAATATATTTTGAGACATGAGATTTTCCAATCTTATGAAGACAAAATGGTTAACATACTGTAGTTGCCAAATAACTTAATTGAAAATTGAAATATCTAATACTTGCATTTACTGTAATTGTATTGCATAGTACAAGCGTTTTAAAAATGACACTGAGACTGAAAGCCTAATGTAATTTGCTCAATGATTTGGTTTACTGAAATAAAATTATTATGATCCATCTGCATTTAATATTACAACGTAAAACAAAAAGGTCAACATTAACAAAATTAAGTAAATAATGAAAGTTTATTGGTTGATATTTTTACCAAATATTGATGAGTTATTTGGATACTCACTTGACCTCTGTACTCTTATTTGTAGCCTAATGATAAATCGATAATCCCATTATTTTGATGAATAAATTTTTAAAATAAAATAAATAAGAATAAACTACATGTATAAAGAAACAAAATTATTATGCAAAATACTATCTCTAGAATAGGATCACAAAATGAGCTCTTGCCCAGAAACATTTTACTATTCCCCCACCCCCACCTGTCTTATCTATTCTGTTACAGGCTCTCACTTTCAAATTTTTGTGCTATACCACTATCTCGTCTTTCGCTTTAGCATGCTTTAAATTAAAATAACTTAATGGATTTATGATGAACACAGGTACAAGGCTAGTTTTGGGGCGAATAATAATTGGCCTTTTTAAGTACAGTGTCTCGTCTAAATATGAATGAAAGTTAATAAAGGTACTTCATAATATATAAAATAAAAATACAAAGTTGAGTGCACTGGAACAGTTAATAATAGTTTTATATATCAGCTAAATCTGTAGTATTACTAATTAATTAATTAATGATTAATCATTTCATTAACTAACGATATGTAGGTTCGCTCAGATTATTTCTAAAATGGATAAAAATATAAGATTCCAGTCACTCGAAAGACAGTTAAAATGACAATTTAATTATTTTTATACCCTCCAAACCAAAAGATGTCAATAAGTAATGCTACATAAATAATTAGCAGTTAGTAATATAAATTTAGATATTGTTCGGCATCATTCTCACGGTCAAAATCGTGTGGCATTATCCGCACTGTTTACCGTGCGGATAACGTTGGACATTATTCGCACTGCCAAAACCTTGCAAATATTATAGTTTTATTCTGGTAAGTTCAATTTTTTTTCAAAACAAAACTTACAAAAAAACTTGATCTCCAAAAATTAAAAATGACTTATAAAGTAGTATTGTGATTAAGGTTGTTAAGACCGCTCGTTTTTGAGGACCGGTTAACCTTTCAAAAAAAGACTGGTTAACCGGTTAGCCGCTCCGTATTTATACAATTTATACCATGTTTAGTGCACCAACAAGAGAATGGATCAAATTTTCCCATCGCGTCAAAATTTGTATGTAATAATAGTATTAAAACGGCATATTATAAATGGTTGTTAAGTCAGTTTGTTTTTGAGGACCGGTTAATCATATTTAAAAAATCCTGTTTAAATGAAAAGAATATTATTATTATTAAGAAAACACTTTGATTTTGACGTCACGATCGCTCGCGTGTTGGCTCTGGTATTCTGCCGTAACACAACAAAAAATTAACTCCGGGTAATAAGCTAATATACCACGTAATAAGCTAATATACCGACTAAATGAAGTTACGGTTAACCTGTCCTGATAAACGGAGTAAACAGTGATAATAAGATGGAATTTATTTAAATTAAATACCATATTATGTTTCACTCGTCAACTTGTCAGAATTATTGACTTTTGCCGCGCAAATGACGACACCCAATAGGGTGGGGTTTAGGTGGGGTTGAGCTACACTCGCCATTTTCCAAGGCATGCTCTGACTCAATTTAAAAAGAAAAATGTTCCTTCCCCCAACTGTAGATGTGTAACAGTGGGGGAAAGGAGGGAAGGTGTCTCTTCGCGCGGTCTTGTATTGGTATGTCAAAGCAAGAGGCTTCCTTTTATATAAAAGACCTTTCAAGCCTTCCAGCCTTTCCCCCCCCCCACCCTCATTATCCCTAACTAGAAAACTCCGTAACTTGTCGTCCCCGTCCCCCCCCCTCCCTTTGAGTTGACTGTGGTTCTCATGAAGCTCTCATACAGTGCCTCGACAACTAAGCAAATTAAATTTAGCATTCCTTAGCCACAGGCGAAGTAGACTAATAGTGATGACGTGTATATTATTTAGATACCAGAATAGGGAGAAAGCGATTTGAAGTCAACTCAACACAACAAAAACAGAACTCCTGGGTAAAAATCTATTACGGGCTTATTGAAGTTGCGGGGGGGGGGCTTATTGAATTTGCGGTTAACCGATCCTGATTAAATAGGACCAGTCCTGATCTGAGGACCGGCTAACCGTTAACAACCTTAATTGTGATATTGCTTTATCTTCTGCATATAAATATTATTATTCTGATAAATTCCCTTTTATTTTGATATAAATTATAAATATAAGTATAAGATACCATTCATTGATACAGCTATGTTGCTTAATAAGTGCCTTACACTGCTCATTGCAAAATATACTCATGGCACTTCCCTTGCCGATATTCATTTGCTGCTATAGACTTATATAATATATATAATAACATAAAAATTTAAGTAAAGTACGCATCAGGCCTAATTTTGGAATTTGACTTTTAATACTTTTACTTCAAAAACTTTCTGTCAGTCACTAATGTAGACACATGTTCCAATTATTTAGCCCAAATCAATTTTGCTTGGCCAACGTAATATGGAAACTAAATTGGGAAATTATGCTTTCGTTACTAGCAATGAACTATTGTGTTTTTTTTATTTCGCAGGATGCACATACAAGTTATCTTACCCCATACAGCACATCACTGCAGGGATGCCGCCATCTTAGATATCGATTTAATTTGCCAGATTCTTTGCAGGCGCATCTCAGTAATTAATTACCTGGGGAAAAACTTAAAACTTTTTTTTCAGTGATTGTAAATTAGAATAATTATAAACGTAGATAATTTAAACAGTATCTTAAAAATAAAGTAAATTGTATATCGTTTTTAAAATATTTTCTCCTCTTTACTTATATACAAAATGTGTCTTTAACTTAAACGTTTTATGTAAATGTGTTTTAAATTATGAATTTCTAAAGCTGTGTCAGGGCAGTTACAATGAAACAGAAGCTAGCAGAAGAAATAAATTATCGCTCTCTATTTTTCAGGTTACATATTATTTAATAATTTTATTAATTTCTGTTTAAAATTACATTTGTCTAAATATTATATTAATAAACATGTGTAACAAATATAAAGTGGCCTTGAAAAAAATCAAAAACCAAACGGGCTGACGTCATAATACGGAAGTCAACAAAAGTGCTCAAAAATGATCTAAAAATATATCTATGAGTAAAACACTGGTGTGTCACATTTCTGAAACTATAATATTACTACCTTGCCCAGATCATGTGATTATTGTTTCTTATTATAGCAAATTTATGTACTGAAACCAACAGCTTTTTTTAATGGTTAACATTTTAAGGAAATTGAATTTCAGGCCTGGAACTACCATTACTACTTAACTTATCACAACTGAATGACTGAATGACAACTGAGTCAGTCGAAGTCTGAGGTTTCTGGACTTGTTTATTTTACTTTTACGGTTTACTCTTTTTCCACTACTGAACTGATAACAATAACTGATAATGAAAACACAGTAATTTTGAGTAATCTGTATTTTTTTTAAGTACTCGTAACTGACATCACATAGTCAATCATAGTCATAAAAAAATAAAGCTACATAGTATTGTTACATTACATACATAGCGGGATAGCCATTTGAGGCATTTGCCATGCCATCCCATTTTACTTTACTTTTAGTGTCTTTTAGACTGTAGGCCTAATTATCTAATAATAATATTACTAATTGTGTTATTATTACTACTATTACTATTACTATGGAAGTAGATGTAGCTTTTGTAACATTAAAAGATAATAAGATACACAAATAGGCTGTACTATACAGTCAGTATACAGTTAAGACAAGAGTTAAGTTAAGTAGACTCATTTTAAATTGTCTTATTCTGATGATAATGATAAGTAAGCAGTAGCCTTCAGTAGGAGTAAGTGTAAGTCTGTAAATAAGTCACAACCTGAACCATTAAATTTTAATATATTTATATCCTATATAATAAAAGGCAAGTTTCTGTCCTTTCTGTCCCGTCATCTATAGCGATTGGTATCTCAAAACACATATGACTCCTACAGCCAATCATATTGAACCCATTTACGCCATTTACGCGGACGTTCAAAACGAGTTATTTTTGGTGCAGTATTTCTTCCAAGACTTTATTTTGAGTTATGCGCGTTTGGATTTATTGCAAAAAGCTCTGTTTTTACGAGTTATTTATTTTAACTATAATGAATAGTATTTTTGACGCGATGCACATGTAATGCCGGTCGAGACGGCTGTTGGAGGGGAGTTACAACATGCCACCGAACGGTGGCGGAATGTCCTTGGACGGGCTTTGTTGCTTGTAATATAATAATATATACTTTATATAAAATATAAATATAATTTTTTTAAAAATAATTTAATATAATATTAGGCCTAATTAAAATGAGGCTTTTATTTAACTAGCTTTGTCTGTCCCTCTGTCTGAGTCTAAATCAAAATATTTACATTAGGGCTGCGGAAATTAAGGATTAATTTCTCGATTAATCGTTAAAATTTTTTAATGATTAAATTATTTTTAAAGATTAATCGACCCATCACTTACAAATTATTGCAAGCCATAAAGTAAAAAAATAATAATTAAAAAATTGCCTATAAATAATAAATTTCCTGACAATTACATCAACATTTTGGTTTTTAACTATTGACTGATGGAAATGTTCAAAATGTTGATACAGTTTGCCTACCATGGTTCTAACACTTCGCCAACTTATCAAACCAAATGAAAAGCATATTAAGCTAAAGGCAGTGCAGTGGTGGAAACTTAATGAACACCGATATCCGATAATGTCATTCCTTGCCAAGATCGTTTTGTGCATACCAGTTACCTCAGTTCCATGTGAATGATTGTTCAGCTCGAATGTTTATATGTCAATTAGACCCGCTCATCACTTGAACCAAATAATGTCAACACACTTGTCTTTTTGCGTAGTTGGTTAAAAGATGACATATAAAGGAGACATTCTAATGTTATTTAGATTTTCAACAAGAACGTTTAATAAGTGTTACTTAGGACATCATAAATTTTAATTTTTGGCTTTAATCGAAATTAACGATTAATTAATCGTTAATTTTTTCAAAAGTTAACAATTAAATTTAAATTAATCGTAACAGTCCTAATTTAAATCAATATTATGAATATTTTAGCCAACCTATGGTCCGTTTGAGCTGAAGTTTCTCATCCCCTTGCTTATCAATTTGATATTAAAAAAATAAAAGGATCAGTTATAATCAATGAATAATAATCAATCAATTAGTTAAATTAGTTCATTTTTCACTTATGTAGTATTATATACAACCTATTGCATAGGTTTTTTCGCCTTATACTTCACAAGTTAGTCCAGCATAATGGTATAGATGGGATGTCTCAAGTCCGGCTTGATTTCAAATTTTAACTGGCCTGTGGCCAGACCTTAAATAATTCTGTAATGGTGACATGGTATTTATATCAAATGGTGAATGATGTGCTGTTTTGAGTACAAAATATGATGAAGTCATGTAATGGCAAATATTGATGGTGTTTTATTATTTTTCCAAAGTGGATATTGATTTTAAAAAAGCTGATAAAGTAATGTGCTGTTATGTGTACGAAATTTGATGATGTCCAATGGAAAAAATTGTTATATTGTTTATTTTTGCCAACTTGGAAAAGGAAATGAATGTGGCATCTGTGTGTTTAAAATTTTAAGGCAGATTTTACATCACAGTTTTTGACACAATAGTTTTGGCTCTAGTTATTTCAACACATTTTATTTATTGTAAATTACATAGAATATAACATACATGTACATCTTTATTCTATAATCTGGCCGTTATTTATTAAATTTTAGTAATTTCTAATGATGCAATAAGATATTTACAAATTACAAGAAAAAAAACAATCATATAATTAAAAATCCAGTCACTCAAGCTCAACATCATTTTTGTTAATTATCTTAATCTGGCCCTACATATATTTTTACTTCATTGAATATCCCTTTTTGGTAGAGCGTGAGCCTTCTGGCATAGAGACCCAAGTTTAATCTTAGTCGTCCACCATGAGTAAAATTTAATGAAAAGTGTGGATTAATAAATTTTCCGAAGTCTAAAAAAAAGAAAAACATTTAAAAAGATATTTAAATTAAAGTACACTCTTTTGTTCATATACACCACACTTATTTATAGCCTTAAAATTTTTCAATTTTCCTGGTTAGAGGGACAATTTTTTAATACATGTACATATATTTTCAGAGTTTCTTTTTCCTTTTCTTTTAGCAATATCCAAAAACTGAAGCAAAGTTACACGGGGTTAAACCAAAGGAAACTGTTTAACAAAAAGGAACATCTTTTGTTGACACAACAGTTGGAATTATCATCATGCCACTTGAATTCTTGTTTGGTCGCAAAAAGACCCCTGAGGAAATGCTGAGGCAAAATCAGAGAGCCCTCACTAAAGCTATGCGTGACCTTGATAGGGAAAGACAAAAGATGGAACAGCAAGAGAAAAAAATTATTGTAGACATTAAAAAAATGGCAAAGCAGGGTCAAATGGTAAAATATTTGGTCTTATTTTATATATATGTATGGTTTGTTTTTAATTCAGGGTCTTTTAATTGTGTGTATATTTTGTTTATTTTTCCATGATTTATTCAACCTATGATTTTTATATTAGTTATGTTAAGTCCACTGATTGTACCAAAATCAATCCATTAAAATAGATGTTTTAAGCCATGAAGTTAGACTCATACGTTTTATTAAAAAGGCTAGTCATCCTGTTACAGGACGCTGTCAAAATTATGGCCAAAGATTTGGTGAGAACCAGGAGGTATGTGAAGAAGTTCATTTCTCTTCGTGCAAACATACAGGCAGTTTCTTTGAAAATCCAAACCCTCAAAGCCAACAACACAATGGCCCAGGCTATGAAGGGAGTCACAAAAGCAATGGCAGCTATGAACAAACAGGTAAAAAATTATTTTTTAAAAATACCTTTAATTTCTATTTTACTTGGCGTGATCAGTCTATCAACTTCGGATGAACTGGCATGAACAAGGTCTGTTAATTTCAACTGAAATTATTATCAAAGACTTTCTTTCTACTTACAAATCATGTCTAGAGATTTGTTTGGATGAACTTATTTAAAAATAATTTCCATTAAGGACACATTATAAATGTAGAAAATAATTTGTCACATCTTACAACACATAATGCAAACAGTCGGTGCAGAAAGTATTGTAGCAATTATAAAAGTAAGCATATTCAACTTTGGTATAAATTTAATTCATACCCATTGGTTTATTAAGTGCTCATCTTCACTACTTTTCAGCATATTTTTGCCAAATGAGTACATGTATTAATATAATTTTTTTAAATTACTTCATAATGCATTCCTATTAAAAAATATTTTTTAGGTTTTCGTTACATTTTCTTATTTAGATTTTAGAATTATTTATTTTGAAAAATTTGAATCTACCTAAAAATAACTTGGGCAGTTCTTTTAAATAAGAGATGACTTTGACACCTGCTAAAAAAAAATTCCATCATGAATTATTTTTAAATTTGAGCATCCTCAAGAAAATGTGCATGTCTTTTTTCCAGATGAAACTTCCTCAAATACAGAAAATCATGATGGAGTTTGAGAAGCAGTCAGAAATTATGGACATGAAAGAGGAAATGATGAGTGATGCTATTGATGATGCCTTAGGAGATGAGGATGATGAGGAAGAGAGGTAAGTAATGGCTTGGCAGATGTGATTGTGGTGGTAATAATAGGGTAAGCTCTCTGTTATAAGCTAGGGGTTAGTTCACTAAGTAAGTAGATGTCATACAAACAGGGTATGTAGGAGCCTGACAAGATGTCACAAAACAACAAACAGTTTAGTTCACTAACACACATTGACACAAGCCGCTTGATACAGTTTTAGAACATTGAAGTACACATGTGAAATGTGGATCTATTTACAAGAAATGATGGGAATAAGCAGCACAGGAAAACACTGCTACAGGTTGTAATTGCATCTAGAAAAGTTAAGCCCTTACAATAGTACCCAAATAATCTCTAACACAAAAGGACATAAAGAAAAATAACTCTGGGTATCTCAAAAATGTAAATCTAAGGATTATTATAACATCTCTTGTCAAAGATGCTTTAAAACTAGTATTGGCTTGGGAGCATGTAATATGATGTAACAATGTGTTACACTCAGGGGTGGACTGGAGCTTTAAAGCGACACTCAGGGGTGGACTGGAGCTTTAAAGCGGCCCGGGCATTATTTACATAGCGGCACTTCTCACTAAAATAGCCCTACAGTAGCAACTCCTCTTACAAATTATGCGTCAATTAATTTGGCCAGAACAGTGCGTACAATATGATGCTTCTACTTTCATAATTTTATTCTATAGAACAAAATAGGCCCACTGGGCCATGCCCGACTGGCCAGTCCGCCACTGGTTACACTGTAATTGGAATAAAATTGGAATGGAGAGTCATCCAGGGTCAATTTATGCTTTTAAAAAATTGACAAATTGAACAAAAAATAAAAGCTTCTTAATATTTTTAAAAATTTTAAATATATAGAAATCATCAAAATAAAAGTTTAATTGAGATTTGAACACATTAAAATTATATAGATTAAAAGTTTAAGTATCGAAATATCAGTTTGTAACCTACCTGAAAAAATTAACCATTTTACATTTCAAAAAAATTTGATGGATCCAATTGGGGTTATCACCCAATAAATAAATCATTTTCTAGAATGTATCATAGCATTAAAGTTATGGGGAAATAAAATAGATTGGCAGACAATGAGCACCTATTTCTATTCAATTATAATTTTTTATACCATATATGTTACAGTGATGCAATTGTATCCCAAGTGCTTGATGAATTAGGCTTGCAGATGGCTGATGAGATGTCAGGTAATTATAGTAGTAAACCTACCTGAATGTTCTTCATCTATTTCTTAACATCTCGCTCTCTCTCTCTTTTTTAAAGACAACTTTTTTCAATGTGTGTCATTTGATCCTGGTTCAAATGGGTCCTAAGGGAGTGGGAATTAAAAGTCCCATTTATACTTTGCATAAATAATTTTATGCATTAATAATTTAATATTGGACATTAGCCCAACCAATATTTAAATTAAATGCACATTTTTTTAAAGTGGATCATCATCATCAGTCCCGTGACCGTTGGGGGGGGAGCGCATGGACACATCAACAGATAACGATCTCCACATGTGCCTATTTTGAGCGGCGGCCAATAATTCATGCAATTTCATCCCTGTCCATTCCTTTATGTTATCCAGCCAGCTTTTCCGTTCTCGACCTCTTTGCCGGCCCCCTTCTACAGTGTCTTGGAGGATAATTTTTGTCAGGGTTTCATGTCGCAGTACATGACCGAACCATGCCATCTTGCGTCTCTTAATTGTTGTTATGATGGTTTCTTGATGACCCTCAATAGAGTTTATTATGTCCCAGACATATTCATTGGTCTTTTGTTCTAAATAGGAGATCTTGAGAATTTTCCTCATGCATTTGTTTTCAAATGCCTGCAGCTTACTTGCAGTGGCTGCCATTAGTGTCCAGGATCTCACATCCGTAAAGTAGATAACGTAAAAACTAGCATTAAATATTCACTTAAATATTTTACTTATATAGTTGTAATTTATTTCTATTTCAGGTTTACCAAGTATAGGAAAAACTATAACTTCAGATGCCAGCAAAGCACCTCAAGCAGCTGCTGTGGCAGACGCAGATGCTGATCTGGAAGCAAGATTAGACAACCTGAGAAGGCAGTAGTGTGTCTGAAAATTGAATTATTTAATTAACATCTTGTAGTTGGTATAAAAGGACTTTCTTGGGGAATATATGAAAACTTCTGCCATCTCATTATGTTTTCCTTATTAAAATTAAGCTGTCTTTTTTTTTCTACAACTTATCAGGCAATTAGCATAAACTTCAGTAGAAAAGCAAACATTTTTGTAGGTCTAATTATTTGATTGCTTGTCTGTCACAAATCAACTCCAGATATCGTTAATTTTTTTTGTAATGCTTAGAACTGCATTCAAGATGTTATTTGTGGTTATACAAATAATGACTTGCATAACAGATAACATATAAACTAGCTAACAAAATTTAATTTGGGTTGTTTTTTAAATTTATTTTTAATATTTTGTTCAAAAGTTAAGTTGTGCAGATGAAGCAATATTTTATGTTAATACTTTTTGAGTTATCATACATTTATGTGTACATTATATTATTCAAATTCAGCATTTCCTATTGATTTTTTAAAAATAATGCATCTTTTATTAATTATACACATTATAAAAATGGGAAATTTAAGATGAAGAGTTCACCAAATTTCATAATCAGTACTGTTCATGTCCGTCTGCTTTTACTATTGGCTGGAAAGTGTAGTGCTAGTTTAATTAAAAGTATGGATATTTACATTTCTTAAATTTGAATCTTAAACATTGCTCTCTATCTTTAGATGAAGGAATCAGTAAAGACAAAAATAAATATTTTTTAAATATGATTTGTTGCGAGCTATTTTGGGAATTGAAATATTATTTGATATGTTATAATTTGGAAATTAATTTTTAATGTTTTATAAGAATCAATAAGTCAAGATAAAAGTTCCAAGGCTTCAATATTATATTGTGTCACTGCTCACTGGCTAGTAAGGTTAGTTATCTTCCCAAATTGAGGTTAATAAATATCCTGTAACATATCTTTCAAATTTGTAGAAAGGAAGAACCTTGTTGAAAAAGTCTTACCTTATAGTTATATTTGGATATATTCTTTTGAATTTTAACCACAAAGAGGAGACTTACATCTCAGTCTCCAATAAATGTATATAAATAGTTTTTTTGAAAATTACTTATAATAATAAATATAAATAAGTGTATATAATAATGTAATAAGAGAAAATATAAGTGGCGATAAATATTTTTGTGAATGTCGTTTTTGTGTGCTTCTTCTGTAATGAAGTGACAAATTATTGCTCTGTGAGTTAGGAAATCAATAATATCAGATATTAAGTTGTCTGATACTCGTATCAAGATTTGTATGTTTTAAAATGACTGACATTATTTTGTCATGTATTGTGCATGTTTGTACAGTAAGACATTTGTATAATAATCACTTGCATATGTTTATTTTAAAACAAATCAAAACAAAAAAGATGATGTAAATAATTTCGAATTCTGTTTCTCTACATTCTCATTGTTTTATTATTGTTTTTTTCATGAAGTGAATTAATTTTTCTAACTTTATTTAGGGATCTTCTTCTAAACTGTTTAAATTTTAGAATGTTGTGTTGCTATTTGTTATAAAATTTTACATATCAAGTCTAACACTTGCTACTACAATTTTGTAGTTGGGCTTATTTAAGAATGTTTATCATAGCTGCAATAAATCAGATTAGATTCCATAAAAGCTCTCAAACTGCTGCTCATGGAGGCACATGAAGTCGGTAAAGATAATTACTAGCAGTTATTTTCTATAAAAATTTTGAGAATGATGCTGTCAGTTGACATTTAGGTATATTTATTTCCAAACAGTTAAATGCTTTCTTCAACTGTCAAATATAAAAACTCTAGATTTTATTTTCAAATAACACTTAGTATTGATAAATAATTTGTTGGTTTTAAGAGGCAATTTTGACCTATTATATCTTGACCTAATGCCAAAATCACATGAGGTTTAATAAATGAGAAAAATGCATCTGCACTTATTAGAAAAACATTTTAAAGGAAAAAAATTTCCTCCTAAAAGTCTGTGAAAATTAAACAAAAATATTCACAAGAAATTAAATGCTAGGGTTTATTTATGTGCATGAAGAATTATTCAAAACAAATATTTATCAGATATATTTAATTTTATTGCACCTAGAATAATGTGGTTACAGGTACATTGTTGAAATTGTGTCTATTTCAATGCAACAATGATAAATTAATAAAAAAGAAAATTTGATACAGAAATCATACAAATTCTTTGTATCTTCTTTTATCTTAATGGAACTTAGTTACCTTAATGAAACATAGTAATGCATAATTCACTTATGTTGTTAAATATGAAAACATGAAATGACTATACTATAAATAACCACTGAACACAAACTGATTTCAAAACTCTTGACATTAATTATCTAGGGGGCATCAAATGTTTATCACAGCCTTCTAGTATAAATCAGGTGAATTTAACAATGATAGAACCACACAAATAATATATTTACACCATCTGACATGCACTATCTTTAAACCAATGATATAAAATACTAAAATAATGATATGATCTATAATATTTTTTTAATGTAATAATTATGATAAATATTACAATCTACAGACATTCTTCATTAAAATTAATTTTAATGATAACTATTTGTTAACTCTCTGTATATTCCTCCAACTCGGACGTCAATAATTCAAGTTAAGAGTACCGATTTTAAGGACATACACGAAACATTTAATAAAGTCCATGGAAAGACATGAAACAAATTTAATAAAGTCCATGATTTTTACCAGCTATATATAACTGAAAGAAGATTATTTCTTCAGCTCAGATATTTTATAGCTGGTAAGTTTGGCATTAACATCTTGTTTCATATGCAACTGCCTTTTTGGTGAATGAGAACTCAACTAGAAATACGTTGCGGTTCATTATAATACTGAAAATACATTCCATGCAGTGTTCAGTACAAATTTCTTGTCACCACTATCATAAAAATATCATTGAGGTGTTACAGATCCAGCTGTAGAACTTCAATAAAATGAGGTTTGTAATGACTAAAGTCGCTAGTAAATCAAGTCAATGGCGGAGTTCACAAAAATAAGTTTATGAACCCCAAGTCATACAAATAATTACTCTTGATCATTTCCTTACACCATGTGTCCACCAAATTACTGTCACTTAAGTATTGTGACGCATGCAATAACAAATGCAGTGCTCAGAGTACTTTACTCAGATGATATGTGCTGAGCTAAATGGAGCTTGAAATGTTCCAGTGTTAAGATCTACCAAAATGCCCAGGGGGTTCCAGTTTCATTTTGGTGGAATGTCAAGGCTGTGTGTTTCAATAAAATCCCTCAGCTCAGAAGGGGAAACACCTTGCTTGCTCATTAGGGATTCAATCTGTTTAAGTTCCATTTCTTTAGCCTGTATCATTAAAACAATAACTGAGGTAAAACTTGAAAGATGCTTTCAAACCTATAATTAATACATACTGGCAATCTAGTTTCCTATTAAGATTTAGAAGGGAGATAATTTTAAATTATGATCAACAGCTGCTAACAATTTGCTAGTACCAGCTTGGTACTAATTAATCATTGATAAACATGAAGCTATTATATTGAGCCATAATTTTTTTAATTTCAAAATAAATTAAGTAAACTGTAGTCAATAATCATTTAAATGGGACCCCATACATTATATATTTATAATTTAAGCCCTTTTTTATTTTAAGTTCATTTGAAGCTTTTTTTAAAAAACTTTTATTAAAGTAATTATAACTTTTCCCAACAATTCCTTACACGTGTTATCTTATGTCGTAAACCTGCAATCTGACCTTTAAAGTTCTCTGTAAGGAATGCAACTTCCTGATTCTCTCCAGTTCAGCGGGATCAGCCACTTCCTGTAAGTTATTCAAAGGTGTAATCTGACTCTGTCTTTGCTTGATCTTGTTCTTACCATCAATAGTCAGATCTTGGTTCTCTATGGACCTCAGCATGGCATGAAGCTCTTCAGTGCTTGCCCCAACTGATTCTGAAGAAAAAGTGTGGATCTGTGAAGTTTTTTGGGTTTTTTTTAAAACGATATTCCCTCTGTAAGATTTTATTGTGAACTCAATTATGCACTTACTATAATTCCAGATAACTGTGCTATAAAAGATTATTTAAAAATAAACAAAATTCACTAACGTTTACAAAGTCTCAATTTTAAATTAGGTGTAATTTAAAATTGACTGGGGGTTTAAAATGGAGTGAGACATTAACATAGTTCAGGAGTTTGAAAAAAAATTCATTGTTTAGAATAAAATACTTGGGATTTTAAAAAATAATTGTTTATTTGTATGCATGTTTAGTCAAGTGATGCTATAGTAGATGATGATAAGTCTATCACTCCATTCATGATTTAGTGTTTGAGGGCTTTAGAAAACAAGATCTTAAATAGCAAAATAAAAAACTAGGAGTGCATTCAACAAAAAACAATTTCTTAAGGTCTCTTATTTTTTTATGCACTACAGCATAAAAATATTAATAAATTTAATTTACGCAAGAGAACTGACTTTGAACTTGTTCCAGGGTGATCCGCTTCATTGCTGGTGATGAGATTGGTGAGCTAGTGATACTGTTGATGGATGCAGTGCTTCCTTCCCATTTCCTGCTGGTATCATCATCATCACCTTCACTTTCACTGAAGAAGGGATCTGTCAAGAAGATGTCAACTGTCATTCGTCTCTTAAACAAAGTTTGACTAAAGAAAGTGTCTCTTAAATACCAATTTTAACTAATCTAGAAGAAAAAATGGTACATCTAAGACTTACCTTTGTTTTCAGTAGCCAATGCTACAGATTTCTCTTGCTTAATGGTCACACCAGCCAATGGTGTGCCTTCCTGCTTAACTTCAGTGTTGTAATTAATAGCAGCAAGCCCCATTTTGTTCATCCACCTGTGAAATTCATCAAACAAAATTTGGACTTAAAAAAAATAAAAAACGTTTTAAAAGTTACCAATGCATCATGAGGTTAATATTATGTTTGATTAGAATAGCTTAATCCTATCCATCCCCATAGCAGCATAGGGCCTTAATCACAACATTCCTTCTGTCTCTTTGTCTTGGGCGGTTCCCTTCAGTTATGACCATATGAGGCCACCGTGCTAAGAATACACTTACTTTTAAAATTTACTTTCCCATATCATCCTGTCTTTTAAAATTTACTTTCCCATATCTTCCTGTCAGTTAAAACTTACTTTCCCATATCATCCTGTCTTTTAAAACTTACTTTCCCATCCATATCTTCCTGTCTTTTAAAACTTACTTTCCCATATCATCCTGTCTCTCAGAGGCAAAATAAAAAGCGGTCCCTCCATTATGAATTTTGAAGGCACTGAGGAAAGGGGAAAACATTTTTTTAATTCAATAAAACATAACATATAAATAAATCTTAAAGAAAGTCTAACTGGGAGTAGGATTTGAAAATCTAAATTAAAATAGAGATCTGAGGTGTGTAGTTTTTTGGCACCATTCACCCCCAAGGAAAATTTTATGAAACTGAAAAGTGAAAAGGAACTATGTTTTTTTAGCAATAACTAAAATTAAAATATTTGTCCATTTGAGCTCCCCAAAATAGTCCAAGTATCAATTAATGTTCTATCACTTAATTCTCTATCTGAATGGAAAACTCTTATTTTTAAGTACTGATACATCTCATTTATTTAAATTAGTACTGATACTAATTGATAAGTTAACAAAAAAAAATTACATCAAAAATTATTTTTATAATAAAATGGACGAAATCAATGTGAGAAAAAAAAGCTGTAAATAATAACCAAAAAAATTTAAATAAATGAGATTTTTTTTTAGTTTTCGAGGCTTTTGCTAGCTTAAAAAAAATATTTAGAAGCTCGAAATAAAGTCTAAAACGTTAAAAATGACTAACACCGAGGAAATGCAACACTAATGGAATTTTATTCAATCACATATTTTAATTTAATGCACATGGTATTACTGGAAAAAAAAATTTAACATGAATAGAAAAGTCTTAAACCAATAAGATGATTTGATTAAAAGGATAGTTCCCAAACTGGAGGAAATAAAAAAATTCAATGTAAATATGCTTCAAGTTGATTCAAAAGATAATAGATCATTTAACTGGGACTAAGGGTAACAAGATAACCAAACACCTTCAAAGATAAGAAGTGTTTAAGAATTTAACACATATTTTATATTTTAACTGTATACTAATAAAATGATGTAATGTAGTATTCTGTGATAAAAATTAATTGATCTAATTCCCAAACTTTTCACTGCATGTACAAAAAAATATTTTATAAATAATATCTCACCTGGATTGTGAGACTAGGGTTAGTATAATTTAGTATAATGAAAAAAAGTATTTTATAAATGAACAGTAATGATCATTGCCATTCGAAAATTAATACTCCAAATTGTATGTTGATTATTCACAACACTATGAAATTATGATAGAATCTTGAAGCCTACCATTGACATTGATTAAGGAACTACTAAGTCAAAGTAGGGATTTATATCCTAAGAAATAATTCATATGACACTTCTACCTTACCATAACTGATAAGGTGAAAGTGCCAAGTAACTGAAAAATAAAAAGCAATAGAAGCATTAACAGTTAAAACAATTTTCCACTGCCCAAAATCTTTCCTTTACAATCATTAAAGAAAGTGATAAAGCACACAATACTGCAAATAATGATCAGCGGAAATAAATTTAATTAAGACAAAAATTCAAACCAAAATACATGTACTGTAAACAATATTACGCTTACACTTTCAGTGCAATTAATTAAAAACATGTAAAGGAACTGAACATGAGTTAATACAGTGCAGAGGAATTGAAAGAAACAACCGTGTTCATTTGCTGGTCATGACAGGAATACACACACAAAAACTCATACATGTATTTACTCTAGTGGTGGAATAGTAGTCAGGCATTTAGATGTGTATCCCCTCAGAAAAAGTTTTAAAACAAATGATATTCAGCTTCAGTTCAATTTTATGATATCGTTGAAATTTTAACATATAATGAAAATTATATATCACATATTGTTCTCTGGTTCCCCTCTACATCCTCTCAGACTATCATTTTTTGCGAATGTTACAAGAAATTGATTAGTTATTTCTATGCTCGTCTACTTTTCAATAATTGAATTTATATACATTGTATGTGTGAATTTAAAATTGTTGAATTAATATTTCTCTATTATTTAAAATTATCTATTTAATTTATGCAAATTATTCAAACTATTTCTATAACTCCCCGTTAGTTATGTAGTGTTCTATTATTAAAACACGTAAAACTTTATACTTGTCTCCAAAAGCCATGTAAAGTGAAAAAGCATAACAAATGGCAACAAGTTTAGTTTGAACCTTACCTATAAACTCTTGGATACAGCAAAAAATGAAATTATCATTTTAATAGTCAATATATTATATTTTCTAATATCTTATCTTATTTAAGCAAGGCAAAACATCCATGCATATTAAGAATTTAAAACACCTTCATTCACATAGAAATGGCAGTTGTCACAGCTGTGACAAAAATAGTAATATACAAAAGGAACAATCATAAGCTCAACAATTATTATAAATATGCTTAAAGATGCTTCATTTTCTGCTTAAACTTTTAAAATGTAAAAATTTATGTTATGAAATTTGATGTAGCTTTCTCACTCAAGGTAAAGTTAGTAAAATTAATTCTAATTAAATATTAGAAATGACAATCAACTCTAAAATAAAATTAAAAAATCTTTTCAAGTGCTTTTAAACAAATTTTTATGGGAAAAATAAACGTGTTTTGAGCCAACCATAAGCAATGAAATTAAATTACTTACAATTTTTTTGTTTTTAGATTTGGGGCTGGAGACACAAAAAATGCTGGCAATACAATCACACCTTCTGCTTTCAAATCCTAGATTTTTGGAGAATAAGTATTGTAAATATTTTTGCTAAAATTAGAGGTCAATTAAATTCACCACCAAACAACGTTCATTGCCAATGTAAATTTCCAAGTGAAACAACCCTTGCTTGGTTGTGTACTGCCACTAGAATGTGAAACCATTTTAATTGGTAAATTACTTTGAAATTCAGATGCTCCTAGTAATTACAAATTTTGAGGTTCATTAAGAGACATTCCATACATCAACAATTACATTTATCGGTTAATGAAAAAATAGAGTGAAGCTGTAAAATAAAATTTATTCTTATGCCTCATTTTCTAGTCACTTAATAACATTACTCTTGTGCCTCACAATCTGGTCACTAACACCTTCCCTCTAGTCTCCTGCAAGACCAGCATTTAATCAACAACACTTACATCTTTATGTTTGTAATAGAAAAGATGGCCATCTTTCAGCACACACCAGCGTTTATCCCAGTGTTTAGACAAAGTCCCTGATTTTTGTTTTTTCTTATACAACCAGCCTTCACATTCTCCTTTTCCTAAATCTTTACAAGAAATTCGTCGATCTGCATATGCAAAATATTTTTTAATAATTGGTCAGAACTTGACATAAAATGTTTCTTTCACATACAATAAATCACACCTTAAAATTGCTAAACACTGAACTTTGACTTCAAAAACTACCAATTACAGCTTACTGTTGTAGTCATACAATTATTCATATTATATTATATCATGGCTGTGTCATTTTAATCCAGAGAGGTAGTGATAAACCAAATACAGATATGAATAAATGTGTGTCTAGATGACCTACCTAGTTTGGTTTTGGAGGTCGATTTACCTCTGAGTTTCACTGGAGGTGACTGTTGAAATAAGAGAAAAAAACCACAATGAAACTGACTGGTGTGGCTAATAAAACAAAATTTCAGAGTGAGTCATACATTCCATGGTCTGGGTATTTTTATTACAATTAGAAATTATTAAATGTTTAAATTACAATTTTTAATGATCTCAAACTCACTTTTATAATTTATAAGATTAAAGTAATTCATATATGTAGCCATGAATAAATCTAAGACAAGAGCAGATCAATTAAAATATATCAAAGGCATTTAGTGAGTGCATAATAAAGCTTGGAGTGAGAGCTTTCTCTTTTTTTTTAAAAATGTGTTGCTAAACTAAAAGCACTGAGTTATCAGTTAAACATTGCAGAAAAGCCAAACTAAATCTTCATATAAACTTTTCAAAATCACAGCACACATGAAAAAAAATAAAACATTTCTAAGTTGGTTGAAAAAGACATCAACCAGTTTCAGATTATTTAATTTTATATCCATAAATATATTTATTTATGTGGTTTCTTTGTATAATTTTTTTTTAAAGAAAGAAAAGAAATTATCTCTTGAGATCATTTAAAATCTTTGGCATGATGTTTATTTCTACATGTCAATCTACTGGACTATAATATACATTGAGTGTAACATTACTGTGTTTGCTGGTATTTTTTGCAGCACGCCACCAATGACAACATTGTGGTATCTGAGGAGATGCAAGAGTAATCATGTACAAGCTGGAGGAGCACTTCAAGTGATTTAAAATACTAGAAATCAGACAAATACTTACATTACTTCTTTTTAAAACTCTGGGAGAAAACAACAATGAAGGAAAAATAATTAAGCTGTTTTATTTGGATTTATGAAATGGCAAGCTGTTGAAATAAATTTAAATGTATATATTTCGGTTTCCGATTTCTGGAAATTTTCACATTATATTTACTATTTACATATTTTTTCAAATTAAGATGTAGTTAAAGCTTTACTAAAACAATGACTTTAATTAAAGACATATTCCCAACCCAAACGAGACTTAAAACCAACAAAAGACAACCAAACAGGAAAACAAAGAGTTCTCAACACTGTGGCAGGTTATACACAAAACACAACAGAAAATACTTTTAAGTTGGTTTAATATAGCCAATATATCACTATCAGATTTATTTCCCCTAATGAATACTATGAATTGGTAATTTTTAAAGGTGAATTAAGCCTTTGTTTCCCTATGAAATTGTGTTGTCCAGTTGGAAGATTGATTTTAATTTACACTTTATTCAGTCTACAGTGCCAAAAATGATTTTTTTTTATGTTCCATTTTATAAGGCCAGGTATTTTCTTCATTTACCTAATGTATAACATTTACTTTCCTTTTCTTTGATCACTTGTAAATGTATTTGAAGCAATCTCACAATCCTTAATTCTCATTACTCACATCTTATTTAATGTATCCATTGATAATAACATCGTCGCACCTTTGAAATAATATTACATTTATGAAGAAAATACTAACTCATATTTTAAAAAATTAAAAATGTCTACTCACATCTTTTGCTTTTCATTATCTGATGTATCCTCAGCAAACCCTACATGTTTCTCTGTCTTAAACACTTCATCATCACTACTCATCTTAGACTCCTGAGAAATTACAAGATAAAGATGAGAAAATTGAGCAAGAGAATGCTATTATCCATTTATGAAAATCATTGTGAGACTTTTGGATCAAAGATAGAAAAACCACTGTGATGAGCAGTGTTCTCAAAATTTTGGACCATTTTGCTCTTAAATTAAACCGCAATAAATTACTGTAACATCTTGGGAATTTTTATGATACTTTTAACATATATTTTTCTTTCATCTCTTTCAGACACCTAGGAATTCCCACTTCAACGGAGATAAAACTATAAACTTGAGTATTGGAGTTGATGGTGGCTTGATGTCTCTGGAGGTTTTAGAGGTTGATATTGTCTGTACGGTACAAGGCAAACATTCATAGTTTTGATACAGGTGTAAGCAATGTTTGTGAATATTAGAGGTTGATATTGACTGTACGGTACAAGTACAAGGCAAACATTCATAGTTTTGATACAGGTGTAAGCAATGTTTGTGAATATTAGAGGTTGATATTGACTGTACGGTACAAGGCAAACATTCATAGTTTTGATACAGGTGTAAGCAATGTTTGTGAATATTAGAGGTTGATATTGTCTGTACGGTACAAGGCGAACATTCATAGTTTTGATACAGGTGTAAGCAATGTTTGTGAATATTAGAGGTTGATATTGACTGTACGGCACAAGGCAACCATTCATAGTTTTGATACAGGTGTAAGCAATGTTTGTGTATATTAGAGGTTGATATTGTCTGTACGGTACAAGTACAAGGCAAACATTCATAGTTTTGATACAGGTGTAAGCAATGTTTGTGAATATTAGAGGTTGATATTGACTGTACGGCACAAGGCAACCATTCATAGTTTTGATACAGGTGTAAGCAATGTTTGTGTATATTAGAGGTTGATATTGTCTGTACGGTACAAGTACAAGGCAAACATTCATAGTTTTGATACAGGTGTAAGCAATGTTTGTGAATATAAGAGGTGTGCTGATTTTTCAACAAAAAAAAACCAACACCCATTAAACATGACATAACCAAACAAGCTTCTGAAAGAAACAGTTGAGGCTACAACACATGACACATTTGTGCCTGTTGTCTCTTCTCTTACCACCTACATTTCCTAACAAGCTCACAGAGTAGCCCATGTAAATAGTGAAATATCTTCTTCAATAGCACAGAAACATTGCCAACCCCCATGAACATAGGAGCTAGAATGATCAATGCAAAGGTCATGGACCTTTAAGATTAAGAAGAAGTAAAACATTTCTTGTTTGATGCGAAAAGTGTAAAGTGCTGCACACACAAAAAACACACAAAATAGCAGGAAATAGAGGATTACATTTTTTTAAAACAATAATTTTGAATAAATATTGTGACCAATGTTCCCTCTAAGAGTAGTGGCTGCGCAGACGTCTGACAAAGGCCGTGCAGCAGTTCAGAAATACTGTGCAGCAAATTGTGTAAAAATTTTCACAAATAATGAATGCTGTGCAACTTGGCACACGAGTTTTCTTAAGTTGCACATGGACCACTGAACTTTAGAGGGAACATTGATTATGACATGCATTAAAATATCCCAATACGTGTACGTACATCAACTTCGAATATAACTTCAGATGTCTTCTTGGCTTTAAATGAATATGACCTCCACATTTTTTTATTCAAGACTCTGTTTACTAATGGGTAATTAAACCAAGACAAGGGCAATCTAATAATAATTGAAAAACTACAAATTCATGATCTTTCCACTGGTAGTTGCTACACATCTCACATAAAATCTTCAACTTCATTAAAATTTTGTTAGAAAGGAAAATATAGTAAAATAGTTAAAACTCATTTGATAATTTTTGTTCTTCTTCAAATTACTGAAATGTAAAATTTAATCTTGTTTTTAAGCGCTATGAGTCCACACCATTGTAATGTATTGATAAAAATATAATCAGATTCAGGAAAGTTGATTAACTTATGTTGAATTGTGGCTTCAGGAAACTTGATTAACTAATGTTTAACTGTGGCTGTCTATGTTAAAAAACAAAAGTTAAATCACATCAGAAATCCAGATACAATGTTAAGATATAACTAGAAACGACACAACAGTTATCCCATGGAAATCCTGGATCCTTCCATGTTCAATGTCTGTTACTGTTAAGATTACAGAATGTGGCCTACAAGCCAGAGCCAATAGTGTGTACTTTGGGCTCCTTTCTACACCAGAGATCACAGCTGTACCAGTCACACACCATTGAATACGTTAAAACTTCCTCCTCTTTTCCTTCCTCATGGTAACCGGTAAACCTTCAATTATAAAATGTCTACTGTGACTTTGACTTTCAATCAACAACTGGCTCATAAGCCCAGGGATCCCCAAACTTGTGACTTTCAATCAACAACTGTCTCATAAGGCCAGGGATCCCCAAACTTGTGACTTTCAATCAACAACTGGCTCATACGGCCAGGGATCCCCAAACTTGTGACTTTCAATCAACAACTGGCTCATACGGCCAGGGATCCCCAAACTTGTGACTTTCAATCAACAACTGGCTCAAAAGGCCAGGGATCCCCACACTTGTGACTTTCAATCAAAAACTGGCTCATAAGGCCAGGGATCCCCAAACATGTTGACTATGGGTTCTTTTTTTTTATAAAATTAGTACAGGGAAAAAAATAACAAGACAACTGAATACAGCATTCCAGAACGAGTTATATTTTAAATTTTAATTTAAATCAGCAGATGGGATAACATCTTAATTATTTTAACTGGTTACTTTCAAGGTTATTGTTTTCTTCAATCGTTCTTCATTTATGCCAGTTTAAAACCACTACATTGAAGTATTAATTAGAGGTTTGTTGGTGGCTAAACATCCTGGCAACAAGTTTTATCCTTGATTAACAGATAAAAATAAAAGTCATTATTAGATAACTAACCAATTGGTTTATCTGCTCAGAATCCAATCGCTTTATTCTCACCAGCTGAGGGACATCACTACGGAGGACATTACCAGCGATCTCAGTACTTATTATCTGGAATGGTTCAGAGATTTTCTTTTTAAAAACTTGATATTAAATTTTACAATTATAATCTGGAAGTAATTGATTATAATGAGATGGCTCAAGCAAGCAGTGTACAGCTTACGGTAATTCCTAAAAATATCCTTAAGCAAAGTTATGATTTCCCCCCAAGAATGGTAGCTAAAGCACCTTTATAATAAACACTGCTACATACCTCATAGAATCTAGTAATGTTAATAATAAACACTGCTACATACCTCATAGAATCTAGTAATGTTAATAATAAACACTGCTACATACCTCATAGAATCTAGTAATGCTATTTTTTTAAATTCTTAGTTGTCAAGGAAATATGTAGTTTAATGGAAGAATTACAAAATGAAAAAATTATATACATGTATGTAAATTTCTTAAAAGAACTGACCCCTGACACATCCCCAATTCCTAGCAATTTTTCTTGAACTATAAAATAATAAGAGTGTATATTCTCTGTTTTTAATTAAAATTTAATAACTAAGCCAGTCATCTGACACTGTTTTCAAAAAGTCAAGATCCCCGTGGAAGTGGGGAATTTTGTAATTTACATTTATGGGCTTTCTAAGAAACGAGGTGAGCTTATTTGAATATCTATTTGGGTAACATGTTTTATTTATCATCTGTGTTGTATTCTGGGGCTATACACCATACACAAGACATTCAAAAGTTCTTAAATGGTTACCTTTTGTTGTTTACTTCGAGCTGCACTCTCTCTGTTCACTGGTATGGGTTTAGTGACAATGAACTCTTGGCCTTTCACCTCTGACTCTTTTTGAGCAGCTACACATGAATGTGTGAAACAAAAATTACACTTCATTTTTGTTTTTTTTAGATTTCACATCAATTTAAAAAAAAATCTTTACTATCAAACTAACAAAATACTCAATGAGAATATGTTGCTTTTTTATTATTAAATAATAATTGGTGTCTTCTATTCTCAATGCTTGGCAAAGTTGAAACTAAGCATGAAAAGTTATCTCAATGCTTGGCAAAGTTGAAACTAAGCATGAAAAGTTATCTCAATGCTTGGCAAAGTTGAAACTAAGCATGAAAAGTTATCTCAATGTTTGGCAAAGTTGAAACTAAGCATGAAAAGTTATCTCAATGCTTGGCAAAGTTGAAACTAAGCATGAAAAGTTATCTCAATGCTTGGCAAAGTTGAAACTAAGCATGAAAAGTTATCTCAATGCTTGGCAAAGTTGAAACTAAGCATGAAAAGTTATCTCAATGCTTGGCAAAGTTGAAACTAAGCATGAAAAGTTATCTCAATGCTTGGCAAAGTTGAAACTAAGCATGAAAAGTTATCTCAATGCTTGGCAAAGTTGAAACTAAGCATGAAAAGTTATCTCAATGCTTGGCAAAGTTGAAACTAAGCATGAAAAGTTATCTCAATGCTTGGCAAAGTTGAAACCAAGCATGAAAAGTTATCTCAATGCTTGGCAAAGTTGAAACCAAGCATGAAAAGTTATCTCAATGCTTGGCAAAGTTGAAACAAGCATGAAAAGTTATCTCAATGCTTGGCAAAGTTGAAACCAAGCATGAAAAGTTATCTCAATGCTTGGCAAAGTTGAAACTAAGCATGAAAAGTTATCTCAATGCTTGGCAAAGTTGAAACAAGCATGAAAATTATCTCAATGCTTGGCAAAGTTGAAACAAGCATGAAAAGTTACAATGGCTGAAGATTCTTCAAACTGTAATTATAGTTAAGTGTGGACTTCCTAACCAAATGCTGTTGAATATTTTGTAAAAGTCACTATCTGTTTCAGCTCATATTCTAATGGCACATAGATGAGGCAGATGGCACTTTTCTACTGGCATAAAGAGCATCAAGTTGAGGGTAAAAGATCAGACTAACAATATCTTTCATCAAATTGAAATCATCACACTAGAATACATTCAATGTTTGATAACACTTTTGAAACATACATCATAAGCAAATAATTATCACTTGCACCGAATTAATTTAAATTGATAGTCTTAAGAAAGGATAAGCTTGAAACTAATGAATGGTTTAAATGAAGATAAATTATGTAAATTTCAACGAGTACAAGGAAAGAGTAATCATAATTTTAAACACATTTTATTTACTATAAAAATATACCTTCTATATTTTCAGGGACCTCAGCGTCTCCACCATTTAAATTGTCACCAGTGGGAACATCAAGTGTGTTCAAATTTTCTACAGAAGTGTTGTTGTGGTTTAGTGCTGGATCACCTTCTGGGTTGTCTGCCTTGCCTGGCAGTGGTGTAGGGGAATCAATGAAAATATCTGCAAGGAACAAAATATTTTTTTGACATTTAATACCAGCCAAAAGTTTGATGGGGTCTCAGAGTGAAAGATTCCTGAACATGTCAAACTATGACTACATGAGGCCCTTGGCAGCCTGAACATGTCAAACTAGAACTACATGAGGCCCTTGGAAACCTGAACATGTCAAACTATGACTACATGAGGCCCTTGGCAGCCTGAACATGTCAAACTAGAACTACATGAGGCCCTTGGCAGCCTGAACATGTCAAACTAGAACTACATGAGGCCCTTGGCAGCCTGAACATGTCAAACTAGAACTACATGAGGCCCTTGGAAACCTGAACATGTCAAACTATGACTACATGAGGCCCTTGGCAGCCTGAACATGTCAAACTAGAACTACATGAGGCCCTTGGCAGCCTGAACATGTCAAACTAGAACTACATGAGGCCCTTGGAAACCTGAACATGTCAAACTATGACTACATGAGGCCCTTGGAAACCTGAACATGTCAAACTATGACTACATGAGGCCCTTGGCAGCCTGAACATGTCAAACTAGAACTACATGAGGCCCTTGGAAACCTGAACATGTCAAACTATGACTACATGAGGCCCTTGGCAGCCTGAACATGTCAAACTATGACTACATGAGGCCCTTGGCAGCCTGAACATATCAAACTAGAACTACATGAGGCCCTTGGCAGCCTGAACATGTCAAACTAGAACAACATGAGGCCCTTGGCAGCCTGAACATGTCAAACTAGAACTACATGAGGCCCTTGGAAACCTGAACATGTCAAACTATGACTACATGAGGCCCTTGGCAGCCTGAACATGTCAAACTAGAACTACATGAGGACCCTTGGCAGCCTGAACATGTCAAACTAGAACTACATGAGGCCCTTGGCAGCCTGAACATGTCAAACTAGAACTACATGAGGCCCTTGGAAACCTGAACATGTCAAACTATGACTACATGAGGCCCTTGGCAGCCTGAACATGTCAAACTAGAACTACATGAGGCCCTTGGCAGCCTGAACATGTCAAACTAGAACTACATGAGGCCCTTGGCAGCCTGAACATGTCAAACTAGAACTACATGAGGCCCTTGGCAGCCTGAACATGTCAAACTAGAACTACATGAGGCCCTTGGCAGCCTGAACATGTCAAACTAGAACAACATGAGGCCCTTGGCAGCCTGAACATGTCAAACTAGAACTACATGAGGCCCTTGGCAGCCTGAACATGCCAAACTAGAACTACATGAGGCCCTTGGCAGCCTGAACATGTCAAACTAGAACTACATGAGGCCCTTGGCAGCCTGAACATGTCAAACTAGAACTACATGAGGCCCTTGGCAGCCTGAACATGTCAACTAGAACTACATGAGGCCCTTGGCAGCCTGAACATGTCAAACTATGACTACATGAGGCCCTTGGAAACCTGAACATGTCAAACTATGACTACATGAGGCCCTTGGCAGCCTGAACATGTCAAACTAGAACTACATGAGGCCCTTGGAAACCTGAACATGTCAAACTATGACTACATGAGGCCCTTGGCAGCCTGAACATGTCAAACTATGAACTACATGAGGCCCTTGGCAGCCTGAACATATCAAACTAGAACTACATGAGGCCCTTGGCAGCCTGAACATGTCAAACTAGAACAACATGAGGCCCTTGGCAGCCTGAACATGTCAAACTAGAACTACATGAGGCCCTTGGAAACCTGAACATGTCAAACTATGACTACATGAGGCCCTTGGCAGCCTGAACATGTCAAACTAGAACTACATGAGGCCCTTGGCAGCCTGAACATGTCAAACTAGAACTACATGAGGCCCTTGGCAGCCTGAACATGTCAAACTAGAACTACATGAGGCCCTTGGCAACCTGAACATGTCAAACTAGAACTACATGAGGCCCTTGGCAGCCTGAACATGTCAAACTAGAACTACATGAGGCCCTTGGCAGCCTGAACATGTCAAACTAGAACTACATGAGGCCCTTGGCAGCCTGAACATGTCAAACTAGAACTACATGAGGCCCTTGGCAGCCTGAACATGTCAAACTAGAACTACATGAGGCCCTTGGCAGCCTGAACATGTCAAACTAGAACTACATGAGGCCCTTGGCAGCCTGAACATGTCAAACTAGAACTACATGAGGCCCTTGGCAGCCTGAACATGTCAAACTAGAACTACATGAGGCCCTTGGCAGCCTGAACATGTCAAACTAGAACTACATGAGGCCCTTGGCAGCCTGAACATGTCAAACTAGAACTACATGAGGCCCTTGGCAGCCTGAACATGTCAAACTAGAACTACATGAGGCCCTTGGCAGCCTGAACATGTCAAACTAGAACTACATGAGGCCCTTGGCAGCCTGAACATGTCAAACTAGAACTACATGAGGCCCTTGGCAGCCTGAACATGTCAAACTAGAACTACATGAGGCCCTTGGCAGCCTGAACATGTCAAACTAGAACTACATGAGGCCCTTGGCAGCCTGAACATGTCAAACTAGAACTACATGAGGCCCTTGGCAGCCTGAACATGTCAAACTAGAACTACATGAGGCCCTTGGCAGCCTGAACATGTCAAACTAGAACTACATGAGGCCCTTGGCAGCCTGAACATGTCAAACTAGAACTACATGAGGCCCTTGGCAGCCTGAACATGTCAAACTAGAACTACATGAGGCCCTTGGCAGCCTGAACATGTCAAACTAGAACTACATGAGGCCCTTGGCAGCCTGAACATGTCAAACTAGAACTACATGAGGCCCTTGGCAACCTGAACATGTCAAACTAGAACTACATGAGGCCCTTGGCAGCCTGAACATGTCAAACTAGAACTACATGAGGCCCTTGGCAGCCTGAACATGTCAAACTAGAACTACATGAGGCCCTTGGCAGCCTGAACATGTCAAACTAGAACTACATGAGGCCCTTGGCAGCCTGAACATGTCAAACTAGAACTACATGAGGCCCTTGGCAGCCTGAACATGTCAAACTAGAACTACATGAGGCCCTTGGCAGCCTGAACATGTCAAACTAGAACTACATGAGGCCCTTGGCAGCCTGAACATGTCAAACTAGAACTACATGAGGCCCTTGGCAGCCTGAACATGTCAAACTAGAACTACATGAGGCCCTTGGCAGCCTGAACATGTCAAACTAGAACTACATGAGGCCCTTGGCAGCCTGAACATGTCAAACTAGAACTACATGAGGCCCTTGGCAGCCTGAACATGTCAAACTAGAACTACATGAGGCCCTTGGCAGCCTGAACATGTCAAACTAGAACTACATGAGGCCCTTGGCAGCCTGAACATGTCAAACTAGAACTACATGAGGCCCTTGGCAGCCTGAACATGTCAAACTAGAACTACATGAGGCCCTTGGCAGCCTGAACATGTCAAACTAGAACTACATGAGGCCCTTGGCAGCCTGAACATGTCAAACTAGAACTACATGAGGCCCTTGGCAGCCTGAACATGTCAAACTAGAACTACATGAGGCCCTTGGCAGCCTGAACATGTCAAACTAGAACTACATGAGGCCCTTGGCAGCCTGAACATGTCAAACTAGAACTACATGAGGCCCTTGGCAGCCTGAACATGTCAAACTAGAACTACATGAGGCCCTTGGCAGCCTGAACATGTCAAACTAGAACTACATGAGGCCCTTGGCAGCCTGAACATGTCAAACTAGAACTACATGAGGCCCTTGGCAGCCTGAACATGTCAAACTAGAACTACATGAGGCCCTTGGCAGCCTGAACATGTCAAACTAGAACTACATGAGGCCCTTGGCAGCCTGAACATGTCAAACTAGAACTACATGAGGCCCTTGGCAGCCTGAACATGTCAAACTAGAACTACATGAGGCCCTTGGCAGCCTGAACATGTCAAACTAGAACTACATGAGGCCCTTGGCAGCCTGAACATGTCAAACTAGAACTACATGAGGCCCTTGGCAGCCTGAACATGTCAAACTAGAACTACATGAGGCCCTTGGCAGCCTGAACATGTCAAACTAGAACTACATGAGGCCCTTGGCAGCCTGAACATGTCAAACTAGAACTACATGAGGCCCTTGGCAGCCTGAACATGTCAAACTAGAACTACATGAGGCCCTTGGCAGCCTGAACATGTCAAACTAGAACTACATGAGGCCCTTGGCAGCCTGAACATGTCAAACTAGAACTACATGAGGCCCTTGGCAGCCTGAACATGTCAAACTAGAACTACATGAGGCCCTTGGCAGCCTGAACATGTCAAACTAGAACTACATGAGGCCCTTGGCAGCCTGAACATGTCAAACTAGAACTACATGAGGCCCTTGGCAGCCTGAACATGTCAAACTAGAACTACATGAGGCCCTTGGCAGCCTGAACATGTCAAACTAGAACTACATGAGGCCCTTGGCAGCCTGAACATGTCAAACTATGACTACATGAGGCCCTTGGCAGCCTGAACATGTCAAACTAGAACTACATGAGGCCCTTGGCAGCCTGAACATGTCAAACTAGAACTACATGAGGCCCTTGGCAGCCTGAACATGTCAAACTAGAACTACATGAGGCCCTTGGCAGCCTGAACATGTCAAACTAGAACTACATGAGGCCCTTGGCAGCCTGAACATGTCAAACTAGAACTACATGAGGCCCTTGGCAGCCTGAACATGTCAAACTAGAACTACATGAGGCCCTTGGCAACCTGAAGATGTTAAACTAGAACTACATGAGGACCTTGGCAACCTGAAGATGTCAAACTAGAACTACATGAGGCCCTTGGCAACCTGAAGATGTCAAACTAGAACTACGTGAGGCCCTTGGCAACCTGAAGATGTCAAACTAGAACTACATGAGGCCCTTGGCAACCTGAATATATCAAACTAGAACTACATGAGGCCATTGGCAACCTGAAGATGTCAAACTAGAACTACATGAGGCCCTTGGCAACCTGAAGATGTCAAACTAGAACTACATGAGGACCTTGGCAACCTGAAGATGTCAAACTAGAACTACATGAGGCCCTTGGCAACCTGAAGATGTCAAACTAGAACTACGTGAGGCCATTGGCAACCTGAAGATGTCAAACTAGAACTACATGAGGCCCTTGGCAACCTGAAGATGTCAAACTAGAACTACATGAGGCCCTTGGCAACCTAAAGATGTCAAACTAGAACTACATGAGGACCTTGGCAACCTGAAGATGTCAAACTAGAACTACATGAGGCCCTTGGCAACCTGAAGATGTCAAACTAGAACTACGTGAGGCCCTTGGCAACCTGAAGATGTCAAACTAGAACTACATGAGGCCCTTGGCAACCTGAATATATCAAACTAGAACTACATGAGGCCATTGGCAACCTGAAGATGTCAAACTAGAACTACATGAGGCCCTTGGCAACCTGAAGATGTCAAACTAGAACTACATGAGGCCATTGGCAACCTGAAGATGTCAAACTAGAACTACATGAGGCCCTTGGCAGCCTGAAGATGTCAAACTAGAACTACATGAGGCCGTTGGCAGCCTGAACATGTCAAACTAGAACTACATGAGGCCCTTGGCAGCCTTGACTTCGTAGGGGCTACGTTGTCTCTGCAGGAAGCCTGTATGCACTATTAACTCGTAAGGCACAAATTGATTTTTAAAATTTCTACAAATCAAAAAGGTTACGAGCCACCATTCTAGAAGTAGAAACATTTAAAGTAATCAACAAATCTTTTGCAAGATCAGACCCCCAAGTTACTATTGTTATTTAAGAACTACACTGCAAGGAAACACACCAGGAAATGACTGGCAGGTTACACACTAAAACCAAAGTTAGAATGTTTACCATAAGTACATTATCATTTGGGGTAGATAAAAGACATCTACATACCAACAACACAATTGTGCCAGTCAGATAAGTCATCTACATACCAACAACACAATTGTGCCAGTCAGATAAGTCATGTACATACCAACAACACAATTGTGCAAGTCAGATAAGTCATCTACATACCAACAACACAATTGTGCCAGTCAGATAAGTCATGTACATACCAACAACACAATTGTGCAAGTCAGATAAGTCATGTACATACCAACAACACAATTCTGCCAGTCAGATAAGTCATGTACATACCAACAACACAATTGTGCAAGTCAGATAAGTCATGTACATACCAACAACACAATTGTGCAAGTCAGATAAGTCATGTACATACCAACAACACAATTGTGCCAGTCAGATAAGTCATGTACATACCAACAACACAATTGTGCCAGTCAGATAAGTCATGTACATACCAACAACACAAGTGTGCCAGTCAGATAAGTCATGTACATACCAACAACACAATTGTGCAAGTCAGATAAGTCATGTACATACCAACAACACAAGTGTGCCAGTCAGATAAGTCATGTACATACCAACAACACAATTGTGCAAGTCAGATAAGTCATCTACATACCAACAACACAATTGTGCAAGTCAGATAAGTCATGTACATACCAACAACACAATTGTGCCAGTCAGATAAGTCATGTACATACCAACAACACAAGTGTGCCAGTCAGATAAGTCATGTACATACCAACAACACAATTGTGCAAGTCAGATAAGTCATGTACATACCAACAACACAATTGTGCCAGTCAGATAAGTCATGTACATACCAACAACACAATTGTGCCAGTCAGATAAGTCATGTACATACCAACAACACAATTGTGCAAGTCAGATAAGTCATGTACATACCAACAACACAATTGTGACAGTCAGATAAGTCATGTACATACCAACAACACAATTGTGCCAGTCAGATAAGTCATGTACATACCAACAACACAATTGTGCCAGTCAGATAAGTCATGTACATACCAACAACACAATTGTGCAAGTCAGATAAGTCATGTACATACCAACAACACAATTGTGACAGTCAGATAAGTCATCTACATACCAACAACACAATTGTGCAAGTCAGATAAGTCATGTACATACCAACAACACAATTGTGCAAGTCAGATAAGTCATGTACATACCAACAACACAATTGTGCCAGTCAGATAAGTCATGTACATACCAACAACACAATTGTGCCAGTCAGATAAGTCATGTACATACCAACAACACAATTGTGCCAGTCAGATAAGTCATGTACATACCAACAACACAATTGTGACAGTCAGATAAGTCATGTACATACCAACAACACAATTGTGCAAGTCAGATAAGTCATCTACATACCAACAACACAATTGTGCAAGTCAGATAAGTCATGTACATACCAACAACACAATTGTGCAAGTCAGATAAGTCATGTACATACCAACAACACAATTCTGCCAGTCAGATAAGTCATGTACATACCAACAACACAATTGTGCAAGTCAGATAAGTCATGTACATACCAACAACACAATTCTGCCAGTCAGATAAGTCATGTACATACCAACAACACAATTGTGCAAGTCAGATAAGTCATGTACATACCAACAACACAATTCTGCTAGTCAGATAAGTCATGTACATACCAACAACACAATTGTGACAGTCAGATAAGTCATGTACATACCAACAACACAATTGTGCAAGTCAGATAAGTCATGTACATACCAACAACACAATTGTGCAAGTCAGATAAGTCATCTACATACCAACAACACAATTGTGCAAGTCAGATAAGTCATGTACATACCAACAACACAATTGTGACAGTCAGATAAGTCATGTACATACCAACAACACAATTGTGCAAGTCAGATAAGTCATGTACATACCAACAACACAATTGTGCCAGTCAGATAAGTCATGTACATACCAACAACACAATTGTGCAAGTCAGATAAGTCATGTACATACCAACAACACAATTGTGCAAGTCAGATAAGTCATCTACATACCAACAACACAATTGTGCAAGTCAGATAAGTCATGTACATACCAACAACACAATTGTGCCAGTCAGATAAGTCATGTACATACCAACAACACAATTGTGCAAGTCAGATAAGTCATGTACATACCAACAACACAATTGTGCCAGTCAGATAAGTCATGTACATACCAACAACACAATTGTGACAGTCAGATAAGTCATGTACATACAACAACACAATTGTGCCAGTCAGACAAGTCATGTACATACCAACAACACAATTGTGCAAGTCAGATAAGTCATGTACATACCAACAACACAATTGTGCAAGTCAGATAAGTCATTTACATACCAACAACACAATTGTGACAGTCAGATAAGTCATGTACATACCAACAACACAATTGTGCAAGTCAGATAAGTCATGTACATACCAACAACACAATTGAGCAAGTCAGATAAGTCATCTACATACCAACAACACAATTGTGCAAGTCAGATAAGTCATGTACATACCAACAACACAATTGTGCAAGTCAGATAAGTCATGTACATACCAACAACACAATTCTGCCAGTCAGATAAGTCATGTACATACCAACAACACAATTGTGCAAGTCAGATAAGTCATGTACATACCAACAACACAATTCTGCCAGTCAGATAAGTCATGTACATACCAACAACACAATTGTGCAAGTCAGATAAGTCATGTACATACCAACAACACAATTCTGCTAGTCAGATAAGTCATGTACATACCAACAACACAATTGTGCAAGTCAGATAAGTCATGTACATACCAACAACACAATTGTGCCAGTCAGATAAGTCATGTACATACCAACAACACAATTGTGCAAGTCAGATAAGTCATGTACATACCAACAACACAATTCTGCCAGTCAGATAAGTCATGTACATACCAACAACACAATTGTGCAAGTCAGATAAGTCATGTACATACCAACAACACAATTCTGCTAGTCAGATAAGTCATGTACATACCAACAACACAATTCTGCCAGTCAGATAAGTCATGTACATACCAACAACACAATTGTGCAAGTCAGATAAGTCATGTACATACCAACAACACAATTGTGCAAGTCAGATAAGTCATCTACATACCAACAACACAATTGTGCAAGTCAGATAAGTCATCTACATACCAACAACACAATTGTGCAAGTCAGATAAGTCATCTACATACCAACAACACAATTGTGCAAGTCAGATAAGTCATCTACATACCAACAACACAATTGTGCAAGTCAGATAAGTCATGTACATACCAACAACACAATTGTGCAAGTCAGATAAGTCATCTACATACCAACAACACAATTGTGCAAGTCAGATAAGTCATCTACATACCAACAACACAATTGTGCAAGTCAGATAAGTCATCTACATACCAACAACACAATTGTGCAAGTCAGATAAGTCATCTACATACCAACAACACAATTGTGCAAGTCAGATAAGTCATCTACATACCAACAACACAATTGTGCAAGTCAGATAAGTCATGTACATACCAACAACACAATTGTGCAGTCAGATAAGTCATGTACATACCAACAACACAATTGTGCAAGTCAGATAAGTCATGTACATACCAACAACACAATTGTGCTAGTCAGATAAGTCATGTACATACCAACAACACAATTGTGCCAGTCAGATAAGTCATGTACATACCAACAACACAATTGTGCAAGTCAGATAAGTCATGTACATACCAACAACACAATTGTGCAAGTCAGATAAGTCATGTACATACCAACAACACAATTGTGCAAGTCAGATAAGTCATGTACATACCAACAACACAATTGTGCAAGTCAGATAAGTCATGTACATACCAACAACACAATTCTGCTAGTCAGATAAGTCATGTACATACCAACAACACAATTGTGCAAGTCAGATAAGTCATGTACATACCAACAACACAATTGTGCAAGTCAGATAAGTCATGTACATACCAACAACACAATTCTGCTAGTCAGATAAGTCATGTACATACCAACAACACAATTCTGCTAGTCAGATAAGTCATGTACATACCAACAACACAATTCTGCTAGTCAGATAAGTCATGTACATACCAACAACACAATTGTGCAAGTCAGATAAGTCATGTACATACCAACAACACAATTCTGTTAGTCAGATAAGTCATGTACATACCAACAACACAATTCTGACAGTCAGATAAGTCATCTACATACCAACAACACAATTCTGCCAGTCAGATAAGTCATGTACATACCAACAACACAATTGTGCCAGTCAGATAAGTCGTGTACATACCAACAACACAATTGTGCAAGTCAGATAAGTCATGTACATACCAACAACACAATTGTGCCAGTCAGATAAGTCATGTACATACCAACAACACAATTGTGACAGTCAGATAAGTCATGTACATACCAACAACACAATTGTGCAAGTCAGATAAGTCATGTACATACCAACAACACAATTCTGCCAGTCAGATAAGTCATGTACATACCAACAACACAATTGTGCAAGTCAGATAAGTCATGTACATACCAACAACACAATTCTGCCAGTCAGATAAGTCATGTACATACCAACAACACAATTGTGCAAGTCAGATAAGTCATCTACATACCAACAACACAATTCTGCCAGTCAGATAAGTCATGTACATACCAACAACACAATTGTGCAAGTCAGATAAGTCATCTACATACCAACAACACAATTCTGCCAGTCAGATAAGTCATGTACATACCAACAACACAATTGTGCAAGTCAGATAAGTCATCTACATACCAACAACACAATTCTGCCAGTCAGATAAGTCATGTACATACCAACAACACAATTCTGACAGTCAGATAAGTAATCTACATACCAACAACACAATTGTGCAAGTCAGATAAGTCATGTACATACCAACAACACAATTGTGCCAGTCAGATAAGTCATGTACATACCAACAACACAATTGTGCAAGTCAGATAAGTCATCTACATACCAACAACACAATTGTGCAAGTCAGATAAGTCATGTACATACCAACAACACAATTGTGCCAGTCAGATAAGTCATGTACATACCAACAACACAATTGTGCAAGTCAGATAAGTCATCTACATACCAACAACACAATTGTGCAAGTCAGATAAGTCATGTACATACCAACAACACAATTCTGCCAGTCAGATAAGTCATGTACATACCAACAACACAATTGTGCAAGTCAGATAAGTCATGTACATACCAACAACACAATTCTGACAGTCAGATAAGTCATCTACATACCAACAACACAATTGTGCAAGTCAGATAAGTCATCTACATACCAACAACACAATTCTGCCAGTCAGATAAGTCATCTACATACCAACAACACAATTCTGCTAATCAGATAATATTTACTAACTTATATGGCAACAGATTTATGACTCCCCTCATCAAACTCAAGTCCATCAACCAGTGACGCTCCTCTCACAACATTCCAGACTCTGACAGTAACTGATGTACCCTACAGCCAGACTCAAGTCCATCAACCAGTGACGCTCCTCCCACAACATTCTAGACTCTGACAGTAACTCAAGTCCATCAACCAGTGACGCCCCTCTCACAACACAGGGTACACAACAAGAAATTACCTTTTTCAGTGTTAGCCTGTGTCTCCAAGAACAACTCCTCTGATGTGCTGATGTCTGTATTCAATACATTCCCCAACACTTGGAGCATACTCCCAAGTTTCTTTATGCCTGCATCCTCTGGCACGTTGGATTTCTTATTCTCTGTGACAATGAAACGACAAGTTCCTATTAATCTAAATCCACATCAGAACACAGTGAGGTGCCTACCACTGATACAGCAGCTAAATGTTGTTTCTTGTGACTGCACAATCTTATCAATCATGATTTTAATTTATGTAATGGATGTTTGTCAAATAAGATTTATTTCAATGATTTTTTGCAAAAAGAATTTATTTCAACAATTAATGTGTTTCATTGTTGTAGAGGGCGTTTTTCCTTTTTTAGTGCACAGCTAACAAAAAAGTGATTAGTTGAACACTTATGTTTGAGATTGTACAATAAGTCAGATGTATTCCATATATCTCAGACTAAACTACTGAGACCCCACTCAATTTCTTGGACCTTATACAGAATGCCACACTAATGTCAATGAGATATGTTTGAGGTAAATCTGGTATTCCTCTTATTGCCTGGATTAAACAAGCTCTAATATGTACTGATCAAGTTTTGGATACCAATAATAACAGTATAAGAACTTATATAAGGTGGTATGTCAGCCTGGAACAGGGCTTTTTTTGGATACTTATAATAACAGTGTGAGAACTTATATAGGGTGGTATGTCGGCCTGGGACTGGGCTCACCAAAGTTTTCAATTAAAAACTTGTGAAAAATATACATTGAATAAGAAACATTCATACGTAAACAAAAGATGGATGTTACACATCAGTTAGATATACAAATTATCAGTCAAGGAAATTTTGTTTTTTTAAACCAGAAAGTATAGTTTGAAAAGATGTGTTTTCAGAGCAGTTATGAAGGCCTGAATAGTAGGCATGTAACAAATCTGTAATGGGGGAGATTTCTTTGTTTCGGAGCACAAATAACGAAAGACCATTCACCAAATGTTTTAGTGTGTGTTTCAGGAACTAAATGTATGACTATATGTCTGCAGAAGAGTGTAGCTCAGAAGGAGTAATAGGCAGATAGAATTTCAATAAGAAAGGCTGGAGTCAGGAAAAAAGTTGTGGCAGAGGACAGACAATTTGTAGTCTCTGCTCGCTTTAACGGCGATCCAATGTAGTGAATGAAGTAGTGGAGTGATATGGTCGTGTTTTTTTGCTTTTACAAAAATCCTAGCAGCTGAATTTTGAGCTTTTTGCAGTTTTTGATGAATTATTTTGGTGAACCTGAAAGAAGAGAGTTGCAATAGTCAAGGCAAGAGATAACAAACAATGCACTAACTGTAAGGATGTGGCAGATAGAGCTCATCTGACGGATGGTGATGTCAGCAAAGCGACATAAATGACAGATACATGGATAGTTATTTGTAGACATGTCATCAAAGATTATGTAGCCAAGATTTTTAGAAGATGATGTCATCTGTTTATATGGAAGTAGCTACCTGAAGAGAAGTACAAAGTTGAGGATAATTTATGATTGTGAAAGAGAAGTACAAAGTTGAGGATAATTTATGATTGTGAAAGAGAAGTACAAAGTTGAGGATAATTTATGATTGTGAAAGAGAAGTACAAAGTTGAGGATAATTTATGATTGTGAAAGAGAAGTACAAAGTTGAGGATAATTTATGATTGTGAAAGAGAAGTACAAAGTTGAGGATAATTTATGATTGTGAAAGAGAAGTACAAAGTTGAGGATAATTTATGATTGTGAAAGAGAAGTACAAAGTTGAGGATAATTTATGATTGTGAAAGAGAAGTACAAAGTTGAGGATAATTTATGATTGTGAAAGAGAAGTACAAAGTTGAGGATAATTTATGATTGTGAAAGAGAAGTACAAAGTTGAGGATAATTTATGATTGTGAAAGAGAAGTACAAAGTTGAGGATAATTTATGATTGTGAAAGAGAAGTACAAAGTTGAGGATAATTTATGATTGTGAAAGAGAAGTACAAAGTTGAGGATAATTTATGATTGTGAAAGAGAAGTACAAAGTTGAGGATAATTTATGATTGTGAAAGAGAAGTACAAAGTTGAGGATAATTTATGATTGTGAAAGAGAAGTACAAAGTTGAGGATAATTTATGATTGTGAAAGAGAAGTACAAAGTTGAGGATAATTTATGATTGTGAAAGAGAAGTACAAAGTTGAGGATAATTTATGATTGTGAAAGAGAAGTACAAAGTTGAGGATAATTTATGATTGTGAAAGAGAAGTACAAAGTTGAGGATAATTTATGATTGTGAAAGAGAAGTACAAAGTTGAGGATAATTTATGATTGTGAAAGAGAAGTACAAAGTTGAGGATAATTTATGATTGTGAAAGAGAAGTACAAAGTTGAGGATAATTTATGATTGTGAAAGAGAAGTACAAAGTTGAGGATAATTTATGATTGTGAAAGAGAAGTACAAAGTTGAGGATAATTTATGATTGTGAAAGAGAAGTACAAAGTTGAGGATAATTTATGATTGTGAAAGAGAAGTACAAAGTTGAGGATAATTTATGATTGTGAAAGAGAAGTACAAAGTTGAGGATAATTTATGATTGTGAAAGAGAAGTACAAAGTTGAGGATAATTTATGATTGTGAAAGAGAAGTACAAAGTTGAGGATAATTTATGATTGTGAAAGAGAAGTACAAAGTTGAGGATAATTTATGATTGTGAAAGAGAAGTACAAAGTTGAGGATAATTTATGATTGTGAAAGAGAAGTACAAAGTTGAGGATAATTTATGATTGTGAAAGAGAAGTACAAAGTTGAGGATAATTTATGATTGTGAAAGAGAAGTACAAAGTTGAGGATAATTTATGATTGTGAAAGAGAAGTACAAAGTTGAGGATAATTTATGATTGTGAAAGAGAAGTACAAAGTTGAGGATAATTTATGATTGTGAAAGAGAAGTACAAAGTTGAGGATAATTTATGATTGTGAAAGAGAAGTACAAAGTTGAGGATAATTTATGATTGTGAAAGAGAAGTACAAAGTTGAGGATAATTTATGATTGTGAAAGAGAAGTACAAAGTTGAGGATAATTTATGATTGTGAAAGAGAAGTACAAAGTTGAGGATAATTTATGATTGTGAAAGAGAAGTACAAAGTTGAGGATAATTTATGATTGTGAAAGAGAAGTACAAAGTTGAGGATAATTTATGATTGTGAAAGAGAAGTACAAAGTTGAGGATAATTTATGATTGTGAAAGAGAAGTACAAAGTTGAGGATAATTTATGATTGTGAAAGAGAAGTACAAAGTTGAGGATAATTTATGATTGTGAAAGAGAAGTACAAAGTTGAGGATAATTTATGATTGTGAAAGAGAAGTACAAAGTTGAGGATAATTTATGATTGTGAAAGAGAAGTACAAAGTTGAGGATAATTTATGATTGTGAAAGAGAAGTACAAAGTTGAGGATAATTTATGATTGTGAAAGAGAAGTACAAAGTTGAGGATAATTTATGATTGTGAAAGAGAAGTACAAAGTTGAGGATAATTTATGATTGTGAAAGAGAAGTACAAAGTTGAGGATAATTTATGATTGTGAAAGAGAAGTACAAAGTTGAGGATAATTTATGATTGTGAAAGAGAAGTACAAAGTTGAGGATAATTTATGATTGTGAAAGAGAAGTACAAAGTTGAGGATAATTTATGATTGTGAAAGAGAAGTACAAAGTTGAGGATAATTTATGATTGTGAAAGAGAAGTACAAAGTTGAGGATAATTTATGATTGTGAAAGAGAAGTACAAAGTTGAGGATAATTTATGATTGTGAAAGAGAAGTACAAAGTTGAGGATAATTTATGATTGTGAAAGAGAAGTACAAAGTTGAGGATAATTTATGATTGTGAAAGAGAAGTACAAAGTTGAGGATAATTTATGATTGTGAAAGAGAAGTACAAAGTTGAGGATAATTTATGATTGTGAAAGAGAAGTACAAAGTTGAGGATAATTTATGATTGTGAAAGAGAAGTACAAAGTTGAGGATAATTTATGATTGTGAAAGAGAAGTACAAAGTTGAGGATAATTTATGATTGTGAAAGAGAAGTACAAAGTTGAGGATAATTTATGATTGTGAAAGAGAAGTACAAAGTTGAGGATAATTTATGATTGTGAAAGAGAAGTACAAAGTTGAGGATAATTTATGATTGTGAAAGAGAAGTACAAAGTTGAGGATAATTTATGATTGTGAAAGAGAGGTACAAAGTTGAGGATAATTTATGATTGTGAAAGAGAAGTACAAAGTTGAGGATAATTTATGATTGTGAAAGAGAGGTACAAAGTTGAGGATAATTTATGATTGTGAAAGAGGAGTGCTGAAGTCTTGTGATCATTCAATTTTAACTTCCTGATAGTCATCCTTGACTTGATCTCACCAATGAACTCCTGCAAGGCCTGGACAGTGGAGTCAATGGGAGGGATGGGGGGGTACTTGTACACTAGTCTCAAACATCAGATTACTTCTCAGTAGCGAGGTATTGCACTATAAGGTCTGAGATACAGGCACTTGAACAGGGAACTAACTAGCATACATAGGAACAGGGAACTAACTAATATACATATGAACAGGGAACTAACTAATGCACAAAATGATCAGGGAACTAATGCACATATGAACAGGGAACTAACTAATTCACATATGAACAGGGAACTAACTAATGCACATTATTTGCACATAGGCACAGGGAACTAACTAATGTACATATGAACAGGGAACTAACTAATGCACAAAATGATCAGGGAACTAATGTACATATGAACAGGGAACTAACTAATATATATATATGAACAGGGAACTAACTAATATACATATGAACAGGGAACTAACTAATATACATATGAACAGGGAACTAACTAATGCACAAAATGATCAGAGAACTAATGTACATATGAACAGGGAACTAACTAATGTATATATTAACAGGGAACTAACTAATGTACATATGAACAGGGAAACTAACTAATGCACAAAAAGATCAAGGAACTAGTGCACATATGAACAGGGAACTAATGTACATATGAACAGGGAACTAACTAATGTATATATGAACAGGGAATTAACTAATGTACATATGAATAGGGACCTAACTAATGTTCATATCCTGAAAGCCTTGACTTAGGCAGTCATGTTGTCTGCCCACTCCTTGGACCACTTATTCTTCAGTGATCCGCCAACCCGTTTTTTAGCGATAGGTGATTGGGGTATCTCTGGATGTGGTTCGGCGCCCCCACCCCCCATGGTTTTTGCCAGAGTGCCTGTTTTTTCATTGACGTGCACAATCACACGGCTAGGCATCCCTTTCATTGTCACCTTACCTCCTAGCATTTTTTATTTTGCCCATGCCATCCAGAATGGCATCCACCAGGTGGGTGTTATGTGCTTCCTTACAGGTAACTAACAAATGATTTTAAATAATAATGGTTGCTTTTCTTAATTTCTTTTCACACAAGTAACGTAACCATAATTTCCCTAGCTTGAGTGAGTTCACCAAGCAAGATTTAAGGAAACCTTTTTAATTATAACGATTTGAATATGAAATCATTTATACTATACTAAACAATTAATACACTTTTTAAGAATTTTAAAGCCAGCAAATATTCACTATAAAATGGTTTCTACAATAAAACTGAAAAATCTTTGTTTCGATTTTGGAACACGGAAGTTTTTTTAAATTTCACTTTTTTATTGTCTGCTGAAGAAGGTATTTAGCAAAAACCTTTTTTAAAAAGTTATCTAACCAGAATTTGCTCCTCTGATAACTGCTCGCAAGGGCACTAATTTCAATGGTTCTATCATACAGTAAATTAAAAGTGTCACTTGATAAGCTAAAGTATTCTTGATAAACCAATAGGCAAACAAAGAAAAAAATTAAAATTAATGAAAATTTCAAGTGCCGCTACTCATGTGATTTATTGTTAGCAGGAATTCCTCCCCCCCCCTCCCCGATTAATTTTTATGTGATGTTGCCTGTCTTCACAGCATCTTCAACACTAAACCATTTTTTCCAACTACTAAGTGATTTCTTCTATGCTGGGGTAAAAGTCAAGTAAAGCCTTTGTAAAACACCAACTCATCAAAACTCATGGCTAATCAATGTTTAAGACAAATCAATGATTATGACTAATCAATTCTACCACAGTATAACAACAACAAACAAACACTTACAAGAGGATGAGAGATCCACTTTTCTACGTCAGGAAATATACCCACAACTCTCCTCTGTTCAAATGTAATGTGTGACCAACTGCTACGGTCTGTTCAAGCCTACCAAAGAATGAATGACGTCTTCACAACACAAGACAACGGACTGAAGGCACTGCACCAACAAACTAGGTTTACAACCCATCCAACTTTTCACCAACAGTTCACTGCCAAGGTGACAACTGGAGATCATGGCCTGATCCCCACTCACTTTGACCATGACCCAGAATGTCAAGAGCTTGTGTCAAGTTGTCAGAAGGGAATATCAAACTTGGAGAAATTTATAGCTTTCTTGACATCACTTCACCAAGCTAATGACAGATACAGATAGCTGTGGTCAGTACAAGGGAAGCTTTCTCTTGTGCCTATTTTTATTCTTTGAATATCACCACTAAAAAATTGTTAGTTATTCAAAGAATTTATAAGATAAACTCATGATGTTTATAGTCCATATGTCTACCTAAATCTTTTCCCTAAATAAAAACATCATGTACATTATGAGTCCTTAATTTACATTATTCATAAATAGCCGCAGCTTTGTTGACTTGTGACAATTCTTTCTTGTCAGCCTTATTGTCAGTAGAAACGTGTTATGATATGTGCCACTTACAGTGTTACAGTGGTAACAATAAAAACCAGATTACTGTTTTTACCATAAGTTCAAACAAAGCAGCTGTGTATAGTTTGGGTGTCACTAATTTGTCCTATGGCTTATTCATCGGTTAGGGTTTTGGAAAGTATGTCACATTAAATTTATTGATGAAGGTAGTAAATATTTACAATAATACATGTAATAATAAAAGCAACAATTTTTGAAACAGTGTATTAAGTTAAAGCTTAAAATGTTAACAAATAATTTAAGTTTATAATACAAACTTCAAATGAATTTTAGTGTGTGAAATAGAATGGCTTCCAACAATGAAACTGAGGCTCTAGAGAGGATGATAAATAAAATATTTAAGTAGCTTAGGTGTATTTTTAGATACAGGTAAATGACCTACTTTTAGAAGATAAGATGGTCTTATCTATGGTAAATGGTTAAAATTAATTGCATTTTAAGGGAGAGTTCACCACTTCAATTGGAAATAAGCAGCAGGGAAATAATAAATCATTCCTGAAATCATGTTATATACTTTGACTCCTGAACGTTAAAGGGTAAAAATCCAACATGATATTGAACAATTTTATTACATTCAAACAAGTGGTTGAAATTATATGGAATTTTGAGACCTTGTAGAAAATAGCCTTTAATGCCTTTAATTCAGTGTCAACATTTCACTTTTGTGTGCGTCTATCCACCCAGCAAGATGAGCCATGTGTCATACAGAGGTACCTCCTGCACCAGATGTTGCTTGTCACCTACTTGCATGTATTGTCTTTATGAGACACTCCAGGATTTTGGTTGTGGTACATGGAGTGATTATTTCATGCACACAACACAGACATGATAGGACCATGTCCCAGGGGAATCTTTAGAAAATGATTGCCTGGGGTCATCTGTTGAGATCAGGGTTCCTTTTATGGGTGGCAATGGGCTGATGTCCTGATAAGCCTAAACATACTTTGCTTTCCCGTTGAAGTGATTGGTTCATTGTGAACTTTCAGCATTGTGAACTTTCAGCATTGTGAACTTTCAGAATATTTTCTCGTTTAATCACATTAAGTCAATTAAAACATATGGGGGAAGATATTTGACAATCGGTTGGTTATTTTTAGTTTGTGACGCATTTTTTTAGGGTACTAGCAAGTAATGAAAATTAGGTAAAGCAATATAGTGGCTGATTAGGCAACTTCCGAAAAATTGGAAAAGCAGTCTGGTAGGGTTAAACTTCATTTTGTTTGTGTCAGACAAAATAGAAACTGAAAGACAGTTAATGCCCACCCGAAGATTGTTGATAATAAACTGAATCTAGAAAAGATTATCTTTATTCTAATACAACCAAAGATTTTACCATACGGTCCAATTATTTCAAGGATAACATTTAAATTGACTTTGGTCTCAATATTCACATCTCACAGATAACTAAAGACTGAGACTGAAACAAATATAGTTTTGAATCTCTATGAGTTGGAGTTACAATATTATTGAAGTCAGGATTCTTTCTGAGAAATCTTCTCCCACTTTCCAAACTCCGTGAAGACACTGTATAGAGAGGTTTCATTTAGAGTTTTGACGGATGTAGGTATGAAATTACCAAATCTCCCAAAAATAATTGAGACTTTTTTTAAACTGGGGGAGCATTTAGCATTAAGCTATAGAAGTTAAGTGTTGAGTTTGATATCCTTACCTTTATCTCTGCTAAGAAAATTCTGCCGCAATTTTTCAGATTCCTTTATTGAAGCCATTGCAGCGTCCTTTTCTGCAACGATGACAGCTTGAGATTTAGGTCTTAGTGGAGCAGGGTCAAGGTCCTCCACCACCAAGGACGGCCTTTCAAATGTGGGGGAGCCACCACTGACGGTGGCACGACGTTGCTTTGCATCAACAATCACAGGAAGCGTGAACTGGGGTGACTCCGAGCCACTGCGAAACACATCATTGTCTGTGTCGTTGCCATCAACAATATCTTCAGGTGACTCTCTGACAATGAATATGAGAAACGTATATGGTCATTATGTCACATGACATTATTACAATACAAATCACATAAGTGGTTTTAAGATTACATAAATCAATTACTTGCAGTAATTTGGTTTAAAATTTTAACCATCTAAAAATGTAAAATAAATACTTTAAAAGCCTAATTTATTCAGTGTATTAGTAGAGTTAGTCAAGTAGTGATTTGCAGAAACCAAGCAATAAATAAATAAACGACAATATTGAGACAATATTAAAAGTTAATTATTTCTTTCTTTGATGGAATGTGTTAGTCATCACAAAAAATATTGTTTTATAAATACTGAATTAAACTGTTATTTGTTCAATTAACTTGTAATGATACTGCTTATATTATCTTCCATTATTTTAAAAGTTTCAGCTAGTTTAGTCTAAACATTTCTCTGCTATTATTTACAATTCTAGAAAAAATGTTAAGTGTTTATCAATGTCTAAATAGAGTGAGAAAGCAATGGCTTAATTGTTGGCCATAAAAAAGCAGGGGACATTTTTTTTTCCAAGTGGGCCATGATACTTGAATACTAGGTTGATTGACTTTTATTAGTCTTGATATGACTTTAGACAGGCATGGGGGGTAAGTTTGGATCAGCCATGGGGTCAGTCAGGAATAGGTAAGTTTGGGTTAGACCATGAAAAAACCTGACTGAGCCAATCTGATAATTTTTAGATGTTGTGATAGCAGGTGTAATGGGAGTTTATGATAAAAGATATAAAAGACACTGATAAAATATTCATTAAAAATGACTTGGAACTTATAATTTTTAATGCTGGCTAAAAGACTATTGAAAATGAAAACTTCAAAATATTTTATTTTACTCGATAGTCATTTTTAACTAATTCATGTTTATCAATCAAAAGAATGAGATTTGTGTCTGTGTGTGTGTGTGTGGGGGGGGGGATCCAGAAAAACAAATTCAGTTGTAATTAGATCCAATATTTTTAAAATGTTTATTATCTTTTTAAAAAATACTTTGAATTTCTTGAAAATGACATTTTTGAAAATGATCAGTTCATATATTTATCATTTTAATTTCATGCAACATGGTATGTTAAAAAAAATTATTTTTTTAACTTAGGCTAAGAATAGGCAGAAGCATGTAAGTGTCTGTGGCAGTTAAGTCTCTGTCTTTAAATTCTGTTTACACTTATATAAGCAGGACTAAGGGTGATGTTGTTCAATAAAATCAGATGACAACAATTTATACATTCGATAACTAATTCTAGTTCCAAGAGGGGGAAGTAGAACCAACACAAGGGGAAGTCAAATCTGAAGCAAGCCATTACATGAGTGGCTGGAGCATTGATTGCAGGTGATGAATTAGCCATGACAAGCAGGTGGACCAAACAAGCAGATAGCAGAAAGAAAAATTTCTGACTTTTAAACAAGAAAATCAATACATTACATGACATCGCCAACTCTTTGTTGTCAGTTATCAGGTTCTTGAAGAAATTTTGATTTTTTTTCCCCCACAGCTTAAAAAAAAATCCACAAGCCACAAGCCTTACATGGTCCAAATTAATCCAATTAAGAGGAACGGATGCAGGAGACATAGAAACACATTTAATTTTAGCTACGCCCTTAACTCAGGTAGCTGTATCCAAAAGACACACACACACACAGCAACCTTTGGGTCAAGGGTCCTCAAAATATTGTTTTAAATCTAGCCTCACAAATGCCCATCATCTTACCCTTCTCTGAAATCATTTTCTCCCTACATTCTCCCTCAGACCATAGAGTAAAATCTCAAAGAATACTTAGAAAATGAAGACACAAGTATATTAATTACACTAAACAACTGCTGTCTAACAATGTTGACCAGAAACATAACAAGCGTTTTTGTGTGACTGTGTTTAACTGACTAAATACAGTCACAGGAGTTATATATTTTTTTTTAAAGCTTATATAATTTTTGCCAAAAATTCATTGATATTATAACTTTGGGAACCCCTGACTGAGCAGCGTTAGTGCTATTAAATACTGAGTATGTGCTGATTATGTGTTCCAGGGTCCAGTTTGATAAGTAGGACGTATCTGTTCACCAACAAACTAATGTAATCAGGGTGCAGGCATGTTTATATGAGGATCAGTGGGTTCTCATCCATATTTGGTTGAAGTAAATAAAGATTTACACTCTTTATTGTGTGACCCTGACATTCACATTCACATGTAGTTGAACCCAATTCAGTTTTTATAGAACTTTATGTGGTCAAAAAGAGAAGCCATATAAACAGTTCCCTCCGTTCTATGGATTTACTATTTTAACTAATTGTTACTCCTAGTCAGTTGATTAGCCATGATTAGCTATTGACAATCATGTCAGTATTATCAGTTGAGGGATGCTCTCGACAAGTGTGTCAATTTTTTTAGTTGATGCTCTAACAGTCGTGTCAATCTTATCAGTTGATGGCTCTAGACAAACGTGTCAATCTTATCAGTTGATGGCTCTTGACAAACGTGTAATTCTTATCAATTGATGGCTCTAAAAAACGTGTAAATCTAATTAGTTGATGGCTCTTGACAAACGTTAAATCTTATCAGTTGATGGCTCTTAAAAAACAACAATCTAATAAGATAAATACTCTTCAAAAAAAGGACTATCCTAGTCCTAGTCACTAAGTTCAATTTTTTTAAGTTGTATCAAAATGGATTACTTTGTTCATTAAAATGGTGTCTTCAAAATCATTAAAGTATTTTAATTAATCATCAATTTTACAATTCTGAAGCTTTTTTTTACACTTAATCTTGTAAATAATCAACCCAACTCAACGAACGAACAATATGAAATGTTCAAAGCCTTTCAAAAGTGGCCACATTATTGTGTTTGCATTATCCATAGTATGTTAAACAATTTACAGCAGTGGAACATCATTTCACAACAGACAATACAAATGTGTCCCCTTTTAATAAAACTATATAATTTGCAATTGTCACGCAAGTCAGTAGTGTCTGTCAGTCAGTCCTACACTATGCGAGGTAATTCTCGATTAAAAAAAATAAAAAGTTGCTTTCGAGATTATAACAAAATGTGTTGCTCACCATAAAATATTGTGATGTGACGTCATTATTTGAGCTTTTATTAATGTGTGAAGGGAACGAAGTAAAAAGAGCAATGTTTTATTTGATGTGATTAATATTATTATTATTTTTTTGTATTAAATGTCCGTTTTTGTGTATGTGTCCATGTCAATATTACGTACGTAATTATAAATTTAATTTTCTATATTAATATATAACATTCGTTTTTCGGTTTATGAAATTTACAATTGGTTGTCATTTGGTTGTCAAGTTTCGATGCGTTTTGAACTACAAAGCCATTATTTATTACTGAAAATGAAATTTGTCAACTTATGCTTCAGTTTAGCGTTTGTTTTTCTTTTATACACTTTGAGATTGCATATTTGTATGTTTAAAAAAAAATCGGACTCCTCCCCACAACAGTTTTTTTAAATTGTTATTTACATGTAATATTTCAATGTGTCTTAGACTAATTTTGAATAAAAAATCTTTGCTTTAATATAGAACATGCAAAATAAATAGTTAGTTGTTATTCATATTTGTAAATAGTTACAATTTTTTATTTACATGTTTTTGATAGTGTAAAGGTAATAATGTATGGACCAATGGGCGCATAAACTGATAAGTCATAATAGATCTTGAAAAGGTGCTGACTTGACAACAATAAAAACGTTTATGTGAATTACTATCACGTGGATATTAAATTGTAAATATGATTAACAGTTGATAAGTTAATCTTTTCTGTTATCCTGTGACAAACTTTGCTTACTACGTTTCATGCAAAATAAATAGTTATTAACATGTGTAAAATTACAGTTTATTTTTTACATGTTTTGAAAATGTTGTGGTAATAATGTATGGACAAATGGGCGAATAAACTGACAAGTCATAATCATCAATGAAGCTTAAACGGCTTCAAATCACAGATATGCGTGATGTGGATCACATTACAGTCACATAATTTATTTTTAACGCACTGTGCTGTATTATTGGTGCACTCATAATTGGTGCGCACTATTCAATGCCGCAAGTTAATGTCCGGCTGACTCCTCAGCAATATTTGTTAATACGTCGAACTTCAAACTTCTTTGCCGCAGTATCACTTTATGCTGTGTCTAATTCACTATGCATTTACTATTATCATGATTATATCATTATTATTCATGCAAACTTATATAACGCGAAGCCTAAGCTTGGAGGTTTTCTCATAACACATATATTCGTATATATAATCAAAATATATACTCTGCTATGTCCGTTCGTAACGCTAGATTTTAGAAAGCCCACCGCTAAAAAAAAATAACCCTGAAAAATATATTGAAAAAAACAAAAAAAACACTAACACTATTTTCAAACGTCCGCATAAAATTGTTCAATATGGAAAAGAGATTTAATTTTTCTCTCTTGGTCTCTACATTTTCTGATTATTTACTATGCGGCTTTCAGGCAGAAGGGACAATTACAAAAACTGAAATATATCCATTTTGAAAACTCCCGTCATTTTTGACGGGTAATACACTAGTATATAATAAATTTGGACCTGCCTATTGATACATAATATCTTATTAACCCAAATAAATATATTTCTCACACTTTATCCTTCATCTTCCCAAGCCAAATAAGAAAGTTTTAAATCATTGTTAGAACATGAACTACTCAGAGACAACTGTTTATCTAATAAAATAAACTTTCCTCCCTCTGGTTCCTTCCCCATTAATTTACCCACTCTTCCATTTTTCCAAATTTCATGCACCAACCAGAGTGATATTAAGATACACCTGTACTAAAAAGCAATTAAAAAACTAATGAAAAACCAAAACGTTTAGTATTCATTTAGCTCTGAATAAGTTGTTTCCATTCATAGTATAATAAATAAATAAATAAATAAATATATATATATATATACTACCAGGAAGTTCAAAATCAACATTACATAGAATAATATTGATTCAATTCTAATTTTGTTACAGGGCTCCTGATACTGCTGTGTCCCAGGAATAATGTGAATGCTTTTCATTGAGATGTTAAAGTATCTTACAAATTTATAGTCTTTCAAAATGCTTACACTAATACGAAATTAACTTTATTTTTTAAATTCCCGAAACAGATGAGAATAAAAAAAATTTAATTTAAGAAATAAATAGAAAATATAAATTTGAATAAGAATTCGTATAGACCAAATTTATTATAGCACAGACATTTTCTAGATCAGTAGCACATCACATTTATATACAATTCAAACTGGTAGTTTAATATTGAAAACATGTATTATTATAAGTCTTGATCAAGCAATCATTGTAACAAGTTAATAGGGTAAAAATGAAAAGCAAAATTGTCTTCAAAAGATGAATGATATTAATTTATTTATCTTTTTTACTTTTTGGTCAGCTGTGGTTTGAAAAGCCAACAAAACAAGTTTTTAATTTAGCATAAATTTAACCCAAATGTATAAACATTTACTGCAGAGGCCCTTAGAGCACAACATGTTATTCCAAGCATATGCACAATGGGGTATACATTAAATCTACCTACATTCACCTAGTATTTCACTTCCTTCATGGTTTATCTGCACAAATATCTCAAGTTTCTAATCAATACAACAACACGTCTAAACACCAACTATTCTATTACAGCAATGTACTGCCTATATGATGTACAGTCACGTACATGATATCTGAGAGCACACAAGGGTCTCGTTCTTATCTTTGTAATTATCAATCAATTGCCTTGATATGAAAGTTAAAAAAATTATACTGATAGTATGTGGAGTAAGATTTCAATGCCTTCATTTTCATATAGACAGTTTCATATAAGTACCCAAATAAAATAATGGGGATCCAATCCTTATTTAAAAAAAAACTATTTAAGATGGGGGTCTTAATTCTATTTCCCACAGCCTTTTAAGTAACGTGAACTTTAAGCAAGGGCTACAGCAACAAAGAGCATTTAAGGCAGGGATGAAATTTGATTTCCCACAACCTATTTTTTTAGTTAGTGGTGCAAATCCCATTTAAGACAGTGGATTCAATTCAATATGGCACATCATTTTGATACCAGTCATTTTAAGTCTTGAAAATTGTAATTTTCCTCCCATAGTAGGAGACAAGAAATAAAAACTAGAAAGAGTATTTAAATGCAATTTCCAACAAGGAATTTCCGATTTTTTTATGAAGGAAAATCATTCTAGATTACATTAAAAGTCATTTCAAATCAATAATTTTGAAACTAAACAAAACAATTGCTTTAAAAATTGCTTCTAAAATTACGGGAGTCGAATGAAAAGAGATTTTTGAAAAATTCTTGCTCCAACATTGTTCTAAATATCATTAGCTATTGTTTGACGTTTGTTTCATCCCGATAGATGTTATGGTTGGCGAGAAATTGACAAAATACTGATATTTTTTCGGGTTTTGTGGATTTTCCAGGAAATCCAGTAAACCTTTTCGGTATTTTTTTGGCCATTGAACATCCTTGGGACCTCCTTGAAAATGTAAATAAAATCAGTTCCTACATTTTTTGAAATAAGAACACTTCTCTTTTGGTTCGGGTGACAAGTTAGAAGTGTCTAAATACAAAGCATTTTTTATAACAATAACTTTAGTATTTAGTATTAATGTGTTTGTATTTTTATTTTTTTAAAATTAAAATCAATGTTCAAAATGAAATATCTAAAAGATTTATGGCTGTTACAGTGCTCTAAAATTTTGGTACATTCTTCATTTTGTTGACGTAACGGTTATATTACAACTGGGAATGATAGAATTTAAGGATTATGTCCCTTGTTATGTTGATTGACTCAGAGTGAACATTCAGTTTCACTGGGATGAGCATGTCACTGATAGCAGCAAGGAAAACAAGAACCTGGGTCAAAGAAAGGCCTATAGAGCCCTTGTCTGGCAGCTTTTACATTATGCAATTTACAGTCTTGGACAATTTTACCCAAAAGGACACCCTCAGATGGGAGAAGGTCCAGCAATTAGTAACTCAATTTATTATGAACTACTACGGGAACACTTCAAGTGTTGGCGGCAAGGGGAAAACTCTGGAAGAATGACAATGATTATCCAGCCTCTCCATGTTATTCAAGATAAAAAATTAGCAAGTCTCTAGCATAAAACAGAAACTCGACCCTCCCCTACTTAGATGATGAAAGAATGACAGACAATCCTGGCTCATAACAACAAGAGCTGCTCATTCCTGGCAAGGCCAATCAGTGACTGGAACACGCTTCCAAAAGAAATGGTTGAGGTGACAACACAACACATTCGTGTACATTGCCTCCTGCCACCACCACCACCACCACCCCAACCCTCCAAGTTTCTGATACCCTTGATGGGTAGCCCTTGGGAAGCATCCCCTCTTAACAGAAACACCTCAAACCCTCACTAGATACACAAGGCCCAGAATGATATCATCAAAACATTTATAAAATACAAAAGAGAAAGAGACTTAGCGTGAATAGTATAATTATTTGTTTAACATGTTAGTATCAGTATTGGGTTTAAAACTGTATTTTTAAGTGTTTTTAACTGTGTTGTGCAGGTGTCAGTAACCTTTTTGTCAAATGTCAAAGCAGTATTGACACTGCATTCGGAGTGCTAACAAGCTTTCAATTTACCTTCTTTAATTGAAAATATTTTAGAAATTTACAATAATAGGGATTGTTGCACCATTTGCCTATGAGGTACATCTGGCATGTATGGCAGAGTGCTTGAGACTTACTTTAATTGTATACAAGTTAAGTCCCACGATGCACTGTTTATGTTGCTTTATGATTACACAGAATAGGACTGTTTTATAAAACTTTTAAATAGATTAAAATTGAAGACCCTAGTGCTTAAAGTACTTAAGTCTCATCTTTGTCAAAATCAATCTAAACAGACATCTTTTTAACATCTGGTTTAGACCAATCTACTGTACAAATTTGAAAACAATACTAACCAAGTCCAAATTTTAACAGCCTAACAAATTAAAATGCTATCATGGAAGAGACAAAAAACTTAATTAAAACTCATTATTTCAAGATGAGTATTTTGTGACATTAGTATTTTTAGCACTAAGCTCTTCAATTGACAAAAATTGATAATTTATGGTGTAAGTTGTGTTATGTCGATGATATGCATCAAGCAAAGCATGTGCTAAAATAAAACACCAAAAAAGGGGTTTTAATTAGTATTAGTATTTTAAAATCCATTTGAAAGGGTAATTTTACTCCATAGGGTGGGTATATTTTGGGGGGTTCAATGCATAGTGTTTCAACTGTATCTACAGACAGACTTAAACTCATGCCAAGTTATTTGTTAAATGGCTGTCTACCTCTGTATAGGTAGTTATGAGCACATTACTGTCTACCTCTGTATAGGTAGTTATGAGCACATTACTGTCTACCTCTGTATAGGTAGTTATGAGCACATTACTGTCTACCTCTGTATAGGTAGTTATGAGAACATTACTTTATCATTTCCCAAATAGTTTGGGTTGATATTTCCCACAGGTGAACCTGCAATCTATTAGATACGAGGGTGACCTTTGGTCATTCCTTACATTCTATTTTCAAGCTAATAGTATTTAAAATAAGCTCATGATGCTGTGCTAAGAACTGCAGCCTCAAAATACAGCACAATTTAATAATATAGAACAAATTTATTCACAATCCATTAGAATCTGGGGAATTTAATTAATACAAGTTTTGAAGTATACAAATTGTGATTTTTTTGTATATAGCTGTCTCATCAATCAGATAAGAAGAAGCAGTTTGGTAATAAACGGATCATATTTTAATTCAACAATTGATGGCATAATTTTAAATTTTATTTCCTCTATGAGATGCCCCAGTTTCAAATTGACAAAAACAACTGCTGCCAGGGGCAGATACATTTTACAAGATTGTTGTGCATTATACTAGGTTAATAGGTCAGGGATAACAGTTATTAAGTGTGTAGGAAATAAAACATTCATTAGTTTCAAAATAATAAAATAATATTAATGGAAAGTTAAGATTTATTTCTGATAAAGTTGTAATTGTTTTATGTTTTGTTTCATTTAATTAAGTTTTAATTGTGTTTTTATGTTTTCATGTTTGTAATTTCGATGTTAATTTTATATTTTGATAAATTTGTAATTGTGTAATTGCATTTCTGTTTAAGCTAACATAAATTAAAAGAGCTATTATTGGTCCACATATAATTACAAACATTATTTGGTAAAGTTAGCTTTGTCTTTGAAATTCTAGAGGTTCTCTCTAAAAAAAGTACATCAAGGTGGATGACAACAGATTCTTAGTGTTAAAAAGTGTTAAAAATTCACAATGAAACAAAAATTAACATTTCACATCACTAATATTGTATATTGAAATTATTCACAACATCTAAAATGCCAATGATAATCTTCGTTCAAAATGTTCTTGCACCATCTTCTACTTACTTAGTAATGTAAATATCCCCAGTCGGAATTGATGAGGTCACATACTCTTCTAGTGTCGGCCGCTGTGGTTTTTCTCCATCTTTAGATCTGCGTTTTTTCATTGTTTTTGGCAAGGTAGCCACGGAAGGAACATGCCTGAAAATAGTAAGTATTAATATATTTAAACACAATTTAAATTTAATCCATTATGAATAATAACTATTCAACACATATAATTTTAAAAAATCAGAGCCTACCAAAAAAAATATTTGACAAAATATTTATTTTTTTAGTGTTCCAAGTAATGTATATATATTTTTTAAATCGATAACTTAATTATTATTTAATAATGTTTATTCTTTATTTATGTTACGTGTAATGAAGTTACTTTCTTCTCCATGCCTGTAAGGTAATTCATTGGTTTTAAGTACACAATGATGTGATGTAATAACTGACCACTCATATTCTTCCACAGCCTATCAACAAGTCTGACCTTTTTATACTAATTTTTATACTAAATTTATACTAATACTAATACTAGCATGCTGGAGTATTAAACTGAAGCAACCTTTGACATTTTCTTTTAACTGATAATAAGTAGGAGAATAAGATTAACTTAATTTCTGAAAGTTTCAAACACTTTAAGTTAGATATAAATAACATGGTTAGAAGTATGACAGTTCCTATTTGTGGCACATTTACTATGATGTACAAGAGGATATTTTCTGTGTGGATTAAACTATTCATGTGATCCGTCCTTTCCTATTTGGTGTCTTGGTTTACTTTTCATTAATGTGTGCTATTTAAGTTCACTGTCTGTATTAGGGTTGGACTACAAATATCTTTCAAGTCCCTTTTGGACATTGGATGTTACAATTACAGATGAATAGTTTTAAATAATTAATTTTTGTTACAGACTGGTCCTCTATGAGCCAACATTTTCTGTAGACAGCTAGGATTAAATAAATCTCACTGTGCTATGAAACAATATGTTTTAACGGATAAAAGGATGCTTTTTTATTATTTTGCTTTTAAATTTAATTAATGATAAAGAAACAAATAAAGCTGTTAATTTTACAGTGGTGCTGCAAGGGGTAGGGGGAGGGAGGGGGCTAATGCCTAGGGTGGCACATTCCTTGTAGTTCATTACCTTGTAAAAATAAAAACAGGGCAAAGGAAATTGAACTTTTTATCAAACTACAAGAAAAGCCTATTAGGAAATCAATTAAAGAAAAAAGAAAGAAAACTATCATAAAACATTTGAAAGTTCCTACTGCGAAAACTTCAAACTCTGTATTGGATGTAAATTCTTTGCATACTAATATTACTGAACTGGAAAAAAAAACAAGTGGCTGAAGTAGTATGAGAACATAATACATATTCTGGTTTTAAAAAATTAATTAAAGTGTTGCTCCCAAAACTTCAATGATAAATAGAGTTCATTGATATTTATATTTTAAAGACATTGATAGATACCTAAAGATGATATTAAAGTAATAGCTGAAATTATCTTAACCTCACCTGTTAGCCATCTGCCTTCTATTTGGGTAATTCCCATAAGGAGTCGTATGCCGAGGACGCTTCTTTAACAACATGGTCACTTCTTTTGGCTTTTCTTTAAGGGCAGCCACAAGTTTGGCTAACTGCCAGCCAAGCTGATTTTTTTAAAACATATTTTGATTAAAGAAAATATAGTTCTTATAAACAATATATTATAAGCAACATTTTTAATAGCATTTTATATAAGGAAGTTATTAAATTTCCCTAAGTTTAGCACCATAATTTACCAGTAAAAGATTTGATCAGCGGAAATTCATGCCCTCTTTGATTACGACTTTGTTAAAATTTTAATAATAATAATCTGATAATTTATATAGCGCTGTACCCCAGCAAGTAGCTGGGCTCAAGGCGCTTCACATAAAAATAGATATACACTTATTTCTATTCAAAGTTTAAGTAGAACTACAAAATTTTTCTTAGATTTCCTGTTATCAACATGACAACAGAGATCATGTGTCAAGGCTTTTAGTCTAAGTACCCAAGTCTAAATAGCTTGGCCTTAAACTTTTAAACTCAATCATGTTTTGAACCACCATTTCCATCATTGTCTCCCCTCAACAATGTCTAATCAAATCTGATTGAATCTCATATTCTTGTGAGCTTGAGCTCACTGTCTTCAAGCGTTGACCAACACCTGGACTCCCTGGTCCATCTACTGGGCAGTACCACACAACATACATGGCTGAGTATAGAACTCACTAAATAATACTTTGCTGAGTATAGAACTCACTAAATAATACTTTGCTGAGTATAGAACTCACTAAATAATACTTTGCTGAGTATAGAACTCACTAAATAATACTTTGCTGAGTATAGAACTCACTAAATAATACATTGCTCAGTATAGAACTCACTAAATAATACATTGCTGAGTATAGAACTCACTAAATAATACATTGCTGAGTATAGAACTCACTAAATAATACATTGCTCAGTATAGAACTCACTAAATAATACATTGCTGAGTATAGAACTCACTAAATAATACATTGAGTATAGAACTCACTAAATAATACATTGCTGAGTGTAGAACTCACTAAATAATACATTGAGTATAGGACTCCCTAAATAATATATTGAGTATAGGACTCCCTAAATAATATATTGAGTATAGGACTCCCTAAATAATATATTGCTGAGTATACGACTCACTAAATAATATATTGTCTTGAGTATAGGACTCACTAAATAATACATTGCTGAGTATACGATTCACTAAATTCCTAAGTTCTCTCAACTCACCACTGTCTGGTTGTTCACCTGTAGGACTTCATCTCCTTTTTCAATTTTGCTGCACAGGTGAGCTGGAGACTTTGAGAATAAATGAATGGATGACAACATCAATGTCATGCAATTCTCACAAGAAATGTAAACAGATCAATTACAAACCTAATTTCCAGCAAAGTCTAAATGAGTTTAATTTTAAGGTGAAAAGTAGATTTTTAAAATATGATTATCCTGAGAGGAAAAAACATACTTAATTTGTTTTAGATATTCATAAATAATAAATGGGGGAATTTATTGACAAACTTTAAATTTTATAAAAATGGTGAGCTTAAATGAAAAAAGAAATGCAAAAAATAAATATTTTTGGATGAAGAACTTACAGTGTCTTTGATGCATCCAATAACATGACATCCATAATAAGATGACTGGATATTCATACCCTAGGGATGTTATTTACAACATATTGATGAAGAAAATAAAACTTTCAAACAAGATGTATTCATTTTTTTTGTCTAAGCTTTTTAATAAGACAATATTCTCTAAACTTAATGGTAAATAACTGTCTTTAACTGAATGACAAAACAGACATCTACTTTTTAGGTAATTGAACAACAATACTGAAGTTTATTTTTTAGTTAATACAAGTGTTAATCAGCATAGGGCAGGTTTGTATTTCTTGAAGGAAACAAATGTATTTATGACTAACAAGTTCATCCCCCGGTTTTTTACGTATTGTTGCCATCTCTAAAAAGGCCGGCTGAACAACAAGGGATTCCTTCATGTTGAGAACTAACTCGTCACAAAACTCAGTCATTCCTTGGCACTGGAAAAAAATAAAATGTTAGAAGTTTAAATATAAAAAAAAATTGGGTTCTTTTTAATAGTAGAAATTACATTGTGACATTGTACTTAATTGTTGGGGTAAATGAAAATCAATATAGATAAAAGTTTCCCTTGAACTTTATGGAATTATTATATGAAAAGATGTGCAGCAAAATCAATAAATACTTAAGATCAGCACATGATTTTTCATATTGGAATATTGCTGAAATTATTTGTCTATTCAAATACTGTGAAGGAAACTAATAGAAATTTTTTTTTAGTTTAAAATTTAATGCTACAATTGAGCAATTAAAAACAAAAAACATTGACTTACAGTTTTAACTATGGCATTTTCAACTTCAGTAATTCCACTTTCCTTCTGCGACACAGTTACTAATTCCAGTCCTAATTTTACAAGTGAGTTTCTCAGCAAACTAATGCCATGAATGGTCTCGAATGGAGCTCTGAGAAAATGTATTATTTGAAAATCAGTTTATTGGTTCTTAATTTATATAATTACCTTTGCTATTTATTAATGAAGGAAACAGGAAATCTATTACACTCAGTTTAATAAAAAATAAAAACCTCAATTTGAGAAACAATTCAATCCATTCAATTAATGAAAACTCTCTAATTAACCTTGTGTACAACATAACAAATAGAACTTCAAGTAAATTCACAGGCAAGAACTGTTAACCTGTTGATTACCTGTCAAGCCATGATGTCAAATTTTTCAGAGTGGACATGATATCACAGACAGAGGAGAGGGTTGAGATGGACAGCTGACGACGGTGCTTTGTGTGCTGGACGTTGGCCCGATTGGGATCATTCTCATTGTTGTGAGCAAGTATATCATTATGTAGGCTCCGTGCTTTGCATCCCAGCTGAAGTGCCAAATGTTGAAGGTTTTCTGTTTCAATAGTGTAGCGCTGAAATTTGTGTACAGATTGTGCTCATTAAGAACAACTTTTGTTAAGGTTACTAAGTTACTATTGCTATGGCTCAGACTGGCTTTAATCTGCAATAGGCTCATTTGGAGCTGTCCATAAAGTATGTCACGCTCGGGGAGGGGGGGTAAGAAAGTGTGACAGTTTGTGACAGGGGGAGGAGGGGGTCAGGCCATGTCATGTGTGGCGTCATGTGTATTTTAAATAAAAATTAAATTTTTTGTCAATAAAAATTTTTTTTGTGAATAACAAATTTTTTTGTTCAAAAATGTGACAAACTTTAGGGGAGAGGGGGGGGGGTCCAAGATTTGTTACAGTTTGTGAAAGGGGGAGGGGATGGTTAAAATGGTCAAAAATAGTGTGAGGTACTTAATGGACAGCCCCTTTGATTGCATTAACTGTAGACTCACCAATGATTTAAGAAGGTCCACTGCTTCAAGTACCAGTTCCTGATGGCCTAGTTTAGAGACCCAGAGCTTATCCAAATCATAATGTGTCAGCATAAACAATTTTCTGCCATCTACTTGTTCCTGAACAAAATTGGGAATGTATTCATGTATTGCATCATCCAATCCTAAAAAATGAAAAAAGAAAATATTCAATGCATTACTATTAAAAAGTAACACATCTTTACTATAATACTGTTTATGGCAGTGGCATAGCTAGAGAGGTGCAAGGATGGTAAGGACCACAATGTTCCCTCTAAGGTTTGTTGGTCCGTGTGCAAAATAAAAAAACTTGTGTGCAAAGTTGCGTTGCACAGATTCCATTTTTTGTACAAAAATGTGCACCCATCAAACACAGACAATATATTATTTTTATCCAATTTGGCTGGGCGGTGATTGTAAACTGGTGCACAACGCAGGTTAGATATCTGCATGGCAAGGCAGCTTATAGGCAACATTGGTCAGGACCTCACCATTTGACACCATTCCATGGGACGTGACGAAAATTTTGAACAATTGCATATTTACCTAATTCTGTATGAATTGAGACATTGAGTTTTGATTCTTATCCCTTGTATATACTGTATATTATACATGCAGTTTGTGGGTGTAAAAAGGCAGTTATTTGTGTATAAAGGCAAAGGTTTTGTTGTATAATGGCAGGGGTTGTGTTTCTGATGCCATGAGTCATGAGTTGGTGAAGAGACAGGAAAGTAACAAAAGCTCAACGTTTTCAGACAATGAGAAAGTTGCCTGCTGCCTACTTTCTAGAATATATCAGTTTAGAAGCTAGTTCAGTTCCAGTTCACTTTCGGTTGGAAATTCAGATTAGTACAGGCTTTTTTAAATTTTAATTTGCTTAGTTGTCGAGGCACTGTATGAGAGCTTTATGAGAACCACAGTCAAAGGTCACGGCTATTTATTACTACAGTCGGACCGCTCTAAGTGAACTCAAAGGGACGGGGAGGGGGGGGGGACAAGTTACTGAGTTTTCTAGTTAGGGATAATAAGGGTGGTGGTGGGGGGGGGGAAGGCTAGAAGGCTTGAAAGGTCTTTGATGTTTATATAAAAGGAAGCCTCTTGCTTTGACATACCAATACAAGACCGCGAGAAGAGACACCTTCCCTCCCCTCCCACACTGTTATACATCTACAGTGGGTTGGGTGAAGGAACATTTTTCTTTTTAAATTGAGTCAGAGCATGCCTTGGTAAATGGCCAGTGAAGCTCAACCCCACCCTATTGGGTGGGGGGGGGATCGTCGTGTGCGCGGCGAAATTCAATAATTCTGGCAAGTTGACCTGTGAAACATAATATGGTATTTAAATAAACTCCATCTTATTATGACTGTTTACTCCGTTTTATCAGGACTTAGTCGGTATATTAGCTTATTACCCGGAGTTAATTTTTGGTTGTGTTACGGCAGAATACCAGAGCCAACACGCGAGCGCACGTGACATCAAAATCAAAGCGTTTTCTTAATAATAATAATAATATTCTGGTCTATAAATATAAAAATACACGTCATCACTGTTTGTGGAGTTCGCTAGTGACCGATTTTTTTTTAAAATGTATTCGCTTAATTACCAAAGCATAGTACCAGAAGTAACAGCGCAGAGCAAGCGGGCTGTGACGTCACCAGCAGACCCCGGTGAGGCAGAAAATTGGTCCCTTCCCTTGGTTATAAAAAAATCATAGCTAACATTTTCAAAAGCTGGCGATTGGTCATGGGGATCGAGATAACCAACGCTAAGTGGCAAATTTGACCCTTTTTTGTGCTCGTGTTATGTGGTTTCGGCGACTTAAAAAAATCGAATTAAACGACGAGAAAAAGCTAAGAAAAAGAGATAATTTGGCGATTCCAATAAAAAACGTCGACATAATGGGGTGGGAGAGTTAACCGAGCTCGAGTTAAGTGGGTTCGACTGTATTACAACACTCCTGTAAATTAGCCCAAAACAAGTAGGCCTTAAGTTGATCACCCCCACACCCCAACCCAACCCAATTAGGCATTTTAATGATTGAAATGAAAAAGTTCAAAAAAGTATCCATTGGCCTTGGCATTGTCCGATCATTGTCCGCTCTCTATGTCTGAGTCTGTGACTCTGACAGAGTTACACTAAGGCCAAGGCCCTACTATTTACTACTTTAAAAAATCTATTTCAATTGTAGACCTATTAATAATTAATATTTTCTTCCCGATTGAAGTTTAAGCTAAGGGCACTAAGGCAAGTGATGACAGAGAGTGATAGTGATGAGGATAATCTGACGAGTAGTTGATTAAGACTTAGGCCTAGGCGTCTTAGGCCTTAGGCTAAGTAAAGTAAAAGTTGGTGACAAGTTCAAAGTGATGAGGATAATCTGACGAGTAGTTGGTTAAGACTTAGGCCTAGGCGTCTTAGGCCTTAGGCTAAGTAAAGTAAAAGTTGGTGACAAGTTCAAAGTGATGCTTAACTTTTTCCGATAACTGTAACTCATCATTATTTCTTATAAATTATAAATAATCTAAGTCAAATACCATAAAGTAAATAGCGTATAATATTTTTAAATAGCATATATAGAACAGAGAACCTTTTAACCAATTCGCAACATCTTGTTCATCCCATAGTTCGAACTGAATTTCAGCGAAGTACGCCATTTTGTATACATAAATAAACATAAAAGCAAGGGACATCATCAGTCATATACCCTGTCTATAACGATGCTTATTTATTTGAATATCTTATCTTTGACATATTATAATGTAATTTTAATAAGTTATTTATATTGTATTTAGTATATCTTTAGAAATTCTTTTTTTTATATTTTAATGAATGAGCCTTAATGTATTTGTCCTATCTTATCTGTTACAGACGCTCCTTCTATACGGAAGATTATTGCGTCCTACGCCCGAATTCCGGACGGGAAGAACGAAAATTTGTATGTGTTTGTTCTTGCATACGGAATAAGAAAGGTGTTTTTATCCTTATGTCTATCTGAGGGTTGTATTAAGTTATTTTTGTATTGTATTTCTCGTCATCATCGGCATCCTTCCGTCTAGAGAGACGATGGTGCATCGCCGTTGGGTTGGGTTGCATTTCCTCGTGTGGCTGAGCAGTCCTAGTCCTATCCTTGAGTGACAGTCTTTTCCACAGCTTTTGCACACGAGTTCTGTGCCTCCCAATGTTTTGTCCTTTCTCCCAACTCTTCTGTCTGTAGCCTCCTCCATCCTTCGTTCCTCGGCTACTATGACGCCCTCTTTGACAACTGTGCACCACGTAGATCTGTCTTCTGCTTTGCATTCCCAGTCTCTTGTGTTTATTCTGGTTGCTCTCGTGTCTCTCCGGCAGACATCTTTAAATCGGAGACGCGGGCGACCTGTCTTCCTCTTTCCCGATGCCTAATCTCTATATAGGACATAGGAGGTCCTTGGGGAAACGACCAGGGCTCATTCTTTTTATATGTCCTATAGCCATCTTGGGCGTCTTTCACTAAGGATTGAGAACATGCTTTGTTATTGGCACGCATCAGGACTTCACTAGTTGGCACTTTGTCCTGTCATTTAATGCCAAGGATGCGACGCCGGCACCTCAAGTGGAAGCTATTAAGTTTGCGCTCATTGGAGGAATAAGTGGTCCATGTCTCGCTCCCGTATAACAGTGTACTGATAACGCAGGCTCGGTAGACACACAGTTTGGTTTTCTCCGTTACCTTGATGTGTTGACAAGCCCGTTTATTTAGTTTAGCCATTGTGGCAGCTGCTTTACCAATTCTACTGTTTATTTCATCCTCAATGGACAGTGAGTTGGAAACCTTGGACCCCAAGTAGGTGACTCTGTCCACAACTTCCAAGTTTTCATTGTCGATATTGATGCTAGGAGGAGAACATGTGTCCTGGGCCATGATGTTTGTCTTTTTCAAGCTGATTTGCAGAACAAATTCTTTGCATGCGTTGGAGAAGCTTGAAACGAGTTGTTGCAAACCAGTTTCTGTGTGTGTTATCAGTGCCGCATCGTCTGCAAAAAGTAGCTCGCGAATTAGGACATCTGTCGCTTTGTTTTTGGCTCGGAGGCGAGCAGTTGAAAAGTCCTCCATCAGAATTGGTGTGTAACCAGATTCCAACACTGCTATTCTTGAATGCGCATCGAAGCAATACAGAGAAGAATATTGCGAACAGTGTTGGTGCAATTACACAACCTTGTTTAACTCCGCTGATGACTGGAAAGGCTTCTGAAGTAGTTCCCTCGCACTGCACTGTGCCCTGCATATTTTCATGGAACTATCTGATGATGACAAGTAGGTGTGGGGGACAGCCAATTTTTTCCAGGATTTGAAATAGCCCGCTGCTACTGAATAAATCAAAAGCTTTCGTAATATCCACCAAGGCAATGTGTAGTGGCATCTGCTGCTCTCTGCATTTTTCCTGGAGCTGCCGTATGGAGGACACCTTGTCTATGGTTGATCGACCAGCCCTGAAACCACACTGAGATTCTGGATAAAATCGGGAGGCTAAACTCTGTAATCGTGTTAGTATGACACGGGCAAAAGCCTTTCCTACAATACTAAGGAGTGAAATGCCGCGATAGTTATTGCAGTCACTTTTATCACCCTTGTTCTTGTATAGTGTCACTATATTTGCATCCTTCAGGTCTTGGTGGATGTATCCCTGTTCCCAGCAGAGGGAAATTAGAATTAATTGCTTTATGTGTAATTACTACTTTACTCTTGGTTCTTCTATCCTCTAGTGTTTCAGAGTTTAATGATTTAACCAATGGTGTTATTCTTGTCAGTTTTTGAATATTCTCCAGTAATGAATCTGGCAGCTCTTTTTTAAAAATTTGTTCTAGTTTATCAATGTTTACATGACCTATGACATTAAAGTGCTTAAAAATACACGAAGTCAACGTTCAAATAGAATAATTTCGAACTATTAGTTCTATCCATGACGATATTTTTTAGCTCTTCTTTTTAAAGAAATGTATTATAGTATTTCTCAGGTGAGCGCAAATAGTTCGATACACGGGCATTTTAATAATTTGGAATCGAAATTGCAAAATTAGAGCGCACACGAGGACACTTGAGTACAGTACAAATAAATCCATTTACATGTTTGTATGGGTGATTGCGTATTCAATTTTTGGATATTTTTTAATTAAGGGTTAGCATATTCATAATATCTTCATTACCACACGTTAAGATTTTTTTCATTTGCTTTCAAACTGCATTTCTATTTCACATTGTTTAAGCGCTATTTACCAACGATTACGGGGAAGGGAGGGGAAACTAGCATAAGTATAAGATTAAATATATCATATAGAATGGGACTGCGATAAAGCTTTTAAATAAAATACAAAATACGCAAACAAATTGTGCAATGAAAACAATAAATTTTAGTTTTATTTTTAAACTAACACGACAGTAGACGTTTCGGCTAATGCCTTCATCCGTACAATAACATTAAATACGTACTTACATAAGTAATATTTAAATTCTTAAAACATATTATATTATAAAATATTTATGTAAAATAAAAAGAAAGGAAAAACAAACTCCTTTTTCTTATACCTTTTGTCCATGTTCAAGTAAAAACATCCATCTTTAACATAACTTTAATTATTTTTTCGATATTACTGCAGGCTTCCGTGGGTCCCAAAGAACTCTGTAGCCGTAGTTTTCCCACCCCTATATAGATTAAGGTATTGGACCAAGGGGTTGTACTTTAAACTTGACGTTCTGGTAGAAGGCTTAAACGTTTGCTTTTATAATGTTTTCAAATGAATATCTTTTAATTTTATTACATTTTATTATTATGTTAAATATTTGTACTAATTTTTTTACTTTAAGAAATTGTACAAACTGTACAATGATTTGAATTTTATGTTTCAAACCAATTTTAATATTAGCAGTGTTTGTTTAGCAGTAACGTATTTTAAAAAGAAGTCATATAAATAAACTTATTAATTTTTTCGTATATATGAAATATTAATCAAATTATTTAAGTACATTTTTTAAATATGATATGTTTATATCTTAATATTTTTAAACTATCCTTATTGCATTCTCCATACATCTGGGGTATTTAAATTTAACATTTTTGGTATCGCGCTACTGTATTAAAATAATATTTTTATAATCGAATACCGGCCATTTAAATACAGTGTCTAAATAGTATACTGTTATTGTCAATAAAAATAAATACAAAAAGCGGCGTGCGCGAACAACCCCAAAGTGATCTAGAAAGTTATTTAAATTGTTCTTATTTAAGATAATTAGGTAAAGCAAGTTTTATCATCTTAAATTTACTTCTTTTACTCGAACTCTCTTGCTCTCTATTTATTTATGTTAATCACGCCACAATTGAAATTTGATAGTAGGCTGCTCAGTGCTAGGCCTAGGCCTAGAGTCACCTTTTTTAATTTTTTACGCTTTGTCTTTGTCATCTTTGTCTTGTTTTTTAGTTAAATACCTGACTTGATAATTTACTTTCTTAAAAATTTACCGGTACCATCTTTTATGATATATTTAATAATATTTAGTTGATTATTAGTATTAGTCTAATATAAAAACAAAAGATACAATAATCATTATAATCCCATTGAATCATGACATGATGATGGCATTGGCTTCTGAGTTTCAATTTCAGGCTTCTACTTCTGCACTTATGGCCACGGCTAGGCTTGTTAATTAATTTTAAATTGATGCATTTCTAGTCTTCTTTTGCTTTTACGGCCCACGACCAATTAGAAATAGTAATAATAGGCAGTGGCGGATTTAGGTTTGTCTTCGTGGGGGGGGCGAGGAGAATTTCAAGGGGCGCCAAAAAAAATAATTTATTCATGCACTTAGTGCAAATATTTATAGGTGCTGAAATAAAATTCATTTGTCTAAATTGCTGGTTCTGCAATGAAGATTAGAAATTTGATATGAGATTTACTATTTTTGCTATATTTTATGTTAAAAAAACTTTTCTGCTCACTTTAAATGTGAGATTTACTTTAATAAGTTTTCACCTTAACAGACTGCAGCAGTCTCAAATATGAAATCTAAAATGTGTTGTTTATGTTACATACATTTTCAGAGTTTCCCTATGGCAACTTGCTAGACAAAAAGAAACATATCATCTAGTCTTACGTAGATATGGTTAATCAATTGAATTTATGAAAATGGTAGTTAATTTGGGAGCTGTTATTTGTGACGAAATCTAAATTTCTCATAATCCTTTGTGTTCACTTTCAATTGCTGAATATCCTAGCAGACTTTAACATAGAAAACTCAACAGAATAAGTTTATAGTCTTTGTGCTAAATAAAACTTCTAAAATGTTTTGATAATGAGGTATAATTTTATTAAATTTTTTATAGGCCTCCAATAGTTTGTTGTACTATCTGCAAGATGTCTCATCAGTTTGTTCAGCTTGCCATAAATAGCACTGACAGTAACTCAAACAAATAACTAAGTGTTAAATAATAAATGCTGTGTTGATCATTCAAAGTACATTACATGTATTTAATATTATTTTTGTTTACATCAAATTATTGCAATGAATCTCTTCAATATACAAACAATTGCTTTATATTCAGGAGAGTATTAGGTCACAAATGCAAATAAAATATAATGTATTTTAAAAAAATGTTAATCATTAATAAAAGGCCTAAGTAATTAAAGAAATCATTTATCATATACGTATTATATGCATATATCATATGTAGGATAAAAAGATTACAGTAAATTATGAACTTAGTTCCAAAGAGAACAACTTATTTTTACTAACAAAATTTTTATAGTTTCTGTTTTTAGTTCTTGTAATAGTTTTCTATCTGAAAGAATGAAATGAGAATTTTATCTGACAAAATAGTTCAGTTTAAGTCCAGGTAATCTGATGCTACGAATAATGAAAAACACAGAGATTTTGGTTGAGTGGATTGGTCAGGATTAGTAACACATACACAAAGAGTGCCAATAATATTATACTTATAAATAAACTAAACAATTTACTTCAGAATTTTTAAAAAATAATTTATCACTGGAAGTTTGAGCATCAAACTTTGGGAAAATCTATTAACTTTACATAAACAATGATTGTAAGTGCCTTAAATAAACATTCAATACTCTAATAAGAATGCAGGACTAAATACAAACCATGGATAAGCATATGACGCAATATTCTTCTGTATAGAAGGAGCGTCTGTAACAGATAAGATACGATAAGATAGAGACCTCAGCCCTATATAAATTGCTTTCTATGTGATTTCATTTAAGCAAAACGATTTATCCTTGATTCAAAGTCAACGTTCTCAGCTAGATCACGTTCAATTGAAATTAATGCCAATTCAGACAGACGTTCGTTTGTCATTGTTGAGCGCAAATAATTTTTGATGAGTTTCAATCTACTGAAACATCTTTAAGCAGTAGCACTACTAACAGGAAGAGTCATGTAAATTTTATAGAGTATTGGAGTATTGACAAATTAGTGAGACCCGATGCCATTAGTTTTTTCAGTCAAGAATGGCTGAACCTTTTTAAGTTTTAGTTTACTAGGAAAGGGTGGCTGTGTTAATGCATACACATCTTATATTCTACGATTGCTTCTTCAAGGTTAATGTCGTGTTTGTAAATTTTGCATAAACTTTGAAAATAATCTTTATTTTCCTCCGACATTTGTGATGGATCAATACCATAGAAATAAGTAACTGTGCTCCGAAAGTCATTATATCGATCATCTATTTGTGTTACAAGTTTATCCATGATAGTGAAGTACGTTTCAGATTTAAAGCGTGTAGTTGGATCATCAGCCATTTTATCTCTGCTAAGTTTGCCTGCCATACTTTACTTTTTTGCAATTCAATTTTCTTTAAATTCTGTTTTAACATCTACATAGTTTTGAACCATTTTCGTTAATAAATTATTTGACATCTACATTCAGCATTTCAAAAGCGTCATCGCTTCTCATATTAAACAAACTTATTTTTTCCAACTTCGATCAACTGTTTTGCAAAGGCGTTGCAAGTAGTTTGATAACATGAAGATAACTTTTGTACAAATAGCATCAGAAAAACAAAAGAATATTTTGTTATTAAAACAGATAGTCCCATAGCTTCTGCTCTGACACTTCCTTTCTATTCTGTTGATTCCCCTGAATCAAGTGTGGCTAGAATAGCAGAGAATGATCCAACAACTGCATGAACTGCATACTTACGGCTTGCACATCTTGTATCAGAAATTCGTTTCAGAGTATCTACTGTTGATTCATATTGAGATTTCTTTTATTCTTTAAGAGTATGTAGACGTGGTAAACTAGACGTAAGGAATGCATACAACCTTAAATCTGCGCCAAAAAACAACTGTATACCACTGTTTACAGACATTGCCTCGATAGTAACCAAATTCAAAACATGGGCACAATAATTGGGTGAAAGTTTCTTTATCTGAGTTTAAAGGCCACTCTTAATTCCAGAGTATGCCTGTCCTCGACAGAGTGTGAAATCAATGTTTCACATTTTTATTTCCGTTAAAATCTTCTCAGCAAATGCGGGAGCATTTTTTATTTACGAGGGCGCTTATGAGGTTTTACATATGCATTTCACTCATTCTCTCACTTATAGATCTCTCTTTAACTTTTATACCAAAAACCCGCCCCAAGTTTTTAGTCATATTAAATCAAAGTACATGAACTTGAATTTATAAGTTTTAATTTATTTTCTTCTTTTTAGTACACTTATAAAAACGTGGTTTTTGAAAATCTTTTTTTACCTTTATTTATTTTTATTGTGGCTTTAACGTGGGCTAGATGCCACGCCCCTCAGCTTGTGAGACTAGCGCACTATTCGTTATCCAGCCGCTGTTTACCAAAGTATAAAAGCCTATAAATCTTTCCACAACATGTCCTGATTTTAAAACTGAATGTAAAGAAACTGACATCTGATCAATTCTAGATATATCAATGGTTGATTCAATAATTAAAGAAAATAATTGTGCAGACTTAACTACATTATCAATTGTCGCCGATAATTCAGATGCGAGTGATTGATTTAAACCAGATATTACCGTTTCATCATTTGATATACAATATTTAGCAAGCAGTTTGGTGTTGATTACAAGTTTCGTGTTTAGAAATATTTTTTTCTGCTCTAGTGACACCTTTTTGGTGTTCATCGAGGGCGTCTTTAGGGGGGCGCCATTTTATACCCAACAGGGGCGCGGGGGGGCAAGCCGCCCCCCCCTGCCCTATAGCTGAATCCGCCACTGATAATAGGGCTTAATTAATACTTAAGACTACTAGACTACACATGCATGTTTGAAATGTTTGAACATAAACATTCATTTGATTCATTCATACCAAAACACAGTACTGTCACTCACTGTCTGTCAATACAGTAACATTAAAAAATGCAATCATTGTAACAATGCATTTTCCACTTTTAATCAATAAGGCATTAGTAATGCGGCATTAGGCTATATAATATATGTCTGTCAGTCTGTCAATGCACATCATCATTATCTTATGACTTATGTGAAGAATGTTGTAGGATTTATTAATCTCTTTAACCATGTTCTTGTTCATTAGTTATTAGGAGCTTATACTTATTTAGGATAAAACAAAGTTACTGGTGTGCTCGACTGTGTTTACAGTTTACATTGTTATGGTAAAGCAAGGTGAATTTCGGGGAAGGAAAATTGTATTTTTACAACTCAGTGACAACTGTAAAGGGAATAAATGTAATTATTGTATTTTTATTGATATACATGTACATAATTACGGCTGTGGTTTTAGGGTCATAGTATAGCTAGGATTAGTTGTCTATTTTTTAATTAAAGGGAAGAGAGAAAAAAGATGCAAACCGTATTATATGGAGTGCACCGTTCTCTTAGCTTTTAATGCCTATTTATTTTATAAAGTAGCAGCAATGTCCAAGATGTAGCAGGCGTAAATGACTAAATTACTGAGAATACGTGTTCATGTACAAAGTGGGCCTACCTATGCCCAAAATTAAAGGATCGGTAAAATAAAAACTTATGAGGCAATAAATTATTACTATTTATATAGTGAAATTAAATGTCATGTAATGTAGTTAAAGCGAAATTTTTTATGAGTTAATTTAATCATTGACAAAAGGGCCTTTAAATGACAATAAGGATATCCCTGTATTTGACACCCCTCCTCAAGTATCGTAAATTCTGTAACACAAATCAACACCTAAAGACTTAAAACTTAATTTCATCAATCACACACAATTCACAAATCCTTACAGTTACATTAGTTACAATGTAGTTACATAAAGTGCCTCCTCTTGACCATTTATATTGTTTTGGAATAATCCAAAAGTTCACATTTTCAGAAAAATTTCAGTTCTTGGTACATGTATTAAAATTGTACCTATTTAAATTTAATCTTCAAAGATTTCTATTTTTGAAAAATAATTTAATTTTACATTTCAGTTTTTTTTCTGAGGAATCATGAAGTATGTTTTAGTAACTGGAGGTGTCATCAGTGGAGTGGGCAAAGGAATCATTGCAAGCAGCATAGGAACAATACTCAAATCTCATGGAATTAGAGTAACTAGTATCAAAATTGACCCCTACATCAATATTGATGCTGGGACATTTTCACCATATGAGCATGGTTCGTTCTTTCTTTTTACCAGGCTTCTATTAACTAACTCTCTGAGTAGGTCTGTTTTTACACGCTTTTATTTAACTTTGCTCTGTCCACCTGCGTTTAAATCTTGTCATCAATCAAATCACCCACTTCCTGTAGTCCATTTGAACTGAAATTTTGCATACGTATCGGCTTCTGGTGATGCTAATAAACTATTTGAATCTGTCATAGTTTAGTTCATTAATAATAATTAATTAATTTTAAACTGACTATAATTTCTTCAATTTTTAATTATATTGGTAGAATTAGTTAAAAATCTGCTAAAGTGAGGTCTTAAAATATTTTTTTTTATAAATCATTATTTTTTACAATCCTTTCTCAAAGGAAATTGTTAGACTATTATTTATTTTATTTTATTTACTCCGCGATGATACTTATTATAATTGATATAGATTTCCAAAAAGGAAGCTTTGATTTTATTTGATAATGGTAAAAAATTATTAATTATAGATTCAGTTTACTGATAGCTCACCTATCTTTTAAAGATTGATTAACACCTCTCGAAAGAAATATGCATTATTGTACATGACAAAAATTAATTTCAAAATTTAAAGTAATATCTTATATTAGTTTATTTGAATGATATCTATTATTTTTCTAAATGAAATACTTGAATGTTTTTTCTTAAATCAGGTGAAGTATTTGTACTTGATGATGGAGGTGAAGTTGACTTGGATCTTGGCAACTATGAAAGATTTCTGGATGTAACATTAACAAGGGACAATAATATCACCACAGGAAAAATTTATGAACAAGTAATAAGCAAAGAAAGAAAGGGTGATTACCTGGGAAAGACCGTTCAAGGTATGTGTGTGTAGTCAAGGTGTGTGTGTGTATTACCGCCTCAAGGCCCGTGATGCACACTCCATGTGAAGATTAAAGTTTAGTTGGTTTTAAAATGCTCATCAATTGTAATTTATTTTCAGTTGTTCCTCACATTACAAATGCTATTCAAGATTGGGTAACCAGAGTTGCTGAAACTCCTGTTGATGGTGACCAAAAGGCAGATGTGTGTATAATAGAGGTAATGTATATGGGATGTAATCTAAATATAGATTTAAGACCTATTTTTATAATGTTATGTTTTGATATTGCTCACACGTTTTCTCAAACATGTTTTTTTTTAAGGATAGTTTCTTGGGGTTGCATAAGTTGAAAACTAAATGAAGTTCACAGTTGTCATTCAATTTTCATGTCCTGTGTGGCACTGCCATCTGTCAAATGCTTCTGTAGAAGCTGTCTTACTTTGGAGCTTATTGTTGTCAAAATAGAATACCCCTTCTATAAATCTTTTACATTTTTTTTTCCAGCTTGGAGGAACTATTGGAGATATTGAAGGAATGCCTTTTGTTGAAGCCTTTAGGCAGTTCCAGTTTCGTGTGAAAAGAGAAAATATTTGCTGCGTTCATGTTAGCCTTATACCACAGGTAGAAAAGAATTTTTTTTTAAACTGGGGCTTTCAAACTTTAAAAAAAAATTATTTTTTTATTTTTAATTCATATTTTTGAAAGCTTCTTCACCAGTTTAAAAAGTTGAAACATCAAAATAATGTTCATATTTCCTGATTAATCATAAAAACTTTAAAAAGTAAACATTTTTAAGTACAGTCGGACCTCGCTAAGTCAAACTTCCGTAACCTCCCTATATCGAATTAATTGTTAGGTCCCAACCAAATTCCATAAGACTAATGTATTTTAGATCTCCTTAACTCGAAGATTTTTGGCTTCCAACCTCCCTTAGTTGAATTTTCTAAGGCGTTAGTTATTATTCTGAGGTGACATTTCCACACTCTTTTTAAAAAGACAAATCTTACTTCCCCCATCCCAGTGTAGGAAGGGGAGGGAAGGTGTCTCCTCTTGCAGGCTTGTGTCGGTATGTCAAAGCAAGTTGGCTTCCTTTCATATGACACATCAGACACCGATACTCTTGCCTGTCAAGCCTTCTAGCCGGTAAAGCTGTCGTCCCTCCCCCCCTCCCCCCCATAATATATCAACATTGTGCTTGATTAATCTGCGCCTATTTCACCATTTTCCCTAACTCCAAAACCCCGTAAGTCGAAAAAAATTTCGGGTCCCTTGAATTCGACTTAGAGAGGTCCGACTGTACTTGTTGCCTTGGAGCAGAATATATTGTTAGTAAGAAATTAATGTTAAATTTTTTTTGTGAAATCTTGCAATGTTGATTAGATTAATTTTAGTTTATGTCATTTCTTGTATATATTAAAATATTTCCCCTGCAGCCTAAAACAACTGGTGAACAAAAGACTAAACCAACACAGTCAAGTGTTCGAGAACTCAGGGGTCTTGGAATATCTCCAGACATTGTAACTAATCTATTCTAAATATTTTAATACCATTTCAATTCATTTCAAAATATCATGAGCTGTTACTATATCTAGGATCTGATAACTTGACATTCAATAATCTATGTACAAAGTTTATCAAGTATAATTATATTATTTCAGTTGTTGGTTCATTAGTATGATATTTGATTATTTTGCTCTTATGATAGATGTTATTTTATAATAAGTAATTTCAATGGTTTTGAAGAAATATATCAACCTGTTTGGAATGAATATACCATTCAAATGTTAATGCTTAAAAAAAATGTTCAACAGATTGTTTGTCGCAGTGTCACCCCATTAGCTGAATCAGTCAAAGAAAAAATTTCCCTCTTTTGTCATGTTGACCCAGAACAGGTAAAAATTTAGTTCTCCAGTTCAATGTAGATGTTTGCCATACATAATTTATTTTCTAAATTATGAATTCAATTTATTTGTAAGTTTTCAAAAACCAATCGTTCATATTTCAAGTAAGCTACAGTTCTCTGTCTCCAAGGTGACAAGTTAGACTTAAGTCTTAAGCACAAGAGAAAATCATTTTGTAATAAAGATCACGATACTTAACATTTGTATTTCCTAAATTAGTTTTGTATATATTTTGATTTTTTTGTCATATTTCAATAGATTATGCTATTGAACTAAAACCTTTAAAAAATTATCCCTTGTTGGATATTAGTCTGATAATTTGTTTTGGAGACCTGTAACTTATTTGAATTACATTAGTTGACAAAGTCAGTGTGTAGTATCAGTCAGAGTTTCCCTTGTCTAATTCGGTCCAGGTATACTGTGTCCATGACGTCACGTCACTGTACAGAGTGCCCCTGCTACTGCAGTCTCAAGGTGCTGACAGCTTTCTCATTCAACGCCTTCAAATACAGCTGCCTTCGAAGAAAGTCAAACCGGCCCATGACATGGCAAGGTGGACAGAACTAGCTGACAGGTTTGTCCCATTTTTTTGTTTGGATTAAATTACATTGAAAGAAATTTTTTTACATAAAGGGAGTTTGAAAATTTTAATATTTTTTTTGTTGTTTTAGAAATAAATTATCAATCCTAGGTTAAACCCTTTCAAATAATATTCTTTAAATGCCTTAATGAAGACAAGTTTTAAAAAATGTTAAGTCAGGTAGATACAAAAAATTTCAATTAACACTAATTAAAAATACTGTCAGGCATGATCGGCTGCTGAAGGAAGTTTGTATTGTATTAGTGGGTAAATACACAGCTCTATCAGATTCCTACACTTCAGTTATCAAGGCACTACAACATGCATCTCTTGCAGTCAATCATCGACTAGATCTGAAAGTAAGAATATTTATAAATTTATTTTACATTATACTGATAATATATGTTATAACTTAGCATTAGCTCTGCAAGTCTATTGTTTGAAAATTAAATCTAATGCGACATGTAAATATCTACTTATAGTGTATAGAAGCTGCTGACTTAGAGCCTGCAATGGAAAGTGAAAACCCTCAGAAATACCATGAAGCTTGGAGGGAATTGGTTGGGGCCAAGTAAGTTTGATTTGTAAAATATAAATACATATTTTTCTTATGGCTTCGTTGACTGAATTATCTTAAATCACTGTAATATTCATGGCCAAATACACAAAGTGTTAATTTTTTAAAGATAAGTCATTTTTGATTCAGAGTAACTTTTGTAGTACACCTTGAATTGAACTTGTTCATGTCTTTTTTAAAGAAATTGTACATTCTGTACCAACATTTTTCAGTGGTGTTATTGTTCCTGGTGGATTCGGCACACGTGGAACAGAAGGCAAAATCTTAGCATGTAAATGGGCCAGAACAAAGAACATTCCTTTCCTTGGTGAGTTTATTCTAATCTTTAAAAAAAATTTAAGTGGCTTCTTTGTGTGATAATTCTAAATGGAAGTAAAATAGTCAATTGTAAAAGCAAAATATCACAAGAAGATATCACAGATGTTTACTTTAAAATGCTGTTTAGTATTCAATTGATACTTTTCTTTCAAATTGGTTTATTTTAGGGCTGTTATCGATTAATTTAATTTTAATAGTTAACTTTTGAAAAATTATCGATTAATTAATCGATAATTTCGATTAAAACCAAAAATAGAAATTTATGACGTCATTAAACTGAACATTTCTCACGGACATTGAAAATTAAGAATATTTTGAACTAAATTTCATGACAATGTGTTGATACTTGATTTGTGCTGAAGGTGGTACGTCAGCGATGTATTTGATCCTTTAAAAGAGAATTGTTTATGGCAATGAACACAGTAAACTTTTTCACCATCTTCGACTTTGCCATCCGCAGTTAGCTTAAAAACAACATATTTGCTCAACTTTCTAGTTATAGGTTTAAATTTAACTGCGCTGATGCTGTCAGTAGGGCCGTCTTAACGCATAGGCCCGTTGGGCATTTGCCAGGGAGCCCACCAGCATATGGGCCCCATGGGAATATGTTTATTTAAATATATTATATTTAAATATATTATATATATTCATTTTTTATTCCTGCCCAACACTATTTCTTTGCCCGGGGGCCCAAAATGGTGTAAAGACAGCTCTGGCTGTCAGCCTTTTTTTAGTTGATGTCTGCAGGTCAACATAAATTAATAAAATTAATTTTAATATTACGCGGGAGATGTTTGTACGTAAAAAAATATATATAAATTATTATTAATTACTAACAATTTATTATTTATTACTAAAATTTTTAAAAATATAAATATTTTCTTAAATTTTAATCGATAAAATTTTTAACGATTAATCGAGAAATTAATCGATAATTTCCGCAGCCCTAGTTTATTTATTATACAAATTTTCCAGGTGTTTGTCTCGGCCTACAGTGTGCTGTTATAGAGTTTGCTAGAAATGTCTTAAAATGGGAAGATGCTAATTCAACAGAGCTTAATCCACTCACTAAACACCCTGTTGTGAGTAATTTTTGTTGAGTGTTTACTTTCATTAGCAATTAGTTTTTTAAAATTTGTTATATTGATATTAAAATCTATATTCATTTTTTAAAAGTTAATAGTCGCACTGACAAAGGAAAATGGCCCATTTTAATATAATTGGGAAAATATTTATGGCTGAATAAATTTGTCTATGCTTTTTTGCTTATCATTGTGGACATTCTTCATGCAGGTAATTGACATGCCAGAGCATAATCCAGGAAACATGGGTGGGACCATGAGACTTGGAAAACGCAAAACTATCTTCAAGACGGACACAAGTGTAATAAGTAAGCGACAGTATTAATTCCTATAGTTTATGTATCTTTTTTTTTACATGTCTTTATTAAAAAATAATAATATGTAATCTTTTAGTAACTAACTCATTGTTAAAAAGTTAATGTAAAACTATTTCAGGAAAATTGTATGGCAATCCTTCAAGCGTTGAAGAGCGACATAGACATAGATATGAGGTAATTGAAGAAAGTTTGCATGTCTTTATTAGCATAATGAATATGTTTTGGAATGAAAATTATTTATAAATACATCTCATTGAGCCTTTAATTAAATTTCAAATGGATATAAATTAAGGGGAGGAATTAATGTAGGGAAGAGGAATAGACTTTTTTTGTTTTGTTTTAACATTTTTAAAAATAATTTTTTTAGGTTAACCCAGAGGTTGTTAAAGATCTAGAAGAGAAAGGCATGAAATTTGTAGGACACAGTGAAGATGACGCCAGAATGGAAATAATGGAATTGGAAGGTATTTTGGGTTTAAATGTTATATTTTGATTAGGTGTTTTCAAGCGGTCAGCTGTGGCTTCAAAATACATTTATTTGGCAGCATAAAAAAGCTGATAATAAAATAGCAGTTACTCTATGAGAGTTAAGGATCTTGGACATATTTATATTAGCAAGTTTAAATTAGCCATTAGCTTAAAAAAAATAATAGGGAAAATCCTTGACATAGTAGGTTTATATTTATAGCCTATAAAAATTAATTGCAGATGGAAATTTAGACCAATGGGCTAATGTGAAACTAACTTGCTATGTCTGCCACATAGTTTGAAAACGTAACATGGATAACATTCAGTGGTATCAGTTTCAATCTCAAATTTTAGCTAGTGCATATTCAATTTTATATCTTCCTATATAAATAAACCATTATGTGAGCTTTAAAACACAGGTCCTGTTACTATCATCTATGTGGCCTGAGCCAATAGCCTCATCAACTTAATATGAGAACAATCATTGCAGTCACTAATCCAATTCTGACTGGGTTATTGTAACAGTTGTCAGGGGTTTACCTAAAAACTTATCTTCCAAAAATTCACAATATGCTGGCGCTCAGCTGTATGGAGAGCTTTAGTCCTCATCTGAAAGAGCTTATTTCCAAATTTTATCTATGCTTCGGTAACAGTACCTCTAAGAGTTCCTAGTGTGGATGGACTAAAAAACGTCCTTCAGGGTGACCTTTTTTTTGTTTTTTTTTGTCATTCATAGCACCTAGAGTACGCTATGGTTTGTCTCAGTCTCTAGAATTTATAAGCATAGTTTACATTAGGGTGCTTTGAGCATGAACACACAGGGTATAAAAGAAACAAGCTCTGCAAGAGAAATCATTACCATTTGTGTGTTATCACCAAGTAAGTCCATTTTATATATAATTTAATATTTTTTACTTTTACTCCTAAGGACATGTCTATTTTGTTGGAGTGCAGTACCACCCAGAGTACATCTCTCGTCCCATGAAGCCATCTGCTCCATACCTCGGGCTTCTACTTGCAGCCAGCAATAAACTTTCTACGTATGCCAGTCGTGGCTTTCGACCTTCTCCGCGCATGTCCTTTTGTGAGGATTCTGATGGTGATGAGACAGTTGGTGATGCTGCTCCTTGAATAAGACTTGAATGTTGGTTAAAATATTTGACATACATTTTACAGTAAAGATTAAGCTCTTGTAGTTCTTTTGTTACTATTTCGTAATTGTAAAACTTTTATGTAGTTTATCTTAATTGCAGTATATTGTAATCAAAATATGACCTTCCATTTAATTGGTTCACCGTTTTTTTAAAATTGATTGTAATTGTATGGTTAGGGATTTTTAATATGATTTAAGACTAAGGCTACCATAATACTCATGGTTTTGCTGCCACCTACCTAACAATACAATCAGTTGCAAGAAATATATCTTTATTTATTTATTATTTATTGTACTTGTACCTATTTGATTTTACAGATATTTACTTTTTGGAGTTGTCTATTATTAATGACACTTACTATAAATAAAATGATGAACTGCTTTAAAAGAAACATTTTTTTTACATAAGTTTATGCTAGTGCTTTTGACATGGATGTTATTGTATTACATTGTATTTTAATGTGGATTAATTGCCTTTCATTACTTTCAAAAGAGTAACATAGTATAGCAAATGACCTAGTTTAGGGGTGCAGCTCATGAATTACTATATGGTAAGGAATGGTAGATTCTTTTAAGTACATTATTCAATAATTACCTTTTATTTTTTTACATTGTAATATATTATTATATTTGAACGTTTTCTCTAATGACTCTTTAAAAGGATGCTTATGAACATTTTAAAAGGTTCTGATAACTTTATTTAAAATGTGTTACACTGATCACTGAATATTTGAATAAGCTGATTGGAGATATTTTAAAAAAAAATCATGTTTTGTCTCCATTCACTTCAGTAATAAAGTATAACTGGACAAACTTTTATCCAAATAACTGAAATGTAAGACAATATGATGAATTTCAAATGGAGAAAACTCATTATCATGCTGTGTGTGTTAGCGTTACTTAAATGTTTCTATTTCTGATAATGCAATCTGGATTTTCTTCTGTACAAAATATATTGTTGTGAGCAGTGGAGTCTGGATGATACATATGTTTTTGAATTCCAAATTAACATGACAACCTAATGCATTCAATGACATCATGGATGTTTTTCACAACATAAGGAATAAATTCTTAAAAAATGTATTTTGTGTAACTTTGCATTTAATCATAAATTGCATGTAAACTGCATTTGCTGATTCTTAAATTTTCTTCTGTGTCGCGCAACTACTAAACTAGTACGGGTAATTTTAAGTTTAAAGATCTTTGTTGAAATTCAAATGTTTTGCATTTTAAAATTATGAACCTTTTATGGTAACCAAAGACTCCACTGGAATTTTTTTAATATAAAGATAAAGGAGAACAGCTGTTTAAAACATTTTTATGAAATTATTATTTATTGCCATTTGGATATTAAATTTTTTATTTGATAAAAGTTTTTTTATTATTATAAACTTTCAACAAATTGGCATAATTGAAAATATAGACATATAAAAGTACACAAGCAACAAATTTTCTTAGTAATCATTTTTCAAAATAATGGTGCATGAGTAAGTTGTAATTGTATAGTTTAACTTCTATACAAAAGAAAAATCTTGAGCACTTATGTTTTGCAAATACATTAATTGGTCTCATGATACAGTCCAGAACTAACTCATAAGTGTACAGCTTTTACACTTTCATGAGAGTCCGAACACTCGGGTACAAAAACTGATTCATAAGTAAAAGTTACCTATCATTTATTATTAAGTGAAGTAATGCAACAACAAAAAATAACTATGAAACAGGAAATTTAAAGGAAAAAGGAACCATTTTCTATTAAACACAGTACTGTGACAATACGTAAGAATTTCAAAATGAACCCAATTGTTCCGCTCAGAATCAAAATTAACATTGGATGACAAGCATCATAGTAAAACATATCTGCTATATACTTTTGATAGCAATGAGTTTATATGCTTGCCACAATCCTTTCATCAGTTTAAAAAATGTATGACCCACTTTAAACCAGCTATACATATGTCATAACAATAACACAGTCATCAAGTATTCTGTACTCCTTCATATCTTGTTGCCAATTCCTTTATTAATCTCTGTGAATTTGAAGAAAAAAATGGAATATGTGAATTTGGGATGAGATATTTTAAGAAACTACATGTAATTGAAAAATGAAATTATGTGGATTTTTTTTCATAGTGCTTCATTAGAAATTTATAGAGGAAATAACATCTATCAAAACTGAAAAGTATTTTTTTAAATTACATAATTAAAGAACATACTTTTATGTATCTTTGCTTTGTCATGGGAGATGATTCAGCTATTCCTTCTTCTATCATTTTGAGATTTGCTGCCAAATTTGGACCTGGTTTTTCCTCTGGAAATTCAAGTTTTCATAATTTTAACATTACCATTTCTTGGTAAAATTGTGATTAAACAGCTATGAGAAGATAAAATAGCTTTGACCAACTTATGTTAAATGATCAGTGCTTCTTAATCTTTATGTGGAATAGACCAAAAGAACAGCTTATTAAACAAGTTCAATAATCTTAAATTTTACTTTCACAGAATTAAGTAGCATAGCTTATTTCTCATAATCAAAAATGGATTATTGGATGTAATGAAACCATACCTGATGTCTGTTTTTTAAGGTAAGGATGGTTCAATAGCTCAGCTGTGGTAGGTCTTTGGCTCACATCACGATTCAAGCACCTCTGTTAATACAATAGATATTCTCTTTTTATATTTTTATTTTATTTTTCTAAATGGAATCAGCATGAACAATTATATATGGAAAGATAAATGAATCATTCAAAATACAAGTGTTTAGAAACATGAGCACATTTCCTAAATGAATTATTTTTCACAACCCCAAGTTTAAGTAAGCTTAGTATTTATTGTTGTATGCACAGTGAGATCATCTAGGTCATCTGTCTGGGGGGTCCCAGAAACCATCAAGATAGCCATTGATTGAGATAGATGAAAACCAACATGGTGAAAATGTGCTGAAACCATAATAAGCCTTCTTACTAGTCCAAAATTCGGCCCGTCCCGCATTAAATAATTTTTGTACTGGCCCGCAGTTACATCTTTAAAAATTAATTGACTCATGTTTTTTTTTCTTTAATGCTTAAATGTATGAAAAAAGCCTAAATTATGCACATTTTTTGTATAAAATACAATGACATCAAATATGGGAAAACATCTATGACCTTTTTCTTACCAACTAGGATACTGATCTTTAAAAGCCGATAAAGGTATCTACTTTTATGTGTATGAAATTCAAAGAGGTGTGATGGCTAAAGAATTGACGATTTTTTTTTGCTTTGCCAACTTGGCTAAGAAAATGAATGTGGCGGTTTACTTAAATTTAAAGACAGTTTTTTACATCACACTTTTCACTCCCAACTATTTGGTTCTAGCTATATTTCAAGATTCAAAGCATTTTAATTATTTTTAGCTACATAGAATAAAGTACACATTTATAGTCCATAACTTTGACATTATACATTTTTTAAAGTCTCTAAAATTGCTTTAGTATTTTTCCATTTTCACCACACAAAATATCACTCTTACAAGTTACAAAATATTAAAAAGTCTGTAATTCATTCTCGACAGATGTCATTTTTGTTTATTTTAATCCAGCCCGAGCATACAATATGGTATAGCCCTCTTTACATAATATTTTGACACCCCTGTAATAATCAAATATACAAATTAGGAACTACTTTTGAACCTTCAACACTGGCTCACGAATAATTACATGTAAATTAAAGCTTTTCCAGACCAATGTTAAATATTTTTTGCACACATCTTTTACCTATGAAGAACATAGTATTGGTTGTAAAATCATAATGAGGTTGAATGAATAGATGCCAGTGACAACTATTCTTCACACTGCAAATTAAATTTTTTTTAAACATTAATTATGCAAGGGTTAGACAACTTTATTTAGTACATTATTAAATTAATTCCATATAAGATAGTTTTAAACCTAATTATCAATTATTTTAATGATAATAGGCATAATAATTGAATTTATTGTAGCATTGTGGACTTGCGCTATTAAAAAGGGGGCAGGATTATTGAATTTATATGCCTTAGGGCAATAAAATAATATGACCGTCAAAGCGTATCTCAATGAAAATGGAATACAGATCTATTAACGATGCAACACAATACTGATATAAAAATAATGATTTTGAATTTCTTAAATCAAACAATTAACTCAGATACACTTAGGGTTGACTGAAAATTAAAAAATTTAGAAGGTAATGTGAGCATAAAATACAATCTATGACAAAATAGTCTTTTTAATTGATTTGTTATGGGGATTGAGATAACTGATGTTAAATGGCAAATTTAGAGCTCTTTTGTGCTTGGTATATTAGGATTCAGTAATAGAAAAAATGGACAGGGCCGATGAGAAAATGCTATGACAAAGAGAGAATTTGGCAGTTCCCTCCAAACTTCGACTTAATAGGGCTGGAGAGATAGCTATGTTATCGGGTTCACTGTTTATCCTATATATAATTCAACATTTTTAAAAAAAAAGAAGATTTTTCTTCATTACCTTTAATACATCCATAAGAACTGGATCTCCTTTGTCAGGAAATTGAATGGTATGTTCTGGATTGACTATGGCATTGAGTTTGTCCCTTACATTTTGAAATGGTGTGTGTCCATACACCATTTGATATAAGATGCAGCCCAAAGACCACACATCACTTCGTTTTCCAAGCTAGAGAGTAAAAGAAATTAAATGGAAAATTAGGACAAATTATATGTGTACATTATTTACTGGTGGTAAATTTTTAATGATTTGATACCATAAACAAATAAATAAATACCCACACATAACTGGTGGAGAGATTGAGAACATTTAACATAACTTTTAATTTGAAAGTCAACTACAATGTAAAGGACACCATTTACCTTAAATTTAGGTTTTGGGGCATTGTTGCTCGCCATCAAAGCCTCTGGGCTCATATAACTAGGAGTGCCGACCTTAATTTCCTTGATCACGCTAGTGCAATCAATCTGAATTGAATTTGCAATACCGAAATCAATCAGCTTGACATTGCCAGACACCAAAATAAAATTTGCAGGTTTTAGATCAGAATGGATAACGCCTGTAGATATAAATTTTATTAGATATTAAACTAACATGACACTGTCCAAAATTAATAATTTTTAGGAAATGGGTTGGGCATGGAGTAGGATGGAGGGATGACTATATTATTGAAGGGTTTAGATTTTGCATTGTGAATCAGGAATGAAAACTTCTCATTCTGAAGCTGTATTTTATGTTTAATATGAATAAAATTTCAGCCAGATGGTTGCATTTAATTATGTATGCTTTTGAAAGGATAGCAATTTTAGCATGCACCTTAAACATGATGCTCAGACTAAATGACAATTTTTGCTATTGAAAATTAAGGTTGAGAACGCAAATCATCTCTAGCTCTTTCAAAATTTGTATTGAAAGTATCTACATTTTTTAAAGTTTGAAATATGGTCCAAGTAATTACTTTTGGAGCAAATAAGCAGGATGACATAAACAAATGCTGAGCATACAAATTTTATTGACATAAATTTTAAGGGGGAAAAAAAATTACATTAGTGTTTTCAATTGAGATAGTCTTAAAATTTTAATTTTGAAAAATAACTATGAACACAGGAACAGGTGAGCCCAAGATCAACATTATTAGCCACCTTCCAACAATATCATTCTGTCAAATATATGCAAGGCAGAGATCACCAAAATAGTTCACTATTCCTAAGACACTTCAAGTTTTCAGCTCATGTGTCATAGCTTCAGGGCTCTTGATGTAAAGTACTTATCAAATCATTCTTATAATTACTTATATATAGGAGCTAGCAGTTATATAATTTATTCCTATTTTGCTTTAAAAAATTTAATTTTTCTATATTAGAATAACTAATGTAATTATGAATCATAAAAAATTGTGAAGATTTAAAATGAACAAAACAAAGCTGATAACCAATTTCAGTAATTTAAGGCAATCCAAATTAATAATTTGTTTATAGTTGTCTTTGGTGTGGAAACTGTCACAATACAAGTTAAATTATTAAAATATAATATTTTTTTAAAGTTAAGAAGCTTAAATTATATTACCCTCTTCATGCATAGCATGCACAGCAGTGACCATCTGGGACCAAAAGTAACACACGGTGATAGGACTTAGTTGTTTCTGTCCTTTAAGGTTCTGAGACAAGAATTTATCCAGATCCGTCTCTCCATATTCCAATACAGCAATTAATTTTTTTTTGATTCTACATACTCCCTATGAAAAACAATGTACATTGCTATTATTAACTTGGGTGAGGGGAAAATGTGTAATCTACGAATGAGTCACTTGAATTTATATTTAATGAAGATAAAATATATACAGTTTAACTCATTTGCTACTAAGCGCAATAACCAAAACACCCCCTGAAATACTAAGCAAAGGGAGATTACTCTAAAAAACATGCACCCCCATGTTAAATAAAAATATTTTTAAACACCTAAATGAAATTTTAAAATAACAAAACACACACCAAAAAATAGAAAATTGAATGAGCTTTAAAAAAATGTATAGGTTGATGTACTTTAATTCACAAATATATTTGAAATAAATCTTGAAAAGTGTTTTTTGAAAAATTACATCGCAGTTTTGGGATGCGACCTCCGTTGTTTGTCACCTTTTTGTCCATTTATTGTCTCATGAAACTTTGAGAAACATCTTATCCACTGACCAATACAATTTTGTAATCGGTTACTGGAGTCTAATCATGATGTCAGTGTAGAGAAATTTATATATATCCTCATTAGTAACCTCCTTCCACTGGGTGTCTTTCTTACCCTTGGCTGTTTGCTGCGGTTCAGCGTATCTGTTTGTTTCAGCTCTATCATGGCAGAGTTCATGAAAAGCTTGTAGTAGTCTTTGAGACTGCTGTCAATAGGGAGAAAATGATTTCCCCTATAATTTCATTAAATTGTCTGTAACACTAATGAAATTGTCTGACCAAGATTCAGTGACAGCATCTCCTTTATTTCATAACTGAACTCTCATTAGTGTCACTGTCACTCTGATTATGATTAGAGTTAATTATTATCAGTATCACTAATTTCAACATCTGATTCCTCATTGTTTAAATTATTAACTGTTGCATAATTAAACTTTGAAGCAGCAATTAAAGAGTCAAGAAAACGAAAGGCCATTGTATAAGAATATTCAGAAACCACACGATCAAATTTCACCAAATACAGTCCGACTTCTAAGCCACACAGTTTTCGAACCGTAAATGACATAAACATCCGTTTTTTTAAAACGAAATCAGCTATGTTTCTACTTTTTTAAAAAACCGAGAGCTATTTGCACGGTAACAATGCTTCTCGCGGGATGATTTTTTATATGCGCGTTGCTAGACGCCATGTCGCATTAGTACGGAGGGGGGTATGTCGCATTCAGTCGCATTAGTAGCAAATGAGTTAAGAAAAAGTATCTAAGTAAAGAAACACCATAAAGAAAATAATTGCTGGACAGTAAAAGAACGACTAAGAAAAATAATTTTGAACTTACGAGTCAAAAAGCTTAATGACACGATCACAGTGCTGGAGCTTTTTAAGTAGGCTTATCTCATTGATGTAGCCTTCTAATACAACCTCATTGGCCATACTCAAGTTAACCACTTTGAGCGCACGGATTGTGTTTGACTTTGGATCGTAGACCTGGTAAACTTTTGCCGAACCTCCTCGGCCCACAAGGCGTATCACTTTGTATGGAACTTGATTGACATGAATAACCTTCTCATCACCCTGAGAGGAAGTAAAATAAAATTCATTGATAAAGAAAATTAATTTAGTAAGTTATTATATTTTCTACCACCAAAACTGGAGTCATTCTAAAAGATGTAGATGGCTTAATATTAGGTTTAACATTAAGGATTTGTATAAAGCAGATAAAATAAGCAATGACTGCTCACCATGCTACACTATAATATTTGATGAGTCTTTGAATATAACACTCATTTAATTGAAAGAAATCTATTAAGCTCTAAAACTACTTGAAGAACTTTACTTACCATACCAAGGCTAGTAGGTAGCATTTCATTATTTAACGATTGAGTGCTTGGTATGGAGTGTGGAAACTGGTGCAATTGGTTAGGTATTATTGGCCGTTGCAAAGAGGAGCTGGGTAAAAGAGACTGAGCTTGAAGCTGGTTGGGTAAGATAGAGTGTTGATGTAGTTGGTTGTGCAAGCCATATTGTGGAAGATGTTGGTTGGGTAAGACAGATTGAGATTGAAGTTGGTTGGGTAAGACAGACTGAGATTGAAGTTGGTTGGGTAAGACAGACTGAGATTGAAGTTGGTTGGGTAAGACAGATTGAGATTGAAGTTGATTGGGTAAGACAGATTGAGATTGAAGTTGGTTGGGTAAGACAGACTGAGATTGAAGTTGGTTGGGTAAGACAGATTGAGATTGAAGTTGATTGGGTAAGACAGATTGAGATTGAAGTTGGTTGGGTAAGACAGATTGAGATTGAAGTTGGTTGGGTAAGACAGATTGAGATTGAAGTTGATTGGGTAAGACAGAGTGTTGATGGGGTTGGTTATGCAAGACATATTGGTGAAGTGGTTGTTTCGATAATCCAGACTGTGGTTGCAGGTGGGTGGATAATGATATCTGCATCATATCTTCCAGTGGCAATGATAGTTTGCTCGAGGGTAAAGCACTGAAAAAAATAATAATTAAATGCTTAGGTCATGTTATTGAATCAGATACTGATATTTTACCAAAATTTTATCACGGAAGTGCATGAGAAGCCACTAATATATTTTTAAATTTACGCAAAATGAAACCGGTCGAATTAATAATGTTTATCAACTTTTATGTACCAAAAAATGATGACCCCATCCCTTAATTTAAGTTTAGCTCTGCCATTTTATTAAAAAATCTGTTGTTACTGTAGCAACACCTTTAAAATTAGCCTTCAAATAAAAATAAAGTAAATATTTAAAATGAGTTTTAACAAAATAATGATGAAACAAGAATAATGTAAGTATTGAAAGACTTACTAAGTTAATTTATTGCATACAGCTTCCATGTTTTTTGGGGGCAGCCATCCATGCTCCTGTTCTGGCCCAGTTAGCTTTTCTAAGGTATCATTACTTTGATCCCCGTGCACATGGCTTTCAGCAGAGCTAAGATCTAAACCAGAACTGTAGGAAGTCATCTTGTGCTTGTGTGAAGAGTCTGTAAGAGGCCACAAATTTCGTGAAATAGTGTTCTGACCCTGCACGTCAGGCACATGTCCTTGGTCTCTTTTGACAGACTCCTCAACATCAGTTTTTGGCAGGTGGCGCTGGTGGTTAGCTGGTTTAGAGGCATTCGTATCAAAGCCCTCAACTCCTTTAAGATGATCTTCCATAGTGGAATGAAATGAGTTGAAAACAGAAGTAGATGAATTGACATGGATGGAGGAAGAGGAGGGGTTCCTTAGATTGTTACAGGCTTTAGTTTGATGAGCTGAGGAGCCGTCCTCTTGTTCCATCTTTTCTGGTGTTGGAGAGGTGGCCATGACTGAAGGAATATAATGCATGACAATAGAGTGGCAAACAAACATTACAAAATTGAAGTCAATTCTAATACTATAATAAAAAAACAACAGCAATTAATTGAATATACATAAAATTAAACAATTTAACTAAGTTCAATAGTATTTTTGTAGACTAAAATGCTAAGAAGTTAAAAAGAAAATCACATTGCACTATCATGTATGAGAAAAAAAAATCACACTTTTATATGCTACAAACTAAAGTACTTTTAAACACTTCTTATCGTTAAAAGAGAATTCAATTTTTAGCTCACCCAAAGATGTTGGATTTGAATGTGAAACAAAAGCCTGATATTTAGAGTCTGTGATTTCAGTGGAGCTAAACTCTTCTTCTTCTTCATCTCTTAATTTTTTCAAAGTTGGATCCACCTTGACACGCCTAGGGGGGCCCAGATTCTTGATGGGAAACTTACTGCAAGTCAACAACAGAAAAAGTGCATAATTATTTCCTAACTGGAACATTGCAATTTTTTTCCAAAGAATCTTCATTATAAACTGACAGTTAAAATATAGAAAAAATATTAAAAAATGAAATTGGAAGAAAGTTTTCAATAACAAGAAATTTATTTTGTGTTTAGTTTAATCTGCTGAAGTAGACTTTTAGCCAAAAGATCCTTTCAATTATTGTCTTTTTGAAGTAGACTTTTAGCCAAAAGATCCTTTCAATTGTCTTTTTGAAGTATACTTTTAGCCAAAAGATCCTTTCAATTATTGTCTTTTTGAAGTATACTTTTAGCCAAAAGATCCTTTCAATTGTCTTTTTGAAGTAGACATTTTGAGAGTTTCAACATGAATGATTCCAATATTTATTTACTCTAAAAACTAACTGATAACCTCAGTAGCCGGTTGTTGTAAAAAAATCCCCCTGTACTGTAATCTTTGCGAAAAGGTGTAAATAGTGTGATTACAAATAGTGTGAATTTATACGTCAAGTCTACCAGCAGTTACTTTTCATGTTTTTTTAAAATTTATATCCAAGCGCTCACATATTAATATTATAGTCTAGTTCTTTAATTTATGATATTTATAGTTTATTCCTCCACTATATTACATAAGATCAGCTGCACTTGACTGACCTTTTTACTCCACTTCCAAAAGGTTGCATCAGGTTAGGCGTTGTGTGGTAATGGGGTAGACCCCTCTGGCCTGTCCCGGAATTAAAATGTGTTGCTTTCTTGTGTTGGGGTGTCTCAGATGCAAATGATGACAAACGAAAGTTTGTTTGGTGCCTGTCATGTTGCTGCTGGTTAGATGACACCAAGGAATGGGTAGAAGATTGTGAAGACAGGCCCTCAGCATCCTGCTTGTTTTCCAGATTGTAGGACTTTGGAACAAGAGGCTTCACTTCTCCTAATTCTTTGCTCAGACTGTAGTAAAAGTTGAATTATGATTTGACAATATAGAAAAGATAAATTTAGCTGAAGTCAATAGTTGAATGAAATAATGGCAATAAGATCATTCATTATTGCCCATAAAAGGAACATAAAAGCCTATTTGATATGCTTAAAAAGAATTAATGAAAAATATTATCATACTTCATTATTTACCATGGAATGATAGTTGTATACTATCATTTGGTCATACGTGAAGCTTTTTTTTCATTTTTCAATTGTTCTTTTTTAAATTAATTAGCTGAAATGCTATGTTAAGAAAACACTATAAGACTCTACTGAGGTAGGTAGATGTTTAACAGAAATGCTTTCAATACACTATTTTATTATATTGAGTGGAGTAGAAAAATGAACACATTTACAAAGGTTACTAAAAATAAAATAAAAATCTACCAAGACTTACCCTAAAGTTCCACTAAAGGCCGAGCCACTCCACTCATCGGATGATTCTTTATTACTCACTGGACTGAGATCAACTATAAAAATGAAAAGAACAGATTTAATAAATACGCAATTTGTAACTAATTTTAATCAAAGAGAGGCAAGAAGATGAAAACAAATATGTAAATTTGACATTAGAAATTTATTAATAGCTAAAAAATCAAAGATAGTGAAATATATGTACTTTTTCTTTAAAACACTAAGAGTCTGGAAAATTCATGGCAAGAAATTTATCATAGTTAAAATTAATAGCACCAAATTCATAGTAATGACCATGCAGTAAAATTTATTTAAATGAAAAAAGTAAGGTTGTTAAGACCGCTCGTTTTTGAGGACCGGTTAACCGTTCAAAAAAAGAACGGTTAACTGACGGTCTGTATTTTCCTTCTGTATTGAGAACCAATCAGAGAATGTATCAAATTTTTGATTTTACATCAATGCCCGCTTCCGTTCAGCTCTTTTTTGCGATGCCCTCAATTAAGCGAATTAAAAAAAAATATCTTCCAAACAATTAAGTAAACTGATATTTATAGTCAATTTTTAATTCTGGTTTTTTTTTAAAGGACTCAAGATTAACCGTTCTAATTAAGAGGACCGGTTAAACCGTTAGTTAATGTAAGCGAGGAATTTTTCCTTAGTTTAAAAAATATCAGTTTTTATATTAATGCGGTAAGTTTACGTCAAATGCCTTTGACTTGCAGGAAAACTGTCGCTAAAAGACTGAACTCGAATTTGAGGACTGATTAATTGCCCGGTATCTTTGCTACGTCTATCAAATGACTCTCATAATATAAATAGTAACAGTCGCTGCCTTGACTGTTGTTCACATCATACGCGCACTGTGCGTTAGCTCTCGTACAGTGCCTCAACAACTAAGCAAATTAAAAAATGTTTAAGAATCATTCCTAAGCGGTAGTCAAACTAAACTAATAAAGATGGCGTGTATATTATTTATGTACCGGAATATTAAGAAAACGCTTTGATGTCACGGTCGCTCGCGTATTGGCTCCGGTATTCTGCCATAACAAAACAAAAAATTAACTCCGGGCTAATACCGACTAAATAAAGTTACGGTTAACCGGTCCTGATTAAAAGGGACCAGTCCTGATCTGAGGACCGGTTAACCGTTAACAACCTTAGAAAAAAGAACTGTAGCAATTAATGTTATGGAAATACAATGTAAAAAAGAGAAGCATTTTACTGTGAAAGATCAGTTTTAAAATCAAACATACTAGACCGACTGCTTCTGAAGAAATACTAATAGAATTATACTCAAAATATTATTAGCAGATGTAGAAATAAATATTTTTGAAACTATAGAATTCAAATATGATTAATTCTCATGATTGCATTTACATGAATCATTTTCCTTTTCCTCATCACTGATCAGTTCTGTCTTGCCTTCAGCTATGTGCTGGATAGCCCTGTGTATAGCAGACACAGGATGAGCCTTAGCTGAAGCTGCATCATTAAGAATTTGCAAAGCTCGTTCTTTGTTGCCTATAAATTTAAATAGATATACAAGTACATGTATATTTAAAAGACAAATTAATATTTTTTTACATAATAAATATTCAAGTATAATAATGTACAAGACACACAGACAGGAGACAAAGGTTAAATAGAAAAGGCAATATCTTTGTGCTTATTGAACCTGAGAAGCTCCTAGATAATAATGTAAAGGTTAAATTAAACTTAAGTAAAGAAACCTTTTTTAAAAAATGTAAGTAAGTTATTCCAAACTGGATGCTTCATTATCCTTTTACTTTTGTTTTAGAAAGACCATATATCAAATAATCATAACTATAGGGTGCAAAGTCTATTCTCCAACCTAATTAATAATTTTTTTAAATGTGAAAAGTTCTATTTTTACATCACACCTCTTTTCAATTCCAGTTCCGAGCAAGCAATATGGATTAAGGCTAAATGTCCCATCTTTCTACGACCATAAGAAAGTACTTTCTCAGATTCCGATAAGCTGTAGTTTAAACTGTAAGTGAAATTTAAAAAAACAAAAAACACATTTAATCACTGATGATCCATTAAAAGAGCACACGATAAAAGAGCGCTGACATAAAAGCACAGACTAAGCTTGCAGGCAACTGTTCCAACCAGTACTACTGTGTCATTGATGGAATACCCACAAGATATTAGAAATTTAAATGCAACTATACTATAAAAAAGCTTTTATAGATTGAAATGCCGCTAATTTTGAGAATTTTTTTCAGTTAAAATTCTAGCCTTAGGCATAATAAGTTAAAAGTTTAAATTTTAAAATATGGGTCTGTCCATAAGACATATATATAAATTACACCTAGGAGTTAAGTTCAAAACAGTTAGACAGTTTGTGAATGAATGAGGGGGCGTTTATAATTTTACTAGGCCCTAAGATATTAGGGTTTGGCAACATAAAATTATCGACATGATCAATGAGAAAATGCTTTACAAAAAGTGAATTTGGCGGTTCCACATAAAAACGTTGACTTAATAGCGTTGGAAAGTTAATAACTGAGGTCAAGATAACTGGGTTTTACGGTGTATAAAACATAATTCAAATAAAAATTCAAGACTTTAAAAATATCTAAGATTATTTATTGATAGCATTGATTGAATTAATTGCTCACCAGTGAGTACAATATGGTGTACAAGGGGCAGACGTGCTGTTATTTATTAGTTTATTGCAAGGAATGTATTTTTTAAAAAAATTTATAGCCCAGATTTTAAAATTCTGAATTTGAAAATCTGGCTGTAACCAATTGAACCTTTTTCAAAAAATATGTGTGTTCCATTACAGATAGTTATATCTTTTTAATAAAAAGTATGTACATGTATTTGAAAGCAAAAAAACTTACCTTCTAAAATTAGCATAGTCAAGAAGCAGTTTAACTTTGGCCTCTGTTTTATTTGAATCTGGGATTAGCTGTAAAATTTTAATAAAAAATACAGAACAGGAAATTCAGACAATTAACACAGCGCTAAGCAAGCATTGGAGTACCAATTATGAAGACAAATAAAATCCATCTTTATCAGAATTTGCTATAACATAAAAAAAAATTTTTAATTAATTATTTTCCAATGGTAGATAGACAGCATCTAAAAATTGAGGAAATTATTTTTTAATCCCACATGAATTCTATGCTTAAAATAAATTTATCTAGATAATAATTCACAATAAGCCTGCAAAGAGGAAAAATGTTCTATTATTGTCTGTTTGATAGTCTGTCTGCTGTATTTTGAAATGTAACAACAGGCAAAAGTTGTGACCTGTCCCTAACAAAAGGATACATTATGTTAAATCAAAACTACTATATTTTGAGTACACAGCTACCTTAAAAGCAACTCTGTACAAGTAGTCAATCATGCGAATATGTTCGCAGTCATCCATGTGTGCAACATTGGTCTTGTGGTTGTCAATGTATTCTCTCCAGTCTTCAGGGGTATTTCCTCTCGCAGCTATTTGGGCTGCCATAGTATGGTAATCACTTGGGACTTGAGTATTTGCTCCTGGAAAAAGAGCCACACATTTTAAAAAGTTCATATGTGTAAAAACAAAAAATCTGTAACAAAAATCACTAAAAATATCATACATTAATTCATTGATTAAGTTAAATAAATAAACATCCAAATTTTAAATGATAATTTTGAAAATATTATGTAAACTGTTACATTTAAATGTATTCAAAAATTTAGATGTAGAGACTTACCATCCATTCCTAGACTGGAAAGTTATCTTTCCTGACATAAAATAAAATTATATCAGCAATTATTGATTCATAAAATTTAAAATATTAATTAATTGTTTTTTTGGATAATTTTCTGGCTGCAAGATGTATAATTTAAGCTAATTCAAAACAAATCACTAAAAAAAACAGATGTTTTTATTACTTTTTTAATCCATAGATTTAATCAATTTAGATTCATTACCCTAAAAATAGTACATACTTATAATAGTAGCACTGCAACTGTCCATTTATTGATAATTACTTGCCAGTTTTAATTAACGAGTAATTTCAGTAGCGTCTCTAGGTGAGTGGTTGCATTTTTTGGTTAGCGGATTGGATCCCAAGACGATCTTACTCATGGCGTTTTGTTTTATTTTTTGTATACAGCCACAGTGAAGGTGCTTGCAAACACTCAAACAGGCTCTTTCGAAGAAAGATTTTATTACCCCCCCTCCCCCCAATGCCTGTCTTAACTAATCAGTTAGTAACTGTTACAGACTCACTTTAAAATTTTTGTGGCTATACCATTATTTCGTCTTACACTTTCGCATGCTTTAAATTAAAATAACTTAATGGATTTATGATAACCACAGGTACGATGCTGGTTTTGAGAGGAATAATAATTAGCCTCAGTTTGGTCCAATTATGAATGAAAGTTAATAAAGGTACTTCATAATGTATAGAATAAAAATACAAAGTTGAGTATACTGGAACAGTTAATAATAGTCAAATAACAGCTAAATCCATAGTATTAATAAGTAATTATTAAGCATTAACTTAACTAAACTAACCTAACGGTATGCAGGTCTGCTCAGATTCTTGCTAAATAAAATTGATGTAAGATTCCAGTCACTCGAAAGACGGTTAAAATTACAATTTAATTATTTTTATACCCTCCACTCCAAACCAAAAGATGTCAATAAGCAATGCTATATATATAATAATAAGTTAATAAACAGTAATAAGAATTTAGATAGCGTTCGGCATCATTCAGCAGTGAGAATAATGCTAGGCATTTTCCATACAGTTTACCATGAGGATAACGTTGGACGTTATTCTCACTGCCAAAACCATGCAAATAATGAATAACGCTTAACTTAATCATATGATAGTCAAGTACTAGATTTAGATTATTGACACAATTGAAAATTCATATCTAATAAATTAACTTTTTATTAAATTTTAATAATCTAAGGAAAGGTAAGGATGGAAACTCTAAGTAAGCCATAAATTAAACACTACCTGGACTACCTAAAATAAAACTAGCAAGTGATATGGACAAATCACAAAACGGTTGCTTGGACTCACTTAGAGACAGCCCTTGGCCTTAGCCTTACTCTAATATATTCTTAATTCTAATACTAATACTCATTTGTCAACGTCAATAATGACAATAATGAGGGTTGGAATTTTCGCACTCATAAAATCACTTTGAAATTTTATTATGTAGGCCAATAACTTAACTATGATTCATGATTTGTTAGTGACAGCTGTAACTGTGATCATGTTTCCTTACAATAAACTTTGGTTCAATTCATTTCCTATTCACAAATTTTCGTGTTGTTAAAGCAGACTAAAACTCAAAGATTGGCTTTGCCGGTGACTTGCCCTGCCCTGGCACTCTACTCTAACTCTAACTAACCTCTGTCTCTAGGGATAGCCCTAGGCTTCACTCAGTATTATTATTTATTATAGTCAGCAGTGTTTTATTCATTGAATGGTAAGCTAAAAAATCATAGGATTGTAATGTGGAGGACTTACCGGATTAAGATTATAAATAATATATATGTTTATATAATTAATATGGGTGTAATATACCGGTAATGCTGAATTATAAAATCTCCTTCAGCTGATTTATTTTTAAAATTTGCATCTCAAATCTAAGCTGGTTTTCATTGGCTGGCTAAATTTTTAACAAGTTCCGTACAATATATTGGTCTTATGTCATGTTTTTCCTACGTTTCCGAACATGATTATTTTTTAGACTGGAAGATAGAAGAGGGTTAAAGTATCATTTTAAAATTTAACGTATGACTAAAATTTGCCTATGGAAGATGATGTAATTTAGATTTTAACATTTTATCCGGATAATTAAATTGATTTTTTTAAACCAAGAGAACCAGTCATATTATTTACGCGACTTTGCCTACGCCTACGTGAAAGTGAACGTTAGTATAGAAAGGGTAAAAATATTTAGAAGACCTCAAGAAAAGAAACGGTATGTCATATTTTATAGTTTTGAGACATTCAATTTTAAAAGTTCAAAACTTAACAGTTTTATTATGTATTAACCAAATACATTTGCATTTTTCATGGGACCAGCGATGTTATTTTTTTTCTGAACACTTCAATTGAACAGTCTATTTTTCTTACCCTCTATCACAGGGGTGGCCAGACTTGTAGTAAGTGAGTGCCATTTTATTAATATTCAAGAATTTTGAGAGCCGCATTGAGACATTATCGCTCACGTCCCCACCAATGTTCCCTTTAAGCTGCGCGACTGCGCAGATATCTGACCGACGCCACGTAGCAGTTTAGAATTACCGCGCAGCAAAATATTGTAAAATGCACACATAATGGATGTTGTGCAACTTTGCACACGAGTTTTTTTTATTTTGCACATGGACCAGCGAACCTAAGAGGGAACATTGGTCCCCACTTGCAAAGAAAAATTCCTCCATCCGTTGCCACACTTACAAGTCTATTTAGTGGTACACCAGCATCCATCAGTATTTTATCAAGGGCGTTTTTTACATCAATACCGCGAGTGGTATCTTTCAGAGCCACCAAGTTTAATAGCTCTTCTTTTACAGCCACGTCTAATGAAACATAACGAACGTACACCACCAATTGTGGCGTATCTTAAATATCTGTTGATTCATCAAGAGCCAAACTGAATGCTACACAGTTCTTTATTTTTTCCTCATTTTCCCTTCAATATCAGCGTTAATGTCTGAAATGCGTCTTTCAGTGGTATGGCGTGACATTGGAATTTGTGTTATCAGACTGGAATTATTTGGATCTAATATTGAAATTACTTCTTCGATATTTTCTTAATAAAGTCCCCATCAAAATAAGGTACTTTAGTACTAGCAATATTCCAAGCGATGACATAACTTGCCTCAGTTGAAGTGTATCTTTCTTTGCTTAAAGTAGAAAGCAGTGTTTGCTGCTGACACATCCCAGATTTTAACTCAGCAAGCTCATTTTTCTCAATTCACCCTGCAGTGGATACTTCAATGCAAACTCTTCACGACTTTATTCCTAGTGTCGCTTCAAATTGTTAGCTTATTAATTTGCTAGCGGTGTTTGGCAGATGAGGCAAATTGGCTTACCATCTCTATCAGTAAATGCAAAATCTTCTTCCCATTCTTGTAGAAAGCTCCTATTTTCTTCTTTATGTTTTCGTTTCCTGCAACTTGTTGCTATATTTGTGGATTTTTATAGAAACGGAAACCAGAAATTTAAGTTTCCATCACCTTCCACTTACAAACCAATCGCTCCCTTTTAAATAAGCCAAAAATATTTTCAACCCTTTGCTTCTGTCCTGATTTTTTTTTAAACGTTCATTTATTTTTGTTTATGCAGTGGAAATCATTGAACGACTGAAAATTATTTTTATTAAAACCCAATACATGTAATAGATTATGTGTTTTTTTAAAGTATGGTGGGGATAGGAGTGAAAAAAAAAGGGAGGGGGTACATAAACAACATTGGCTCGTCTGTCTCAACCGGTAATTCAATAATTCGGGGTATTTCAAAGTGATAAAAGCAGGGGTTTTATTATTAATAACACATAATACCAACCGCTTTTAATTCTCTGAGGTGCGGTTGTGTTTTCCTTGATTCATTCAAAGAACCTAATTCTTTTAGTGTTAATAGATTTTTTGTTTCTTGTTCAGGGAAAAAGGACCGTATTTTATTTTGACAGATATTTCTTCTTAAGCGTTTTATTTTTAAGCGTATTTCACAGCATATATTTCAAACAAAAAAGTTTAATTTTATCAATTATTCGCGAGGCGCAAAATGAACTCAGAATAGCCGCATGCGGCTCGCGAGCCGCAGTTTGGCCACCGTTGCTCTATCAGATAGAGGGGGTAACTTTAAAATTCAAAAATGTTACATTCAATGTTTCTTCATTTGAGATCTTCTAATATAGGCCTATACATAAAATATATAAGAAATCATTTTGGGGGCTGTCCATAAATTACGTCACGCACCTAGGGGGGAGGGGGTCCCACATTTGTGGCGATGTTTGGCGAGGGGGAGGGGGTGTTCAAGAACTGTGACGTCACATCAAAACGCGCAACTTTGAATAGACGTTCCACTTAAATATTTGATTGCTTACAATTTAATTACTGACGTTTTAAATGGCTTCACGCGTGTTACGATATTACAGTGCAGCCTTAAACTAAATACATACTTACAAAAACGTGATTTGAAACATGCTCATTTACAAATAGGTTAAAGGCTTTTATTGGGGGAGGGGGGAAGAGAAGCTTCGAGACTTCATATTGGAGGGGAGTCTAACTTTTTGTGACGACGTGTGACGAGGGGGGGGGTGGGGTGAAAAATTTGCCAGAATCGCGTGAGGCCGGTGTTGGCTTTGCCATGAAGACATCATTAGTATGCAAACTCGCTAGTCCTCCAAAGTGCATAAATGACAGACTCATGACGATGAGACTGCCTCTGTTGGCCGTGAAGAAATATCTCAACATCATCAGCTGCTATGCCCCAACAATGACTAACCCTGTTGAAGTGAAATCCAAGTTTTACGAGGACCTTCACTCTATCATCGCCAACATTCCTTCCACTGATAAGCTTGTCATACTTGGTGACTTTAATGCAAGAGTAGGCTGCGATGACGCTCTTTGGGACGGTGCGATAGGAAAACATGGAGTGGGCCGGTGTAATAGCAATGGTCTCCTGTTGCTTCAGACGTGTGTGGAACATGACTTGTTGATTACTAACACAGTATTCAGTCTTCCCACAAGAAACAGGACCTCCTGGATGCACCCTCGCTCCAAGCACTGGCACCTAATAGACTACGTCATCACAAGGAAGAAAGATAGACAGGACGTTCGTGTGACCAAATCACTCTGCGGTGCTGAATGCTGGACAGACCATCGTCTCATCATCTCTAAACTTAAGATATGCATTCAGCCCAAAAGACGGCCCCAAGGAAGGAAAACCCTAAAACGGCTAAACATCACAAAGCTAAACTGTGCGAGTACTAAACAATCTCTGGAGACAGCCCTGGAGGGCAAACTGAGATCCACCACTCCAAACAATACGAACATTGAGACTGTTTGGACGAACTTTAGAGATCAAATCTACAGCACAGCCTCCCAAATCCTTGGACCCGCGACGAGAAAGCACCAAGACTGGTTCGATGCCAATTGCGATGAAATCAAGCAAATGTTGGCAGAGAAACATCAACTCCACAAAAGACACATCAGCAATCACAGGTCTTCAACCGTAACGGACTCATATAATAGCGTACGCCGCGTCATACAACAAAAACTTCGCTGGATGCGAGACTCATGGCTAAACAAGAAAGCTGATGAGATTCAACAATATGCAGACAGGCATGATAAGAAGAATTTTTACAATGCCCTTGAGACGCAACGAGCTGTACATCTTCTGTCATGTGGAATGGCTCATGGAGCAGATCAATTCCAGCAGAAATATACAAAGAAGGTGGCATGGTTCTACTGGAAAAGCTGCATGAAATCTTCCTAATGATGTGGCAGCAAGAGGCTGTCCCCCAGGATTTTAAAGATGCCTCTATAGTCCACTTGTACAAGCGAAAAGGGAACCGCCAAGCCTGCGACAATCATCGTGGAATTTCACTGCTATCAATTGCAGGAAAAATACTCGCCAGAATTCTCCTAAATCGCCTAAATGCACATCTGGATCAGGGTCTTTTACCAGAAAGCCAATGTGGTTTCCGGAAAGAACGTGGGACCATTGACATGATTTTTGCAGCTAGGCAATTGCAGGAAAAGTGTCAAGAGCAGAATATGGACCTATTTTCCATTTACATAGACCTTACGAAAGCCTTTGACACAGTCTGCAGAGAGGGCCTATGGAGGATTATGGCCAAGTATGGGTGTCCAAATAAGTATATAGCCATTGTAAGGCAATTCCATGATGGCATGCAGGCTCGAGTCCAGGACAACGGAGAGGTCTCTAAACCATTCCCTGTCACAAATTAAGCAAGGCTGTGTTCTGGCCCCAACATTGTTCAGCCTCATGTTCTCAGCCATGCTCACAGAGGCCTTCAGGAATAGAAATGTAGGCATGGACTTCAGGTATCGCACTGATGGTCGTCTGTTCAACCTCAGGAGGCTTAAAGCTAAGACAAAGGTCAAATCAGACAGCATCCTGGAACTTCTTTTTGCTGATGATTGTGCCCTTAACGCGGGCTCTGAAGCATAACTGCAACTAAGTGCTGATAAATTTTCCAGTGCGTGCTCTAACTTTGGACTCACCATCAGCACAAAAAAGACAGAAGTGCTATACCAGCCGGCCCCGGGCAAATCCTATACTGAGCCTAACATATTCATCAACGGCAACAAAATCAACACAGTGAGCCGCTTTACTTACCTTGGCAGCACACTGTCCCAGAAGGCCAATATTGATGACGAGGTGAACTCGAGAATCTCAAAGGCCAGCGCAGCATTCGGTAGATTGCATGACAGTGTCTGGAACAGAAGGGGAATCAGCACCCAAACAAAACTAAAAGTATACAGAGCTGTAGTGTTCCCCACCTTATTATATGCATGTGAAACTTGGATTGTATACCAACGCCATGCGAGGTTGCTGAACCACTTCCACACCAAAAGCCTTAGAAAAATTCTCAATATAAAATGGCATGAAAAAGTTCCAGACACCGAAATATTAGCCAGGTCAGGACTCCCCAGCATCCACACTATCCTCATGCAAAGCCAACTACGCTGGGCGGGGCATCTAGTGCGCATGCCCGACCATCGCCTACCCAAGAGGCTCTTCGTATGGTGAACTTACCGAAGGGCATAGAGCACGCGGAGGTCCACGAAAGCGCTACAAGGACGCACTTAAAACTGCTCTGAAGGCCTTCGACATCGGACATGACTCCTGGGAAGCAGCAGCCAGTAACCGAGCCCACTGGCGCTCTACGATATGGAATGGCGCAGCTGTCTGTGAGGCTAATAGACAACAGGCTGCCAAGTTAAAACGCCAAGCCAGAAAGGAACGTAACCAAAACCCACCTGAAGGGACCGCTTCTATCTCTTGTCCGACATGCGGACGCCTCTTTCGTGCAAAAATAGGGTTAATAAGCCACCAGAGAACACATGTGGCGGCCCAGCAAATATGATGAGAGTGGTCATCGTCGATCACGACGGACGAACAACAGCGAAGTACACGTACATGTGACGTGGTGATGGTGATGAATATGCTGTGCAGTAAAACAAAGACTGTGAATATGATAACTTTAACTGCGCGGCCGATTACTGTATTTTACGTCTCTTCAGACGGCGATGCCATTTCCAGGGTTACCTCTTCTAATGCTACTACTGTATTTTAAAAACCGCGAAGCAGTGAATCCGAGAAAAGTGAACCGCGAAGTAGTTAGGGCTTACTGTATTTACTAATCCAGGGAAGAATAAAATTATTTGCAGCATCATTTGCCGTTGATGCTTTTTTAAACCTTGTTTGGGGTGAAAAATTACTCTCTATACTAGGCCCTAGAATTATGGTGATATTCAACATTATGAAGCCCCGGTCAGAATTTTAGGGCCCATTTTTTTCGTATGCCATATAAAATAAAAAATAAAATTTAGAAACCTTGCCGAAATGACTTGTGTGAGCAGCTGTTTTCTTTGATTAACAATAATCACTCAGGAATTGTCACTCCAATGAACGTTAGCATGAGTTCATCTTAAGAAATCAATGACACAGGGCACTTCTCTCAACAAAAATTCACCTGTAGTCAAGAAAAGACGCTGAACATCCAACTATGACTATTTATATTGTCAATATAGTCAAAATGTCTAAGCCTATGATTAAAAATTTATAATTTAAAGTAGTTCCCTTTTAAATTATATTACTGTTTTACAAATGGTATTAAGTGTTAACACATTCCTTCTCTGAATCCCCGTTCACCTCAGTAGCCCCGGCAAAGGATGTCAAAGGGCATCAAATGGTGGAATGTATAAGGTCTGTAACAACATTAGTAACGTCATTTTTAAACCAAGATGGACCTGGGGCATTGTGCTGGCCACACATTCCCCTGCTCGTTAGGGGTGGCTAAAAACTCGTGAACGCTACATCACTTGCCCCATAGTCCGTCATGGACTGGAAAGGGGTTCATAAATGGACCAACCGTGACCAACGATCACAAGTTTCTTTAGCCATGGCATACGGATTGTTTAGCTAGTACATTGACCAGCCGCCCTTACTTTACCCCAACTAATGTCAGGTAATTCAGAGCTAGGTGGACTTAGGGACAAGCCCTTTAGCCACAGGAACAGGCCCCTGTCTTCACAGAAATTCAAACCCGTGACTCTCGGTACGCTAGCCGAGTGTGCACCCGCTAGACCACCGCGCCCTACTAACACGTACTAACAACATTGGTAGAGTCGGCAAATTTCCATCCCCAATTTCTAGACTAAAATCGCCATGTAGCACTTTAGCTGATTTTTTTATATAATGAAGGTTTACTACTTAGTCTGAATTTTCCTCTTTACGACCATGTAAGGGAGTCCACCCTGACAGTGGACTGTCCAAGTCTAGCATCAAAACTCAAAAGGATTAAGGCTTGAATAGAAGCTGGTTTCTACAAGTAAAGAAGTCCGAAGTTAAGGAAATCGTGTAACATTATCTGAGAAAAGAGATTTTTTCTTAATGAGATTGTTGTGTAGCTCCCACCCACCCACCCCGCCCCCACCAAAAAAAAAGCCATCACTGAACTAGAAGATAGAAGAACAAAGAGTAAAGAGTGATGTAATAGTGATACATACGACAATAAATTCTAAATTGGAAATACAACACTCAGATAGACGTAGGGAATAGAAGCACGTTTCTTGTTCCATATGCTAGAACAAACACATACAAATCCTCGATCTTGCCGTCTGAAATTCGGGCATGTAATTAGTAATGGGTTGCCTGAAAAAACCAGGAAAACCAACACAAAATCAATATTAAAAATTCTAATAAAAATGCAAGACTAGACATAAACCACGGATAAGCGTAGGATGCAATAATCGTTTGATATTCGTTTGTATAGAAGGAGCGTCTGCAACTTATAGGCTCTAATATAGATTTAAATCTTATCTTATAGGGGCTGTCCATAAATGACTTTTCACCCCCCCCCTCGTCACACGTGGTCACAAAAACTTAGAGCCCCCTCCAATATGACACCCCAAAGCTTTACCCCTCCCCCATAAAAGCCGTATTTTCTATTTGAAAATGGGGATGTTTCAAATCACATTTTCGTCATTTAAGTATGTATTTGGTGCAGGGGTTCCAAAGTCCGGCCCGCGGGACAAACACGGCCCGTGCTTAAATTTTAAATGGCCCGCGGCCTCATCTTAAAAAACTAATTGACTGACGCATTATTTATGTAGCGACATTACATTTATTTTAAAAAGTCGACATTTTGTACTATTTTAAGTACCTCAACGGATGGCAAAAATCGATAACATTTTACTGTTTACCAATTACTAGACTTTCAGTCTTAGTTGCTTCTGTTTTTTCTGCTGTCAATGACGTTAAATTGCAAAGCAATCTTTGTATTTATTACTGATGGTGCCCCTTCCATCACTGGTGAGCACAGTCGACTAGCAAAAGTTATCTGTAACAAAGTCAGTGAAGAGGCTGGCAAAGATTTTAAACTTCACTGTATTATTCACCAACAAGTTCTTTGTGTCAAACAAATTAGATGTGATGGTGTCCTTAAGCCATTGATAAAAGCTAAAAAAATCTATTCGCTCTAAAGTCCTGTTTCACCGCAAGTTTTCAGCAGTTTCTTCTTGAAAAAGGGAGAATACGAAGATTTTGTGTATCACAGTGGTATAAGATGGCTCAGTCAGGCGACAGCACTTCAGCGCCTCTACACACTTAAATAAGAAACGGGTCTATTCATCGTGGAAAATATGAACAACCAATTTCAGAATTATCTGATCCTGCTTGGCTGGCAGATTTAGGATATTTAGTAGATGTGCCATTTAAACTTTCCTAACACAAATTTTCAAGGGCGAACAGCAGAGGTAATCCAATTATATTCACAAATCAAGGCCTTTAGAAAAAAGCTGCAAATTTGTTTAGAGGCAACTGCCTCAAATGCTACCTAGTACCACACATGTCGCCCCACTACAGGAAAATATGAGAAGTTTATTTTAGAAGGAAACTGCAATGAGCAAAGGCAGAGTTAAGTTGCAGATGTCATATCCATTGCTGATGAATTTAAACAGACGCTTTCAGGACTTAGCAACTATTGAAGAGGAAATAATTCTCTTGTTTTCACATTTCTCTGTGGACCCCGATGATGCTCCAGGCCATCTGCAATTGGAAAATCATGGAGCTTCAACGTGATGCTGAATGTCGCAGCAGACAACAGCCTTTTCTCATTGCCTTTTTACCGTCAGCTCAATTATGACGGATTCCAAGAAATTCGAACATTTGCTAAGAAAATGCTCAGCTTGTGTGAGCAGACATTCTCAGATATGAATTTTAACAAGAATCGTGTGAGGAGGAGACTAAGTAACTCTCACTTGTGTGACATACGTATCAAACTAGTGGCATTGAGCCTGACCTCACATGTTTACTGCAGTCAAGATCTCAGTTTCACCTTTCATATTAAAATTTTGCAATAAAAAACTTCCCAAGTATGTCATTTTTGTTTAGGGGCCGTCCATAAAGTACGCCATGCTATTTTTGACCATTTTGAACCCCCTCCCCCCTGTCACAAATCTCGGGACCAAGTAGGTCACACTTTCGAATTTTTTTTTAAATTAACACCTAATTTAAATATTTAAATTAATACTTAAATTTAACTTCACTATTAAACTGTATTAAAATATAAAATTTCCACTTAAAAGTAGGGATGTACCGGATTCAAAATTTTGAAATCCGACCGGACCTGAATTTGGCCGGATTTATGAAGTGAAATCCGGCTGGAGCCGAAATCAGATTTCTTAAAATGGCCGGATTCCTGATTTGCCGGAGCCATTATGAATATATATAAATAAATTAGGAATCTACCGGCCAGCCGGATTTATGAAGTGAAACCTGCCGGAGCCGGATTTTTAAAAAAAATAGCCGGATTCCGGATTTGCCGGAGCTGGAGCCGAAATCCCGTACACCCCCACTTAAAACAACTATCGTATTATTAAAATGACTTTAATAGTAGATAGTTAATTGTCAACAGTTGTCACAGTTATTCAATGAAACAGTAACTCAGTCAAAATTAGACTTGACAATTATATAAAACACATCATTTATCTGCTACCCTTTCATTTACAATGGGTGAGGTCAAGTTTTAGATAATCTTCCAATTATGCATTCTATTAACACAGGATAAGAAGTAGATTAGCGAAACTTGACCTCAACCAGTGATTAAATAATAAAAAGGAAACACAACAATTTGACTAAAAAAAACTAGATTGACAAATTATGTGACAAACTCTTGTACTATATTGAATCTGTTTAGTATGGTCCTATGAATTGTTTCATTCAAAAATATTCACTGGACATCATCTTACAACGGTTACGTCCATAGTTACGACTGGCATCAATCTTTCACCATCAATTTTTCCTGCAAGGATAATTGCATACATATCAACTCGTCCTCATCTAGGCACTCAACAGCCTCTGTATGTGCATTTTCTCTTCTGGCAATAACTGTCATAGGTTCTCTTTGCCTTCTAGAAGCAATTTTCAAAGGACGAATGCGTTTTATATGAGTTGATTCTTGAACAGTTTGGGTGGGCACATTCTCTTGAGCCCGAGCTCTGTGTTGTCCTGTATGTTTCTTCAACATTGTTTGTGAGGCAAAATACATGTGACCTACTTTGCAAAGTCGATCAAATAAGCTGGTAATCATATGGTTGTACTTTGAAAACTCCTGTTGATCTTGGCATAATGTCATCAAATTTGAGAATTTATGCTACAATCAAGGAAGGACATTTATGAGAATCTGCATCTACTCTTTCTGAAGCTTTGAGTCTATCAACTGTTTGGTTGATTGTGATTGGAGGAGGGGAAGAATCGTGAAAGTAAAACGCTGAAATATGAGCTTCATGCTTTGTCGCAACATTTCATGTCCTGATATTTAACAATTTGAGTGAAGTATTGGCTGGTGCAAGCATGATTGTCAAACCATACCTGATCCTTATATTTGTAATATTAGTCCTGCTGCATCCAATTCAGTTTTATGAGCAACACATTCAGGAGATACGCATTACATGCTATTTTGACATAAAACTAATTCTAATGTTTCACACAATTTTTTGAAAATTATTTTCAAGCTATTTAAATTCTACTAAAAAGATATAAATAAATTAGAAAAAAATAATTAAAAAAATAAATGTGTGACATCACACATGGCCTGACCCCCTCCCCCCTGTCAAAAAGTGTCACACTTTCTTACACCCCCCCCCCGGAGCGTGACATACTTTATGGACGGCCCCTTATTATCTTAATCCGGTCCCCGCATATCTTTACTTCATGGAATATGGCCCGCCATGCAAAAAGTTTGGACGCCCATGATTTAGTGTAAAGATGCATTCTAATATCGTAAAACACGTGAAGCCATGTAAATGTCATTAAATAAATTGTAAGCAATAAAATATTTAAGTGGAACTTTTATTTAAAGTTACGCATTTTGATGTGACGTCACATTTCTTAACACCCCCCCCCCTTTTTTTAAATCCTTTATATTAACTCGTGGTGTCTGCGGCCGACCGACCGACCTTGCTTGCTTGCTTGCTTGTCGCCAAAACTTTTGATCGATTTTTAACCCACTTGCTCGCAAGATAGCGAGCTGAAATTTTGCAGGCAGTTTCGTACCGATGATAAAAACAATGTATCAAAATTTCAGATCGATCGCATGTACCGTAATTAAATTATTGATTTTTTAGATTATTTTTTTTATTCCTATGTATCATGCTATTTTTTGAGATAGAGCGTCGCGGTGCGTATTATATTGAACAACCTTTCTGTCGCGCAATAAGGTGCGTATTTTATTGACAGCTCTTTTTATAAACATATTCCTGATCGGTGCGTATTATATTAAACATGTTTTACGACACAACTTCAATTTTGTATTTCTGGATGGTCTGGCGCTGCGTATTATAATGAACATTCTTTTAGTTACTTCTCGTACATAAAGGATTTATAGTCAAAAACTTGGTTTTTTACGGGTTTTTCTTATTTTTTTTTAGATGCATGACGCCATCTATGGACGGCCCCATAATAGAGCCTCTATTTTAAGATAATATTTAAATTTGCATTTATTCATTTGTTTAATTTGGATTACTTTTAATTTTGCAAAATTAATACTTATCAAGTTCTATGCCCTGTATTTTAAAATTACAATAAAAAAAAGGAATAGAATAATTAAGAATTAAATGGGCGATATTTAAAATGATGATCATATCCGCTTTTAAGAGAGCATAAAAAAAATTGTGTTCGAGTACACATTTCTGGAAATCCTCGATACTAATAATTTAATATATGTTTAGTTTTTAGGCTTATAAAATTGTGCGAAATTTTCGCATTTAATAAAAGTATTATAGAATAAGCAGACACTAAAACAAAGTCTTTGTTTGTGGTGCTGGGTTTCTTAATTTTTCTTTTTAAATGAATATACAAAATATTAAATAACAAATAATTAAGACTTTTGAGTAGGCTAGTAGTAGCCTACAAACTTTATTTTCATCTACACCTGATACTCGTCTAGACCAATACTCACGAACATCTCTGAGAGATTAACTTTTTACCAGCAAATTCTATTAATTTGCAAAACTTTTAAACTTTTGACAGTTGATTTTCTGGCGTATCTATCACAAATTTTGTTAAAACTAAAACAACCGCCGTCCCTTGGTCGTTGGATTGTCGTATAAATTTAATATTTTGGTATCGATCTGACGTAATTGACACGGAACTAATTGTTTTTCTAGGAAATGTGAACAGAAATCTAAGAATCCAGAATCCAGAAGGATTAACAACTAATAACTAATGGACGGGTAAGAGTTTTTAGAATATTATAAATAAAAATAGTTCATTAGTATTTGTCAAATCCAAGAGACAATGGTAATTAGTAGAGAGAAAATTAATTAGTAGTAAGTGCTTTGTCGATAAAATGTTGTCTTGTTTATGATATATGTGAAGTGAATATTGGAATATGACGATGATCTGATTATGATGATTAATTGATTATGATTCCGACGGATGGCGCCGATAAATGACATTTAATTTTAATACTCATTTAATGATTTAATTCATTTTCATTTATTTTATGACGTGAATCAAGTCATGATAATAAAATTAATATGATAATGAAAAGTCGTCCATGCAGCTATTTATTTAATTATCATAATCATAATGATTATTATTGATTATATAATCATTATGATTATGCATCATAGTATTAGTATTAGCTAGTGATAGTGGTTATAATAGTAATAGTCATAATAATTCTTATTCATAATATTTTATTTTCATGATGATTCATATTCATATTCATACAAAATGTGGGTGACTGCAATCAGGCTATATATTAAAAATATTATTATATTATATAGATTAATGGATGGATAACTAATAACATGTAAACAAGGTATGAGTGAGCCTGACAGGACGTAACAAAACAGCAAACCTTTTGGCAAAGAGCCATCTTCAACAAACAAATAGTACACAAATAAAACGAATATAAAGAAATGAAAACTTACCTGTGGTAAAATCCTTGGCTCTGGATTTCACTACAGCTAAGTTTTTATTTCTTTATATTTGTTCATTTTCATAGTAGCCTACTAATAAGTATTAAATAAGTAATCACAATAATACATTTAATAATGAATAATTCAATATGAATGCTTAGCTTAATCATAATATTAATAATTATGGCATAATGATAATGTAACAATGTATCAATGTATAATGTATATCATTGATCATCCATTCCATTATTTTATTTTGGCATTTAAATTTATGATGCCCATTTTCAATTGGCCGGCACTACGTGCACCGTGGCGGGTGGACCTAGCTATAGGCCTGCGTACAACGCAGCGGTGAACCTAGCCAAAGCATTGTGTCAGGGCTAGGTACACCGCGGTTAAAATAGATATATAAAAGTTAATAGAAAATGATACCTTACCCATAATTAAGCATAGATCTGAATAAATTACGCATTAGCTAAAAGTTGTAAACTAGTCTATTTAAAATATCTATGTACAGTCGAACCCACTTACCTCGAGCTCGGTTAGCTCGACCACCCCACTAACTCAACGTTTTTTATTGGAACCGTCAAATTCTCTCTTTGTCTTTGCATTTTTTCATCGGCTAATTCAATTTTTCTAAGTCGCTGAAACCTACTACCTTGAGCACAAAAGAGGGCCAAATTTGCAACTTAACGTTTTACCTCGATCCTCGTCGGTTGGCCTAGCAATGCACTCTGCATTTTTAGTTCAAAACAGTGTTGACATCTCGCTTTCTTCGAGACTTCCGGCTATTGTGTGATTCTACGAGATTTCAATAAAAATTACCGGATGTTTTGCGTGTGTGAATTATTAGTTCGACGTGTATCCATGGAGTATGTATTCACCCGAGGTACTGGACAATCGTGTTAGAGGTAGTTAATTGTCGTTATTTCGCAGTGCATGTTATATTATTATTAAACTTAATTCATTTTCTGATGTATTAATCATTTTATTTTTTAAGATAAATGAATATCTTTAGAAATGAAAATAAAGGTTTGTATCGAGAATCGACGGTGGTTTTTAGTTGATCAAATAAAAAAATTATTATTCGTTATAAAAGTTTGTTGTTGCTTTGTTACCAGTAAGATACGTGACTGTGACTAACACGCGCGTGACGATGAAATCAAATCATTTCTGATAAGGAATGATTTTTAAAAAAATTCGCTTAGACTTAGGTAGTTGATGGCCCAGGTCTAACACAGCCCACAGCGTGCTGTGATCAATGGTCAAGGCCACAATAGTTTTATTTATATTACAAGTTTGATTGACTGAGGAAATTCGAGAGCGTTCTGATAGTAACAGATATCCTGCACGTCAAAGGCATTAAACTTAAAATTACCATATTGATTTGTTTATTTGTATTTTAAATTTGCTGATACGACGGCTGAGCGCTGTGACATGCCACACGCAGCATGTGACGAAGCGAGGCGAAAAATTTGACCTTTTAACGCATGCGCAGACAATTATAAACTGGTAACTTTTTTTTATTAAATGGAATCCAAACATACCACAGAGACGTAATCAAAGTCCTTTAGTTCGGCATAAATATATATATATATAAATAATAAAATATATATGTATATAAAACTCCGATTAGTGTCATAACTTTTCCTGACTTTCAAGGCCGAGAAATTTTTTTAAAGAATTCCTGACTTTTTCTCGTTTTCCTGAGTGGGAACAATGGTTATATTTAAATTTTAAACGGCCCTTAAAAACGATGACGGTTATTACAACCTTAGGAAAGAGTGAAGAAATATTAGGGTTCCGATACGATTCCGATTAATCGTCCCATCACTAATTAACGCTAACTAATTAATCACGTACATAAAGAAATTTCAAGCACATGTTAATATTTTGCCGCCATATTGGTTTTCGTTTTAACTCGCTCATCGGTTATGTCGACACCATTTTTCATACCCCAACGCCGTCGACTTAACTGGTTTCGGCTGTATATATTGTTACATTTTATTTTTATTTATTTTATTATAGTTTTTGGTGGTGGTTGTGGGTAATCAAATGTTGACGTAATTTTTTTAGGGGTGTCTATGACTATGAAAGTTTAACAAGGGGGAGGTAAAAATCAACAATAATTTGTTGACATAATTAATGGACCGCCCCTTAGCGCTTTCACCACTGCCACCACTCTGGTATTGCTTGCAAATACTCAAATTTAAAAAATATTTAGATTTAAAAGGGGATTATAAAATTTCCATTCAAAGCAAAATTTATTGTTCTACAAAATGATACTCTACCATCTTCGACTCTTCATTATCCCCTCCCCCTATCTTTCTTCATTCAACGGCAACTCCACTATTTCTCTTTCTCTGTGGAAACTGACATAATTATCAACAAGTATAATTTTAACTAATACATTTTAAAGTTAAAATTAAATACTAGTCTACCTGTACAAATTATAACTTGTGCGTGAAGGCTATCTTATTTGTCAGTCCTGTGAAAAAATGTCTTAAAATAACGTCACATGATTTTTGACTATTTTTCACCCCCTCGTCACACAAACTTTGCAATTTTTCAATATGACGTCACAGAGCTGTTGCCCCCCCTCAGAAAAAAAGAAAACAAACAAACAAAATTAAAAAAACCAGTAAAAAACCAAGTTTTTCACTATAAATCCTTTATGTACTAGACGTAACTAAAAGAATGTTCATTATAATACGCAGCGCAAGACCATCCAAAAATACAAAATTGCAGTTGTGTCGTAAAACATGATTAACATAATGCGCACCGATCAGGAATATGTTTATAAAAAGTGTTGTCAATAAAATACGCACCTTATTGCGCAACAGAAAGGTTGTTCAATATAATACGCACCGCGACACTCTATCTCAAAAAATAACATGATACATAGGAATAAATAAAATAATCTAAAAATTCAATAATTTAATTACGGTACATGCGATCGATCTGAAATTTTGATACATAGTTTTTATCATCGCCACGAAACTGCCTGCTAAATTCAGCTCACTAGCTTACGAGAAAGTGGGTTCAAAATCGATCCAAAGTTTTGGCGACCGACAAGCAAGCAATCAAGGGTTCAAACAGACACCACGAGTTAATATAAAGGATTTAAAAACAACATATTTTCTATTTGTAAATGATACAAATTAAAATCACTTTCTCGCCCCTTACGTATTAAGTATAAGGTTAACATTTGAAGATTATGTAATTATTAGTATCTTTGAATGAATACAGATTTTAAAAATAAAAATTGAAATTAATTAGTCTTTTTTTTGGTGTGTGTGTGTGTGTGGGGGGGGGTATTTACCTATACTATATTATTATAATGGGGGAGGGGTGGGGTGGAAAACATGTTCTCTACTCTTAGCTAGTCAATGAGACAAACATATACTCTAATACTAATACAATCCTTTTGTTAAACATAGGGGTCATACTCATACCTTTCCGTAGCAGTATGCAAGAACAAACTCATAACGATTTTAGTTCCCTTCTCAAATTTGGGTATGGAATGGGTCGCCTAAACTATCTACGAAATCCAACATACAATCAATTTTTTAAATTTAAAACTCTAACAAAAATGAAATACTTAACATAAATCCATTAAATATTAAAGCATGCATAGGCGTAAGACTGTGTAGAAATAGGAGAGTCTGTAACACAAAAGATAAGACAGGCGTTTTTTTTGGGGGGAGGGTGTGTGAATGCTTCATTGATACTTGGATTTGCACGTAGTATAAAACAATTTTTGCGAGCACCCTCATTGTGGTTTTAAAATAAAAATAATAATAATTTTAAAAAAAAATTCCATCACCGAGATTCGAACCCGACACCACCAACGTAACTGCTAATACACTGCGCTTTACCATTCGTCTGGAACTGCTCATGAAATATGTTGAGTTAGTTTTTAAAACCTATAACTAATTATCCTGGAATTCAGTAATCATTAAAAGTTGCATAAATACATTGATTATTTAAGGTCTACCGTTTATTAGCATAGGGATTACACACTTTTAGCCTAAATATAGTGAAATCGCCTCAATTTTTAGCCGCGGTGTACCTAGGCCAAAGCCAATGGGTTAGCTAGGTACACGCGGCGGTGTAAGCAGGCCAAGGACGATGGTTTAGCTGGGTGCACCGCCGCGGTGTCCGTAGACACTTCGTTTTCAATTACTGTAGCTGTTTTCTGAGCTTTGGCATTGGTTAGGGCAGGGGTGTCCAAATTTTTTTGCAAAGAGGGCCACATTCCATGAATTAATAATATGGGGGGCCCGGATTAAGACAATAAACTAAACACATTTTAGACTGAGATCCAGGCTTTCAATTATATACATTTAATACATGAATATGTATATATATCAGGGTTCCCACTCAGTTGGGAAAACAGAAAAAAGTCGGTGATTCTTAAAACAATTTTCCCGGTCTTGAAAGTCGGAAATCGTTGCAATAAGTTATGGCAGTTATGGCTAGTCTGGAAATTTATTTTTAAAATTGCCAAAGTAAATGTCTTTGATTACGTCTCTATGGTCATGTTTTGATTACATGTAATAGTTATTATGGTATATATCTCTATATATATATATATATGGTATTGCAACCATGGGACCTCATGGGACCATGGCGTGTACTCCTGCTCCTCTGCCCCCCCCTGCCCTTTCTCCTGGCCCTTCTCTCTTCACTCAAAGCTATGAGGGATGCTTCCGCGACATGAATGCCCTCACGCACTTTTGCCAGCCAGGAGGTGCGCTCCTCGGCAATGGTCTCCCACGTTTTATGGTCTATGTGTGCTAATGACATGTCTTTCTTGCAGATGTCCTTGAAGCGCAAGCAGGGGCGACCTCTTTTTCTCATACCGGTTGCCAGCTCACCATAAAGCAAGGCTCTAGGAATGCGCCCCGAGCTCATCCTGCGGACATGACCTAACCACCGCAGGCGCCTCTCACTCAGAATTGAGTGCATACTCAGCATTTGGCTTCTTCTGAGTACCTCGATATTGGTGATCTTGTCCTGCCACTTGATGCGTAGAATCCTACGCAAGCATCGTAAGTGGAAGCTGTTGAGCTGCTTTGTTTGCTTGGCGTAGGTCGTCCAGCACTCACTGCCATAGTAGAGTGTGCTGAGCACGCAGGCCTGGTACACAGTGATTTTCGTCCTATCTGTGAGCTGCGCATTGTTCCACACTCTTTGATTCAGCCTACCCATTAATGATGCGGCCTTTCCGATTCTGGTTCCTATTTCCTTATCCAGGGAGAGTGTGCTTGTGATGTTACTGCCAAGGTAGGTGAAATCATCGACGACGTCCAAGGTGTTTCCCTCAAAGGAGATTGCTGGAAGGCGGTCAGTGCCTTGTCTCATAATGTTGGTCTTTTTGAGGCTAATCGTTAAACCAAAATCCTTGCATGCCTCTGAAAACTTATTGACCAACTGTTGGAGTCCTGCCTCTGTATGTGAGGTAAGGGCTGCGTCATCCGCGAAGAGCAACTCTCTGATTAATACATTTTCCAATTTGCTCTTCGCACGGAGCCGGCTGATATTATATAGGTTTCCATCCGTCCAGGTATGAATGTTCACACCCTCGGAGCAGACCTCGAAAGCATGTCGCAATAGCATCGAGAAAAAGATACCAAAGAGTTAATAGTTATTGCCAGGCATTAAAACTAAGGTCAAATTTTTTGCCTCGCCTCATCCAATGGCGACATCAATTCGCCTGTGATGTCACCGCTGCTCGCGCTTGCAATGCCAGTAAAAAAAATATGTATATTAATTAAAATTAAAAAAAAAGATTGCCTAAATGAATAAGTAAGTAAAAATTTTAATTTGATTATTTGAGGACCGTTAACCATTCTAAAAAAGGACCAGTTAAACCGCTGATAGACGTAGCGAGGTGTATTTATTAGTTTAAAAAACCCACAAGAGAATTTAACACATTAAACCACGCCTCATCCGTTGGTGACATCGTGTTTACCTCTCTTTGTGTGATGCACGTCAACTCGGCGAATACAAAAAAACAAAACAAAAAAAGAAAATTAAATTAAATTAAAACATCATATCAATATGGTAATTGATATGCTTTTGACGTACAGGAAATCTGTCAATATAAAACCGAACTTGAATTTCCAACGTCAATCTCATGAAACCTGTAATATAAATAGTAACAATTGCGGCCTTGACCGTTGATCACATCAAAGGCACACTGTGTGTTAGCCCTCCGCAACTATGCGGTAACAGAAAAATTAGGGCTGCGAAAATTAATGATTAATTAATCTATTAAAATTCGATTAAAATTTAAGAAAATATTTCTAATACTAGATTGTGTTGGGGCGCCGTGCGCCTACGGTGCCCACTTTTGTTAAAAGCCCAACTAACTTGTCATTATAAATACGAAATATTAAACTTTCTGAAATGTACACAAAGTATTTTATAATTAACCATCATCAAATCCTCTTTTTACATTGTTCCCTTTTCGAAAATTAAAATATGAGCTAAAACAATGAAGTCATATAATATTTTTTTTAGGGCTGCGGAAATTAACGATTAATTTCTCGATTAATCGTTAAAATTTTTTAACGATTAACGTTTAATCAGGACCGGTTAACCGCAACTTCAATAAGCCTGTATAAGCTTATTACCCAGAGTTTGTTTTTGTTGTTTTACATTTAAGATGCAGGGCAGCATATGAGACTAGCGCGAGCGACGGTGACTTCAAATCGCTTTCTTCATATTCTGGTATATAAATAATATTCACATCATCACTATTCAAGATTGCAATGATATTAGTCCATGTGCTAACAAAATAGACAACAATGTAATTATAGTCTGTTTCGTATAAAGACAAAGAAAGCTGTAAAAGCATATGACTCCCTGACCTATCAGCATTCTCTGGTCACCGGTTCATAGTCTGTTTCCCACATCCAAAAAATTGATCGGCGCGCGCCGCTTAATGAAGTACCTTTATTACGAGAGTCATTTGATAGATGTAGCAAAGATACTGGGAGATTAATGGGTCCTCAAATTTGAGTTCGGTCTTTTAGCGACAGTTTTCCTGCAAGTCAAAGTCATTTGATGTAAGATTACCACATTACATGTAATATCAAAACTGATATTTTCTTTTAAAAAATGTAATTGTTATGCGTTTGAAGGGGAGTACGGGGAGTGTAGCTCAAACCCTATTGGAACAGGAAAAAATGGGGGGTGACGATGTCGTGGGCGCAGCAAAATTCAATGATTCTGGCGAGTTGACGATTGAAAAATAATATGGTATTTAAATAAATTCCATTTTATCATCACTTTACTCCGTAAGCTTTATAATTTTATTATTATTTTTTAATTCGCGAGTTGACCTGCATCACACACGAGAGGTAAACACGTCATCCCGACTTTTATGTAAAGTTTATGCAGTGCTCTTTAATCTTTAAATAAGCCCTCTCCAATGACATTTCAAATAAATAATTAATTACTTTGTCAAATGAAAAAAGCACAGCATCAAAGCTCCACCACTGAAGAGTTTTGAGGATTGAGGGATGATGTAAACTGTCCAAGGATTTATGGTCAACAAAACATATTACTAGTTACAACCAATGCTCCCTCTAAGGTTCGTTGGTCCTGTGTGCAAAGTAAAAAAACAACTTGTGTGCAAAGTTGCACAGCATCCATTTTTTGTCCAATATTTTACCAAATTTGCTGCCCGGTAATCCTAAACTGCAGCACGGCGACGGCCAGATATCTGCGCAGCCACCCAGCTTAAAGGGAACATTGTTTACAACAATATGAGAATGATCAGTTTGAGTAACAGTAATTATAAAATTAAGACTTAAAAACAACAACTTTTCTTATGTCAATTTTAAAATCAATGCTTATAATTGTAAAAGGTAAGTAAAAGCCTTTGAAAAAAAAAGAAAGAATTTAACACGTTTTCCAAAGTATTTATAGTAATTTTTAAAAAAAGAAATTATTATTCATCCTGAGATTAATGTAAAATAAGGTTTTCTGAAATTTCATTAGAAAAATAAATAATTTATTTTTAAAAATTAGTTTTTTTAAAAATTGGTTTCAATCAGAGCTCTTTTTTTGTGTGTGAAAACAAAAGAAAAATAATTATATTAATCTTTTCAGTGCATTTATTAAAAAAATAAAATAGAAAAACTACTTTATTTTTATAATATTATTATAATTTTTTTAAAATAATTATTTATTTTATCTAAGAACATTATCAAGTATTTATTGGATAACACATCATGATATTTCAAGTTACTGATATAAAGGGATCAATTTTACTTTTTCAGTGTTCCAAGGTACTGCCTGCCATAAACCCCATCAAGAGAGATGTGCTAACTGAATGTGACATTCATTCTTGCAGCTAACTAATGCCAACAGCACCATGCTTCCATCAGCAAGTGGTAAAAGCACAAGTAAAAAACTTACAACTCAGAATGCTACAATTATTGAAGATGATGAAGACAAATATGTCACCACCAATATTCAAGGTGGTAATATGCCTGATTTATGTAAATCAGAATCAAGCAGCAGCCATGAGTCACAGGAGCCAGACATTGTGAGATCGAGTTCCTCCTCTAGTGACAATGCTAGTTCCAGCAACAGTGAGAGACAATGCAGACCTTTTGAAAAAACTTCAACAGTAAGTTCATTCAGCTCCTCTGACGAATCAACAACACACTCTGTCTCTACACACAGATACATTCATGATTCAAACAGAAGGCTAAAAACTTTGATTAGTCAAAGCAGTGGGGAAAATGAAGTTTTTGAACCAACCCCCACAACTGCATTGGCAAATGGTGGGGATAAACTGGTCCACTCAAAAAGCCCAACTCATACTTTGTCTGAGAGAGGTCAAAGGGTACGTAGTGAATTCTGCAGTAGTGGTTATGGCACTGGATCTGGAGAAAATTCAACTTCTAAAAGGTCAGGTCAGTTATCTGAGGACCTTGACAATGAATTGAAACTACCAACGTCTGAAAAATGTGAAAATTTACAAGACAGCGTAAGCAACACAGACACTATCGGTTCTACGTTGTCAGCCACTGATGTTGAAAGTATCTCAAATAAATTCAAAGAATCCAATATGTCAATGAACTCTACAAAAGCCAGTAACGGTTGCAGTGACCAGAGCTCACAGTTGTCTCTGGAAACTGCAATCAAGGCTTCTTCCCTGCCCTCTGATAATGTTAAGTTCTTGATGGATTTAACTGGCACAATATCCTCATCCAGAGCCAGCATATCTGATTCTTTAATAAAGCCTTGCTCAAATCTGATTAACTCTTCATCTGGCAACAGTGACAGCTATTTTATTACCCCAAGCAATGAAGCAGCTCTTCGTCCCAACAGCATCATGACTCCATCACTGGTTCACAGGATGTGTTGTGCTTCGGACACAGGTAAGTATTTTCTATGCTATAGAAATTATTTTTAAAAAGTAGCATTTAGTCATGATGGTCATTTCTACTGCTCTGGTATCCATCAACACTGAATGCTCATTGGACATACAAATTTTGTTTGCAGAGTTGTCAACATTTCAGCAACAAGTGTGCAACATTTCAGCAACAAGTGTGCAACATACAGCAGTCACATTTATACTTGCTTCCCTTAATAATGACTTTTTACATTCGTTTAATCATTCAAAGAACTTCCAATTTTCGCCAAATTAGTCAACACTCATTGACATGTCAGCTATCTTCCTGAAACCTGGAAATACTAGCAGAAAACTTTTTATCAATCAAACAAAAACGTAGTATTTCATGGGAATGAGCTATTTCCAGGTTTAGTCATAGTTATTAAATCAATAGGCGCTAGAGAGAATTATGGTTTATGTCAGGACAACACTTTTTTCACAGTTTATTGTATCCAGTTCACATTTAAAAATGCTTAAAATTATTTGCTTTTTAAAAAAAGATTATGCTAAATAGCAACTTATGATTGTTAAATCAAATGTTGAATGATATTGATATATTTTTTTTTAAATACAGGATCTCAACCATATGAAAGCCAGAAAATTGAGTCATTAGTTTTCTCATCAGAAAAAAAATTTCAGGTAAGCCTGTAACTAACTACTTAAAAATTATCTGTGGAAATTTTTACATCCTTTTGTGAATTAAGAAAAGGCATATTACATATGCAGCATAAAGGTTACTTATTGTGCCTCATTATAAAATAATCATTAAATTAAATAAACTAAAATGGTGTAACTTTCCTTCAGAGTGCTACTGATTCTGATAGCTATGCCCAGGATCCAGTCTTGATGGAAAAGCTTAAATGGAGTGCTCGATGTGAAGAAATACAATGTGATGATCAAAAATGCTGTGAGGTTGTCAGCTTTTAATACTGGATAACATTTTAGATCTACTTCCAGGTCATTGTTTTTCAATCTCTTCATAGCAAGTCATGTTATATTGTTGTTTATCTATTGTTTTTGCTTGTGGTGTTAAAATCAAACCGCTTCCTATTGTTATCAAAATGAGGTCTCATTGCTTTCTTTTTTGTTAAAATGCTCATTTTTTTTGGGGGGGGGGCAGGTCAAAAATGGTCCTACTTACCAAATTCATGTGTATTTTACACAAATAGGGCTGGGTGAAAAAGAAAAGGCTTCGTGCAGTGAGCTTATACTTGAAATATGAACTGTGGTAAATAGGTTGACTTTTCTCTATAGGGTGAGGCAGTTGCTATGTTTTGTTGTGTGAGGTTGGGTTTGTGCACTGCTGATGCAGAGAAGTAAGGACCTTATAAGTCTTTTTACTTAGGTAAAATCTCACACAATTTAAAACAATCGCAGAGTTTTAAAGCCTTGGTTTTACCCTCCACTTATCTAAGGGCCAAAGTATTTTTCATCGTTGTTAAAAATGCTACCCTCAACTTTTATAGACGAGTATAAACTGTATGTTCATCTGACTTTAGGCAACTAACCGTAAACTAGCACAGATAATACTCCATTGCCTTAAATTTTTTTAATTAAATCTAACTGCTTGAAGCTATCATATGGGAAATAATGGCTGGAACAAAAGCCTAACCACATGTAGCCATGCCATATATAAACCATAGGCTATAAATATGTTAGTTTTTTAAAATTCAAATATAAATGTTGAACATGAGTTATATGGGTAATAATTTGTTATAATCACTTTATTCATTTGCAGCAGTGCATTTTATTCTGTTTTAAATTTTTAATGCAGTATTATTTATTTTGGCTATTCAATGAAATATCATGTAAATTTGTATTTTGTATAAAATACAAAATACGCAAACAAATTTTTCAATGAAACAATAAATTTAAGCTTTATTATTTAATTAATACAACAGTAAACATTTCTGCTAATGCCTTCATCAGTACAATTAGCATACTGTAAAGCTTTTAAATAAAATACAAAACACACAAACAAATTTTGTTATAAAAACAATGAATTTAAGCTTTATTATTTAAATTATACAACAGTTAAAGTTTCGGCTAATTCCTTCATCAGTAAAATTGTATTTTGTGTACAGTAATTGGTTCTAAAATTTCATGTAATATTACTTTGTATTAATTGATATGTAAAAAAAAATTAGTATGTGATTTTTAAAGCTGAGTCATTAATACAAATTCTTGTAAAATCCCCTTTCTAACTGTTAGATTAAAAGGTGTATCAATGAACTGAAGAATTTCAACTCAGATGCATCATTATTGAGTAGCCATCAGAGAAATTTACTTCATCAAATGATATTCCACTATGAATGTTGCACTTTGCCAAGATGTCCTTTTTCTTGGTGTGGTACATCTGCTATTGAGTGAGTCAGTATTTTTTAAAAATAAGTCGTTACACATGCAATAAGTACAAGCAATATCTATTTATATTATAAGTTTATTCCTTTGACATGGCATCAAAGTGACTTTAGCATGATTTTTCACTAATATTGTTATTATACATTTAAATACTTGTGTATTAGCATGACATAGCAAAGTTATTCTCAAAGTAAACATTAGAAATTATTAGCTAAAAATAATAATTGGCTATTAATAATTAGACTGAATACCATAATTAATAGTTACACAAATTAAATGTTGCTGAAATTCTTTCTCTTATCTCCCTTCAAATGTCATTTTCCTCTTCCATTAGAATTGTTTCTCTACTTTAAAAAATTCTGTAAACTTATATTATTTTCAGTTTTCATTAAATTAAACACCGTGAAGTTCAGTAAATATATTATACTAATATGTCAGTATGTAATATTATATGTAATTTAAATCAATCGATGTCCACACCCCCTCCCCTCCTTCCCCCTGTTTTAAAGCCAGGGGGTATCGGTCGGTGTCAGTCTGTAAATGTTAACAAAATGACACTTCTATTTGTGTGTGTGTAAATGATAGGATACTATATCAATCTTTTAATGTTTATTAATTAAAATTACCTTATACAATAATTATCCATTATGATGCTGAAATCTTAAATAGCCCTTGTGTCCAAGTTAGTCTGGCAATGCTCATCCAGCTATAATTTGTTCAATTCATATAAAATTAAAAATTCTTCATAAATGATTCTTATTGTCTTAACTTTCTGTTAAAGACTGGGACAAACTGTTTCTCAACTTAGGTCAGTGCTTCTCAATTATTATCTGTCATGCGCAAGGAAGAAGAAAACATTTCGCGCCCCCTGCGCGACTGTAAATAGTATCATTTGTCTATAAAATTGTTATAAGTACACCTCTGCATAACGGACAAACAAGCCCCCCTTTACGGAGCCTCACACCCACTATTTGAGAAGCACTTACTTAGGTGCAATGGATTCAGGAGGGCACACAATGAGGGATCTCTTTTTGTGCCCATCCATACAGGGAACCTTGAGTATAATTTGCAATGTATAGCATAGCCCGCTTAAAAGACATGTTTTAATACAAGTTCTTTCACATAATCACCAGCTTTCCATACAGCTGTAGTTTTGGTCATAGGGTTTTGTGATTTATGGGCTAACTCACAGGAAGTCATAGGGTTTTGTGATTTATGGGCTAACTCACAGGAAGTCATAGGGTTTTGTGATTTATGGGCTAAGTCACAGGAAGTCATAGGGTTTTGTGATTTATGGGCTAACTCACAGGAAGTCAGTGGAGATCTTTCAGAGCTGCCATGATTTGTTTATTAGTCATACAATGGTTTCAGATTTTTATACATTCTGGAGTCTCTGAAGCTGGTTTTAAAATAATTTAGCTCATGTGTATATTGTACTCGAGTATTATTAATTCTGTGAAGGTGTATCATTTACATGCAACATAGAATAGGACTGGGATAAAGCTTTTAAATAAAGTACAAGGTACACAAACAAATTGTGTGATGGAGACAATAAATTAAAACTTTATCAATTGACTAATACAGAAGTAGACATTTCGGCTGATGCCTTCATCAGAACAAATAACTTACACAAGTATTAAAATTTAATTCATTCTATTTTTTTTCAGTGGTTCAAACCAAGAGGAAAAAATTATTAGCATGTTGAGGAGGGTAGAGAACTTCACTGATAATCAACTTCTGTTTGGTAGTTCTCTCACTGAATGCATTAGGGTAAACTTAAATTTTTTTAAAATATACACTCCTAGTTGAAGATAACTGCAATTAATAATCCTACACTGTTTTTATGGATGTTAAAAATATGTATGTTATAATAGGCTGTTACACCATCATGATAAACCGAGCGATGAGTCACTTCCAAATGTGACATGACAATTAATTATAACCTACATATAGTTTTAATGGCTTACAAAAACCCAACAATTCTCAGGTTTTCGGTTAACACCATTTAAATTTATGAAAAGTAATCTAATTAATTATTATTTAAATAAATGATGAACATTAATAAATAGAGGTAAAAAAATATTTTTAAAAACCAAGTTTTTATAAGTGTACTAAAAAGAAGAAAATAATTTAAAACTTATAAGTTCAAGTACTTTAATTTAATATGACTAAAAACGTGGGGGTTTTGGTATAAAAGTTAAAGAGAGATCTATTAAGTGAGAAAATGAGTGAACTGCATATGTAAAACCTCATAAGCACCCGTCCCACATTTTTTTAGTCATATTAAATAAAAGTACTTCAACTTATAAGTTTTAAATTATTTTCAAATTTTTAGTCCATTTATAAAAATTTGGTTTTTAAAAATCTTTTTTTACCTCTATTTATTTTATTCTTTTTAGTCCACTAATAAAAACATGTTTTAAAAAAAATAATTTTTTTTACCTCTATTTATTTTTTTTATACCAAACACCTCTTAAGGGACCGTCCATAAAGTACGTCACGCTCCAGAGGGGGAGAGGGGGTGTAAGAAAATGTGACAGGGGGAAGGGGGGTCTGGCCATGTGTGACGTCATGGCGTTTTATATTAAATTTTAATTATTTTGTTAATAAAAAAACAAAATTTTTGCTAGAAAGTATGACGTACTTTGAAAGGGGGGGGGGTCCGAGATTTGTAATTGTGACAGGGGGGAGGGGGAGTTAAAACTGGTCAAAAATAGCGTGACGTACTTTATGGACGGCCTTTAAGCGCCCGCCGAACCATCTTGTCTCTCTCTCTCTGTCTGTCGCGGTTCTGCGTAAAAACAAAAGTAAAAAATGACCCACTTCCTGTGATCCTATCGAGCTGAAATTTAGCACATAGACTTGTGTCACTTAACAATGCATTGTATAAAAATTTCAGAGCGAATGTACAGTAATTAAATTAATGAATTTTTAGTTTATCTATATATATCTCTATGTAGCATGTGTAGCCGTCTTGTATAGTAGACCTCCATGGGTCACTGGAGGTTCACTCCAGCCCTTGATGACCACATCCCTGTGTTTTACAGCACGGGGAGTTCAGTCTGTAAATGTTTATGCTAGTCGATCGCGCGTTGCATATTATATTGAACATAATCAATACTTTTAGTTATGTCTCATATATAAGGGATTTATAATCAAAACTTTGTTTTTAGGGGTTCTTTAATTCTATTTATTCTTTAGCGTGGTTGCCAGAATTCTAACTCGGGGATGCCACAAGAAAAAGTACATTGGCAAAGACTATGCATGGTAGAGAACTCCAGTAAAGTTTTGCTGGCCAGGAGGATTACTCCTAATTCAACTCAGACCAGTTATTGGATCATAAAAAAGGCAAGTGTGAGTTTCAAAACTGGTTATTTCAGACTTGGACAACAAAATTACTTGTTACAACTTTATGCATCTTCATGCTCGTTTTTCATGCCACTATAAACAAGCCTTATAAAACATGAATAGATGAGATACAAACAATAAAGTCAAGCAGTACGTTAACACTCCCCTCCCCCCAACGTTAACACCCCCTCCCCCCAACGTTAACACCCCCTCCCCCCAACTTTAACACCCCTCCCCCAACGTTAACACCCCCTCCCCCCAACGTTAACACCCCCTCCACCCAACGTTAACACCCCCTCCCCCCAACGTTAACACCCCCTCCCCCCAACGTTAACACCCCCCTCCCCCCAACGTTAACACTCCCCTCCCCCCTATAAATTAAATACTTAATTATAGATTTATTTTCAAGCCATCATATTAGCATTTTCTATTTGTTCACTATCACTCTCTGTCTTTTGTCACCACCTAAAATTGCCATATCGTTTTAAAATTCATTTTTGAGGAGCACTGACCATTTGCAGTTATATGAATTTTATATACCCTGGTAATCAGTGGCGTAGTGAGGGGGGGGGCAAGGGGGACAAATGCCCAGAGCGGAACTTTGTTAGGGACGGCATATTCCTTGTCGTTATTCAACTTCTAGGAACTAAAATTTTTAAGAAAGTGGAGCTTATTATCAAAAATAAAATAAAAACCAAACAAATTACTAAAATAAATAAATGAACTATCCTAAAATATGTGAACGTTTATACTGCCAAAACTTCAAACTCCATATTGGATATAAATTCTTCTGATGTTAATGCTAATGAACTGAAAAACCAAGAGTCTTAAGTAGTATGATATAGTGACACTGATCTGCAGGTAACTTAATTGATTCTTAAAATTTGACAGTCTCTCCTGTTGTAGAAGCAAAAATTACTGTACCCTATCAATTTCAGACAAGAGCCAACCAAATGCCGCGGGCGGCACTTTGTTGGGGCAACAAATTCCTAGTTATTCCTTCTAAAAAATGAAAAATGTTAAAATAAAGTTTAATAAAAGAAAAGCCAAGGTAAAAATTAATAATAGAAATGAAGGAATTTTCTTAAAACATGTGAGCATTTCTAATGCCAAAACTTCAAATGCTTTAATGAATCTAAAGTCTTCTGAAAGTAATGCTATTGAACTGAAAAACCAAGGGGCTGAAGTAGTTTAGGAACATGACACTGAATACTGGCACCTGTAATTGATTCAAGGTTGTCAGCCGCTCATCTTGTAGAAACGAAAATTTTGCTGTGTCAGTTATATTCCGACAACTAATGCAATTTCAACAACATACATGGGAAAAAATGTCGCAGACGTAAATGGCTTATTCTCCTAAAGCATCATTATTTGCATAACAAAAATTATGAACAAAATTGCTCATCTCTTTGAATTAAACAGGCATAACATAAATCCAAAAGTAGCCACTCATGAACAAGTGCTAAACTTTACCTAAGTTTCATCAAACGAAGGAATCAGGAATCAGATACAAGTAATAGACGATTAAAAAGAACTATAAAAGTTTGCCAACAATCATCTTTCATTTTCGTGATACCAAATATTCCATTGTATTCGATAACTCACAATATATTTCACAGAAAAATCAAACAAGTCCAATTGTGTGATATGTAAAGTTTGAAAAAGAGAAAGTAGACGTAGAATATTTCAAGGATTTCATTAAAACAGAAAATGAATCTGCTTACATTTCTGAAATGATTTTAAACAGATGATGGTCTTAAAATAATAGACCGCAGAGGTCCAATGTGTGTTATAACTTCTACATAGCTCGAAAGTATACAAAATATGGGTGATACTGCAATCAGGCTTTTAGATAAATAAATATATGTTGTTACAACAGGGAATGTATAGGCCTGACAAGACGGCACAGAACAACAAAATCTTCTGCAAAAATCCTTCTTCAGCAAACAAATAGACCCCCAAAAAAATAAAAAAATTTAAAACTTAGCTGCTGTGTAATCCAAAGCCAAAAATAGCAATTAATAAGATGAGGGTACTGTAGAAATTCATGTGAGGTTTTGGCAGTTACAGAATCTGGAAAACAGATATGATTTTTGTACAACAGCTTATCTACTTGACTTTGAAATTTTGACTTCAAATTAGACTATTCAAATTCAAAGAATCTCACATAAAATTGTTAAGCAAGGACTATTTACCTCACATGTAAAAATGAATGAATTAATTCCAGCCCACTTCATTTATTTAAGTTTATTAAGATATTTAGGCTCGAAGTGACCCTGCCTAATACAATATTAATTCGACCATTGCTTACAACCGTCATCAATAATGCAAGCTGTGAGAGAAGCTTATTAAAAATTAATTTCATGAAAAATTATTTACAACCAATAATGAAACACCAAGATTGACTAATCTAAAGCTATTTTGGCTGTTGAACGTGGCTAATGACATTGATTTATCAAAGATTTTGCTATGTGAAAAATGTTAAAACTTTAAAAAAATGAAATATTTTATATACATTTTTCTGACATAAAATTGTATAGTGTCTGTATTATTACCATGTAATACAAATTATCTTTTCTTTATAGCAACGATATATTTTTGATATATTTTTCCGAAAGGGTGGCAACAAACATGGGTTTCGCTCCGGGCCGCACATACCCACACTAAGCCGCTGCTGGTAATAGCAATTATAATGTTTTAATATTGGCTTTAATAATATGGAGACCTGTTTATAGTATAATTATATTTTTTATTTGAATAGTTGACTTTAATTTCTGTTTATTTTCCTCTCCTTTTAGTCAACCACTGACTAACTTTTTAACTCCCTTCCCATTCCCACCTTTTCATTTTTCTAAACATAGTGTGCTTTGATTCATTCAACAAAAATGTGTTTTTAAATCCCTTATATTAACTTCGAAATCTTGTCTCTCGGTCTTCATCTCTGTCGTGATCTCTGTCATTCGCGGGCGGGCGGAAAAACAAAAGAAAAAAGTGACACACTTCCCGTGGTGCTATCGAGCTGAAATTTTGCACATAGACTCGTGTCACCTAACAATGCATCATATCAAAATTTCAGATCAATCGAATGTACCGTAATTAAATTTATGCATTTTTAGTTTATCTCTGTATAACATATGTAATTCAATTTCACAGTTTGTTATTGTTTTTCTTCTACGTGCCAGTTGAGTTCACGCATTCACGCCACCCATCGATCTCCACACCCCCTTCCCCCAGTTTTAAAGCCAGGGGGTATCAGTCGGTGTCAGTCTGTGAATGTTTGTCGCGTTTGAACATAATCAATACTTTTAGTTATGTCTCATATATAAGGGATTTATAGTCAAAAACTTTGTTTTTACGGGGTTGTTTATTAATATCTTTGTTTCACCTGATGAAGAAGGCAGGTGGCAGATGTTGCATTTTTTATTTTAAAAAATGTTTAAAATTTTTTTCTTCTAATATTACAGACGCTCCTTCTATCAGGAATGCCACTTATCTTATCTGTTACAGACTCTCCTGTCATACAGAAGATTATTGTGTCCTACGCTTATCCATGGTTTATGTCTAGTCTTGCTTTTTTATTAGAGCTATAAATATTGATAAAAGTGTTGGTTTTCCTGGTTTCTTCAGGCAACCCATTCCACGTCTGAATTCCGGACGGGAAGAACGAGAACTTGTATGAGTTTGTTCTTGCATATGGATTAAGAAAAGTGTTTTTATCATGTCTGAGGGTTGTCTAAGTTATCTTTGTGTTGTATTTCCAAGTTAGAATTAATTGCCTTATATATTTTATTACTTGCTCTTATTTCTTCTATCCTTTAGTGTTCCAAGGTTTAATGATTTAACTAATGGTGTTATTCTTGCAAGTTTTGAATATTCTGCAGCAGTGAATCTGAAAGCTCTTTTTGAATTTAGTAATATGCAACAAACATACATTTGTAATTTAAATTTAATGTGGGCCAACTCTACTAGTCTGAAGTTCACTCTGTCTGATTTAACTACTGGTGTTATTCTTGTCAGTTTTGAATATTCTCCAGTAATGAATCTGGCAGCTCTTTTTTGATTTTGTTCTAGTTTATCAATGTTTTCTTTGGTGGATAGGTCCGATACAGAAGATGCATATTCTTTTTGTGAATGTGAAATAAAATATTGTCGAAATGTGGAAAGTGTTAAAGACACATGTGGCAATTGATTTAAGTGGTTCGAAAATGAAAATTACAGGGGCACTGCGTTTAAATTTTCAAGGTTTGAAAAATTTATAAATAAAGTTTCAGGTCTCAAGAAATTTATAGAAAGGAATTTCAGGGTTCGCATCTTTCAGTGAGTGACACCCTTGCTTTCTTATGAGAACACAAAAACCCTGCTGGTCTGTTGGCAAGTGACTCAGCATTCACTGGCCACGGCTTTGAGGGGATTGTGTGGCAAAATGCCCAGCCGCCTTTGTTTCCGTAACTAGTGTCAGGTACCCATTCAGAGCTGGGTGGACTTATGGACACCCTTAGCCCAGGGGAAAAATCCTTACCTTCACAGTAATTCAACTCTGTCTGCCAGCCGAATGTGCATGCCCCTTGACCACTGTGCCCCATAGATAGTCATGTCTTTTCATTTCAATCCTTGTTCTATGTATATTTTGTTCTTCTATTTCACACCACTTAAACACACCCTCCTATAGACTTCAAACTTTTAATTTTTAAAGGTAGCTTATAATGAAGATGACAGATCATTGTGGGACATTTGTTCCAAGCTGAGGCAGATGAACTGTGCCCATGTGGTCAAACTTTTGTGGGCAGCCAAGTTCGAACAGCATCTATTAATTTGCTCTGAATATGAAGGTGTGTTTATTAAGTCTTTAGATTTTTGTTAAAAAAAAATGATCGAATTTAACGTGGTTATTTATATACAGTTGTGCAGTGGCCCCGGTCTTTGGATCTATTTCATAGCTCAATAATTGGTGAAATTAAGATCAATGGATATAACTATTGTAAATTTGTCACCTAAGTAAAAATGATTAATTATATAAAAAGTTTGGTAGTAATTGGTGCCAACGGAAATTTCTAAATAAAGGCAAAGTTTTTTAGATTGATTATTTATTTTTCTTTTTTTTAAATAAAGAAAACAAAACATATTAAGAGGGCCAAGTGAATTGTAAACACTTAAAAAAACACTTAAATACCACATATATTTATACAAATTTTTAAAAACATGTATACATTTCAGAATTGAATTTTTCTCTATTTAGAAATGACTGAAAGCTATACATTTTCCCTGCAAATATTAAAAGCAGATATCTCCATATTATCAGAGAAATTGATAACAGCTTTAATCTTTTCGTTGCTAAGGATATTTCAATATTTACCAGGAAGGCCATTTCAACTATGAATGGCTTGAATTATGTTTGAAAAAACCCCCACCTAAAAACCAAAACAAAAACAAGAAGTTTTTCCACAATAGAAGTATTAAATTCCCTGCTCTTAACACTGGGGGAGAATAAAAAGAAATATTGTGTTTTAAAAATATTTGTCATTTAATTTTTTTCAACGAAGTTCTTTTCTTAAAATAAATTTCTTCTAAGTAATGAATACGTTTTCTATGATTTGTTACAGGCTACCATTCTTTGCATGAAAGTCTTCAAGCCAATTCTTCTAAAGGCCTTGACATAGGACTCGTGCATACCATCATGCTTCAACTAACTGAGGCCACTCACCACTTACACCTTCAGAACATCATCTATCTCAATTGGACTAGTCAGTATTTTTATGTCTTCGCTGTTATCAATGTATTTATATGAAGAATAAGCTTTAAAATGTTTACCATTAAACCTTTGCAGATACATTTCATTATCTGAGTAAATACCTGCTCTCACTATCCATATTCACAAAATGTATAAAATATGGGAATGAAATCTTCATTCGAAAGTGGATTAAGTTTACACTGCTTTTATATGACTAGTAACACTCAACTCGTTCACAGATAATTAGTTTATTGAACGTGCGAATAAGTTCACTTCATAAATTTAAATACATATCAATAAGGACAGAATACCTGTATCCATATTAACCCACAACAGGCTCTAACCTGCTTTAAAGTTAGTGAAACAAATTAATCAACAATCTCTCTCTAGCTTAGGGTTCGGCGAACTTGTTTGCCTGATATCCCTAAATATAAAATTTTATGTTGACGTTATCCCTGAAGGTGCAAAGTCTTTCCCATGCGACTAGGGGGTTTGGGGGTCTTAGCCCAAGCAAAAACTGATCTTCTGAGTTTAGAAGTCTGACAAGTGCCTGAAAGTGAATCTGAAAACACATCTTCTGATTTTAGAAGCCTGACAAGTGCCTAAAAGTGAATCTGAAAAGGATAATTAAAAAAATATATTTTAAGTCAAAACGTCCCGGGGGATTTTATTTGATACAATTATAAAAGTTAAAAAGTCAAATATAATGGCTAACGGTGTTAGGCCTAATGGCCCTGACTGTTCTAGATACAATGATAAATAGTGGGGTTGTCTTCCAAGTGTACACATACACATGAAGGATTTTTAATTTAACTAGCAGATTCTAGAAGATTTTATTTTCCCTCAATGCAATACCCCAAGAAGTTCCCTTTTTACCCCTAATGGGGTCATTTACCCCTGTTCCCTGATAAAATTGCTCTAGGACACACACAATGTAGCTGCCAAAAATCTCCTGTACCTAAGACCAACAAGCATCATCCTTCACAGTAATAGTCATATTCATTGTCATAGAACAAATGGCCCAAGAAGTGGTCTATTTAAATAATCTAATTAGCTGTGCTTTAAACCAAGTAATATGAACATTTAGCTCTATTAACCTTAATAGCCTACTGAACAATAGTGGTAAATGCATAAAATAAAAACAGGGTATTAGTAGGCCTGTCAGGCCTACTAATACCCTGTTTTTATTTTATGCATTTACCTTTTTAAAAGCCTGATTGCAGTCTCACCCCCATTACTTTTTTGAACAATAGTGTCAGATGAACTTGTATCTTCAGAAAATAATTAGAAAAATTATTGGAATAATGTTATAGGAAAACCTATGTGAACACCTTATATCAGCGGTTCCCAACCTGTGGGTCCACCGGGTGGCGACGGGTTTTCTGGGGTCGCCAACTGTCGACTAAAAAAATTACTATAATGCAAATTCGTTTTATTTTGTAAAAAACATTATTGAAAATGACTTATTTAAATTTCATGGGGGTTGCGGGTCACGTGGCTTATATAAAAAGGTCTCGCCACCCAAAAAAGGTTGGGAAGCACTTCCTTATATCATCAACAGAAAAAAACACTAAAAATATTTAAGCTAAAATAAAATTATAAAAATAAACTAGCTCATTCATTATACAATCAAAGATAAAAAATTGTTTTTCTATGATGCAATAAGTTTCATGTTAAAAAAAATTCACTTACAATAAGTTTCATGTTAAAAAAAATTCACTTACAATAAGTTTTATGTTAAAAAAAATTATACAAATTTTTCATTAAAAATAAAAAGTTCAGGATGGACATCTACTAATTTCTAATACTTTGTTTATAATAAAGTAAGAAATCAATAAGAATAAGGTGACATTGTTATTTTTTTAAAGGTTCCAACATAATTAGGACACATCAGACAGATCAACGCATTGCTGTCAAGCTTTGCAACTTTACAACTTCAGCTCTTGCCGATAGCTATGATGTCGGATATCTTGGCTTGGCACTCCCCACTCACTTACTTCCCCCTGAGGTAGGATTTTATAATAATTGGGGATGGACATTTCTTTATTAAACATTATTATAATGATAATTTATTACACATTGAGATTTTTAAAACATGTTTCAAGATTATTTATTTATGTTATTTAAGTGACCTTGACAATGAGTATCAATTTTTTAAAAAAAACAACTAAAATTCATACATTTGAGATGTGAAATTTTTTCTTGAGTCTTGACAATTGCTGAGTTTAAATAAATGAAAACACAATTTTTGTAGTAACCTAGCTCTTAAATATAAATGTTCAATAAATATATTCCAAAATGAATTTCATTTACAAGCAAATCATGTAAATATTTGTATAATATTTTTACCCCACAGTCTCTCCGGCCCTATCCTCCCGTGTCATCCATTAATTAAATAAATATATGCAGCTCCCATATGCCATTTAAACCTCACCTCCTCTCTCACTCTATCAACTTAGGAATTTCCCTTGTACTTATGTTATCTGAATGTTTGAAAGCTGCAGGTGGCTTGGTATATTTTGGAGTAGTCTGTCTGCATTAAGTAAACAGCCAGGATCTTTCCTTCCTTTCATATGGTAAAGACCATTATGCACCAGCTGCATATCTTTATAGTAGTTTCCAAAGTTCAAGTATAGAATATATAAAATATTTTTTTTATTTGAATCATTGTCCTTCCGTTCTAGCTGTGTATGAAGGACCTTATAGTTCCTGAAAGTGATATCTGGGGCCTGGCATGCATCATGTATGAGCTGCTCACCGGCCATCCCATCTGGCATGAGGACAGGCATCTTTCTTTGGAGGCTCTTTTATCTAAGGTAATTTTAAATTTTATATTAGAAACCAAATCTTCAACATTCTTCCATTAATCAACCTTAAGATATGAAACCAGTGTATAGTCAACCAATGTTATTTAATTGATTACATTTTTTTCACCTTCACATTATCAGATGAAAGCTGGATTTCTAACTGCGATTCCTGGAGAGAAACAAAATGGAGTTAATCTAGCCAACATGTGCCCAAGTCTAAAATCAATTTTTAAAATTTGCTGGGAAGTAAGTGAAATGACAAAGTAATAACCCAAATATGTTTAAATATTTACAACATTAATTTATGCATGGAACAATTGTACTGGCTTTTTATTTTCCTAGAACAATTTCAATTTGTCATGATTCGAGGGAGTCATACTTTAATATTTCCTTTTGTTTTCTAGATAGAACCAGAGAAAAGACAGAGCGTGCTGGAAATTCAAATTATGTTAGTGGAATCATTCTTGCAGACCAATCATAATATACCTACACCATAAAGTGATCATTGGCACAAACAACTTAAAACTTTTTACATTAAATTTATTGCACCAGTTGTGGAGAAGCAACTTTGTATTATTTTAAATCTATTCAACAACTAAAGCTTAACAATTACTTGATAAATCATTGATCATCTAATTTTTTCCATATATTTTATATACAAATAAATTATTTCCAGCATTGAAAGATGTATAAATCTATGAACAAGAAAATCATATTTAGACCAAAATGCTTGCTTAAACATTCCAAAGAAAATGGCCACCAGTCCATCATCCAAGTTTTAATTATCGCATATACGCGTTCGCAAGCTGACCTTTTTTGGACAAAATCTAGGGGGAAAAGTTGTGGGGTCGGCTTACGGGCGGGTTAAAGGTGATTTCTGCATGGATATTGAATATCAGTGTTGTTATTGTAGATCATCAAGGTCCTTTTCTACATTCTGCAAGATTCGACTGCTCTACCAAAAGCTATAATATATTATTAAACATCTGCACTTACCTTATTTAATCATTTTATTTATTTTTATTGAACGTTTTAATAAATTGTTTAACAAATTTTGTTTTCAACAACGAATTTTAACACGCGCTTTCGTCACTGTTTAAAAAAAAATACCGGTAACTCTTGCCTAATAAAGAGCACAAAGACAAAGATAGTCAGTACAATGTAAACAATCATAATGACCGATTTAGCTTGTAGTTTAAAAGTTTTTTTTAACCATTTTTTTAAAGATGTCCTATTATTTTTGGGGGGTCGGCTTGCAAGCGGGTTATACACTTTTAATACTTTTCTCTTCCAAAAGTGGGGGCTTATGAAGGAACGGGCTATAGAACGAGTATATACGGTAATTTCAAACTGTTTTTTTAAATGAAATGTTTATGAAACAAAAAAAATGAAATGTTTATGAAACAAAAAAAACCTGATCAATTTTTTATGAATACTTTAACAGTATAATATTTTTCTGAAACAATGTTATTATCTTTGATTGGAATACCTTTTCTATTTTTTGTTCACATGACAAGACAAAAACTCTTTAGTTTATATTTCCATTGATGTGTTAATACTCTCTATACAAAGTATCTCACAACTAACTGAATTTTAAGATATATAAAAGTTTAAAAACTTGGTTCTTTCTACATTTTGTTTCAAGTTTATGTCAAATATTTTTCAACAAACTTTATCATCTAATATATTTACCGGTGAGAAAATATGTTATTTTCAGATTATATTATGTATATTATATATTGATAGTTTTTGTGACTTTTTTATATTCTTTCATGCTCTCAAAATTTAATTTTTTAAAGATATTTTACTTTTTTAAATGACTGGTATATCCCCAAGTTATGCAACTTATTTTAACTTATTGATTTAATAAGTCTAAGAGGTTAAGCTTTACTTTTAAAAAAAATTCCTGTATAATGGGAGTTTAGTCAAAGAAGTGCTTTATAACATTTTCTAAGTCTACCAACTTATACCAGTGAGAAAATATGTATTTTCAGCTCATATATGTATATGATAAACAAAATTGTTATCTTTAAAGTTTGTAAATAATATTGAATTTTAATATTGGTTCTGTACATATTTTGAATGTTTGAAGAAGAATCATATTTAAAAAAAAAGAAATAAACCAACTCAAAAGTGTGTTTAAATTTTATTATGCATCTTTATGTTACATTTAATGCAAAAGCTCTATTTACATCTCCATTGTTGTTTTTTTGTTATTGAACTCTTTTGAAAGGATTTCCCGGTGAATATTTAAAAAATTTAAATGCATGTAAATAGGTTTCAAAATCCTTTATTTAAAAAAAAACATTGAATAATAAATACTCCACCCACTTGTAAATAAATTTGAAAACTGCTAAAATGACCTTCTGGCATCTAAAATATTTTATAACAGATGCGCCGGTACGGTAGAATTCATTGCAGTTAAATTTATCATTCATGTATATGCTTGTATGTTAATGATAATGTGAATATCATGGTTCCTATAGTCTTCTGGAATTACAGGTTGTCATGGAAATCTCCTCAAATTATTATTTTTAAATCCTGGAAAACTCCTTCATTTTCATAATTTCTCCTGAAATATGAATGACATGGATCACAGTTAATTTTTTTCGCACTGCACAGGAATTTATAAATTTTTATATGGCGGACTTGATTTTTAAATGTTTAAAATTTCCAATAGTTTGTTACTTTTTTTTGGAGATTTCTTTTCATACTCTTCTGAATTATCTTCTAGCATTTTTCTCTATTGATTAAAAAGTATTCTCTACAATAAAGTTGTGAGGAAAGCAATCTTTATAAAATTTTCTTAAAGGGATGGCTGTAAATTCCAAGAGCTTGGAATCGATTTTTTTTGTCAAAGTAAATTTTAACAAAAATTAAAAAAATTTTGTGACTTATTATTTGACATTTTGTTTAATTGATACATGCATGTATATTTTGGTGTAATTCTTTTAAAATTTAGAAGCTGACATTGCTTACAATGAAATATATCTTTTACATTCCAGTGTTATGGTAATTTCTTAGGGTTAACTTTATTTTGCTAGTCTACGCATAACATATTCATTCTATATTAAATGTTCCGCAATTAGAACTTTAAATTCAACTCAACTTTGTTTTAGCTTACTTAAGTTAAATAATTATGAATAACTTATGCAACTTTGTACCATCCACAAATGAACAAAAATCTTGAAATAATGTGTTCTCTATTATGCTGCCTGGTTGGGTTTCTAATTTGAAAACAGCTCAATAAATTACCATTTTGAACATCTTTATGCTCGTTACATAGTTTTCACTTATTATAATTATATCTTGCAAAGAGATACAATGATTTGTCGGTGAATGGTGAATGTAACTTTAGCCTTAAAAATATTTTAATATGGTAACAACAAACAATCATAATTAATGACAGTTGTAATTGAATATTTTACCACTTTATGTATAAGTGAAGGGTAATTTAATTTTGTATTTTCCTACTCACAAAGTTTACCACTTAGCTTGGATTAATGAATTTTATTACTAAATTATAGTATACAAAAATTGAAACTTTGAATTCTATTATCATATTTATTGAAATTTAAATATTTAGAATTTCATTTTAAAATTGAAATTTAATATCTTTATTTTTAATTGTAAGTTTACTTTTCTGGGATGAAATTCTGATCACTAAATAATCATGATATAAAACAATAAAACCGGTTAAGAAAAAAGTGTTATTTCAGTTAAAGGGCAGCATTTCTAGAGCCACATATTTGCATATCTTTGATAATTACAGCAACACCTGACTCTGAAGTGTGCGTAACTTTGTACACTAGTTATTAAGACATTTGATAAGTTTAATAAAACTCATAAATAATATAAAAATAAAGTATGCAATTATTATTAGCAGCACGCTTTGACAAGATGATGAGTTTTTCTCTTAATTAAAATTCACCTTCATATCTTTGGTGTGCTAATTAAGACATGATCCAATCTAACAGGTTGGCAAACATTTTCAATTTTCCCATTACAAATAAAGAGCTAAGTAAAACCAAAAAAATTCCCCACGAACATAATTTATTTTAGGAAATTTTGAAAAATTATTCATGATTAAAATTCATGACTTAATTGGTAACTGTTTGGAAGCATTGACATCAGTCATCATAAGACAGTCATGCTGGCGTTGAAATTTGACTGTGATAGAAGCATCAGCACTTTCATAATGCAACTGTGAGAAAGGTACATCCTTGCCTGGTCCTGAAATTTTAGTTACAGGTATTTTAAAAGTTTAATCATATAATAATTCCCCCCCCCCACCCTCAAGATTTAAAGAATAATCCTTCTTAACGGATTGAAGGAAGGATGAAAAAATTAGTTCTAACAGACAAAATCAGAGGCCTATGATGTAAACTATCCTATCATGTTATACAGGTTCAAACATTCCTTCTGTATTTACAGTTTTAAGCTGTTGTGTTGGAGTAAAGAATATCTCTGTTTAAAACTTAAATCTAAAGTAACAAGAAGCATAGCAAAAAAGATGCATTCACTAAAAAATCGCTTTTACACTTGATAAAACAGATTGTGTAAGTCAAAACATGAAAATTAGAAGCAGTCAAAACACAACCTTAAAAAAATGTTGTAAAATCGCTCTAAACCAATGTTCTGTTTGCATGAGTACAAAAACCCCCAACTTTTGTTCTGTTTGTATAAAAATTTAAAAAAAAATAAAAAAATTCGCCTGCTACCTGGAATAACTGAAATTATATAAGACATAAAATGAAAGTTTGAGGCACTAATATCATATTTTAAATCTATTTAGGACCTTGAAAAAACCCTACAATCATAAAAGTGTATTTAAGGATCATCAAGAATTGCTTAAATCAATATTTTAAAAATGTGTTGTGATTAAGTAATGATAATATGTAGAGGGATATAGAATACTCTATCTTCTATGCATCATAAACACCCCATGCTTTCATTCAAAGTCTAAACAAATTTTCATTATCACATATAGCATAAAAAAATGTGTACATTTATTCTTTTTTGTTCTCATGTGAACAAATGCCTAAATGCCTGTAGTTTAAAAAGCTTTTTTTTCTTTTAAAAATGTATTTTTTAAATAACTTGTCCTTGGAAAATTTTATAATTAAGTATTCACCCTCCATACTTCTGTCCCTGGCCAAAAGTTTTGCCATGGAGCTATCTCCCCTTTAAAAATCATATGGCAGGAACTTTATTATATAAAGTGATATTTAAAAAAAAATCTTAAAATTATTAGTTTCTCACTATAATTAAGTTTTATTGAAAAATAAAAGAAAGAAAAGGAAAAAAAAACAACATTAAGGGGGGTTAAATTCTACTAGGTAAATTTAGATATTGACTAATTTTGCCTCCCCAGGGCGGTCTCCAATTTGCAGCCCTATTTAGGGGCTATCCATAAATGACGTCACGCACATGGGGGGGGTCACACATTTGTGACGATGTGTGACGAGGGGGATGGGTGTTTAAGTCAAAACGCGCTGATAAAAGTTCCACTTAAATATTCGATTACTGACACTTTATTTAATGACGTTTTACATGGCTTCACGCGTGTTACGATATTAGAGTGCAATCTGACACTAAAAATAATCTTAAATAACAAAAAATTGATTTGAAACATGCTCATTTTCAAATAGAAAATACGGCTTTTATGGGGGGGGGGCAAAGCTTTGTGACGTCATATTGAAGAAGGGGTCTAAGTTTTTGTTAAGACGTGTGACGAGGGGGTGAAAAATCAGCCAAAATCGCGTGACGTCATTTATGGACGGCCCCTTAAGTCAATCATATCATGGCTTTTATAAATTAATAAACATGAATAAATAATTGTAATTGAAACGAAGTATAGATGGGGAACATTTTTACCATTGCATGCCATATTTATGTAAGCAGTAATAAAAGATGTCGCATAAGATGATATACTTTAAATACACATTTATAAAAATACAAGATACTTTTTAAAGGCCGCAAGACAAATTGCTGAAGTCGCAGGAACATGAGACAAAACATATTCCAAATTTATACCCAAAAATAAATAACATTTATTTAAGGAAATTGAAGCCAAGCATATTAAAAAACACAAACTCTTTGTGAACCCCTAGTTCCAGGTCAGCTTACTTTTGTAATTGTAAGAGGTTCTCTTTTTGCTCACTTCAAAAAATATAAAGCATCTTTTGCTATTTATTCACACTCATCAAGATTAAAAACAATAAAAGTAATTTAAGGTGATCTCGCTCATTCCCAACAGTGAATGAAATATTTCATACAAAATAATATCCCACCAAAATGCAAAAATACTAACTAAACAGACTAAAATTTTATTAAGTATGTGCAGGGGAAGAAATGGTGTATTTTTTATAATAAAATATTAGGTAAAACAAACCTTGATAAGAAGCTGCCTTATAATTAAATTTGGATAAGATGGAGTAAAGGGACATAATTCTTGTTGGAGCTGTCATAAGCACTTGACATCTTTTGACTTCACTGGGGACAAAATTCTATTATTATTACATGTAATATTAAAAAATAATTAAGTAATTAATAATTAGTATGATGGCAAATTAAGTTACCCAACATTAGGTATTATGCCAATTAAGGTTAGCCAACATTAGATATTATGCATCCATTTGGAATTTGTAGTTGAACAAGAAAATGTACATTTAAATTTCCCTTAAATGAAACTACGTTGTATTTACTTTAGTGTATTCGTTATGTTAGCTCCATTCCTCTTCCTTCACAACAATATCATTGATAAAATATAAATACATTTTAAAAGATTTATTTTTTAGGGCAATAAAATGTATTTGTAAACAGACACAAGGTTGTTACTTGTGAGATGAAATCCAAGCCACAGCATCAGCAATAGTTGCACATATCTTTGCTAGACTCTTCTCAACATTTGTTTCCTAAAATACGTCATTAAGAGATTTAAAAGTCCTTAAAATATTTCCAGATTTTAGGTTAAGAAAAGATACAAATTGAAGAAATGGTGTACGAGCCACTCTTACTCACATTGATCTGTGTGGCGTAGGTGAGTAGGTCTTCAATTACAATGTAGCTTGGCAACTTCGATTTGGTATGGATAGAAGCACACCAAGATAAAAGTTCCCTTGTTTCCTCCAGATATCTGAGGATTAGAACTATTGCTGATGCGAAATTCAATTAATCGTAATCATTACACAATTTTCTTAGTGCATACTAGAAATAAAGGAGCTTGCATCCAATCATCTACAGTTTATCCCAACTTTGAACTGGTTCTTACATATTTTTAGATTGTACTGTATGGATTGTACAGGTTTTCCCAGGATTTAGAAAAGAAATAATTTGTGCACATGACAATAATGAATCATGTGTGAAAAGACCCACCACCAAACTAATAGCACGTTAAATTAAATTGAAATTTGATAAACAGGAAGCTAAATTCCAGTTTGGTCTGTTCAAAATTATGTGTTGCATAAAGTCTTGTCTTATCTATACAGGCGCTCCTTCTATACAGAAGATTAATGTGTCCACAGACCATGCCGGTCTGTTGGCAAGCGATGCAGCGTTCACAGGCCACAGGTATGAGGGTTCCACGCATTACCCAGCCGCCTTCATTTCCCTAACTAGTGTGAGGTACCCATTCGGAGCTGGGTGGAATCAGGGACGCCCTAGGCCCCGGGAACAAATCCTTGTCTTCACATGGATTCGAACCCGTGACCATCGGTACGCCAGCCGTGCGCGCATGCCACTCGACCACCGTGCCCAAGTCTGGCATTGGTAGGCCATTAAATTTAGAAAACATTAAATAATTAACTTTGCTTGGGTTTAGGCAGACCTTTCTTCAATAGTACACCATTGTTGAGTTGTATCTTTCTTGAGTTGTAACACCCCCACTGCACAATGTAAAATATAAACTGAGTAAATTTATTCCCTTTTATAAATTTATATTATGGGTTTTATGTTTTGATAAAGCTTTCATAAATTAACTGAAGAATTTTGTCTTATTACATCTAAATTAATAATATGTTTTGTTTAAAAATGATTTATTTTTTTTACATGAAAGAGAGAGTTTTTTTTTAAATTTGAAAAAAAAAGGTGCAATTGAAGGGGAGGCTATCCATGAAAATTGTGTCAACATGGGAAGCCAGTTTTGAAATAATGAAAGTTACAATTTTACTTTTTTTTTCAAGATATTTCTGTCCACTTTTTAATGGTTTTAAACAAAGAGTAATGCAGTAATAATACAAAAGGCATTAAATTCTAACTTGGAAAAATAACAAAACAATTTAATACAACACTCAGATAGATATAGAGATAAAAAAACTTTTCAGGTTCTTTATGGTAGAACGAATCCTCCTACCCATCTGGAATTTCGGCATAGAATGGTTTGCACGAAAAAACCAGGAAAAGCAACATACTATCAATATTTAAAACTATAATAAAAATGAAAGTCTAGACATAAACCATGGATAAGCGTAGGACCACTATAATTTCTGTACATTCTGTCTTGAATATGTAAGAAAATAACATTGTTGGGGACTTTTTGTACATGCTTTAATCCCAAAAGGTTGACATGTATGAGAACCTTTGAGTAATTTTTTTAGGGAGTTCAACCATTCACATTGTAATAACATTGCAAATAATTTAATAAAAACATATCAAAATTAATGACTTACAAGAAATCCACATTGTTCATAGTTGCAGAGTCTGGTACTCTCATTCCATGAACTTGTGCTGGCAACCTCTTGAACGAGTGAGTACAAATGTATGCAACTTTAGCTCCTGCTGCGGCAGCACTGACAGCTGCTTGAAAAGCAAGAGATGTTTTATCCCTGTTTCAGAAAAAAATATCATTTCAGCCATTAAAACAAAAACCCACTCTTCAAAAGTGTGTAAAATGGATATTTAGGGTGTTGATTTAATAGTGTTGTGATTTCAGAATGAAGAAAAATAAAAGAGTGATATTTAAATAAAAATAATTAAAATAAAAGTTATATCCACACAAAAACCTTGAACAAAAACTTGTATTATAATGTTGCAATATTTTGCAACTTTCTTTTGCTGTTTCCATATTTAATATTCTTTTTTTTATTTTTTATCCGTGTCAAACCCTCAGCTTCTTACACTTACATCCTCTCAGGTCCAACAATGACAATCTTGTTGCTCTGCTCAGATGAAAGAGTTTGAAGTATGTTGTTTAAAGTCACATTCTCAGCTCCAGTGGATACCTCACATGTGTAGGCTGAGGTCAAGGGGAAAATATCAGCCAAGAAAGCCATCTGTGCAATAATGACATTAAATAGAGATCTGAAAAGTTATAATAAAACACTTAAATACTTTTAAAATCATTCATATCTATATATGTATATAATTCACCAGAACAAGCCCAAGACAAGTGCAAATAAGCATGAATGACCCAGCTAGGGTCGGCCAATCACAGTTTATGGTTGGCTAGCTAGGGTGGTGCAGGGTGGGGGCAGGTAGCTAACGGCAGTGTATGTCTCGAGACCAACAATGTGTCGCGGTTGTCCGCCCCCCCCCCGACATTCACTCGCATTGTTCTGATTTCTTTGTGCTGTAGTTTGTGTCTGTTCTTTCCCCCCTTTCTCTGCACTATCTATGAGCAAATCTGCAGCGTATGCTATGCCGCGGGTCGTATCTTGTCATCTACATAAAGATGTGAGTAACAACCACTACTTTTAATTGTAAGAACTTCTCACCTAATTAAATTTGTATCTAGAACAGTGACATACAATGTATTTTGATTTTTTCTGACAATAAATTTCAGTTTTGACTCAATGAGACCATCCTAAAAAGCATGTGGAAAACATAGTACACATAGAAGTAAACTTTTGTATTCTTTAAAAATAACTAGAAGTCTAAGACAGGAAGCTTTAAAAAATAGGTACTGAAGATAAGTAGCAATAAGTGAGATGATTTTTGCATATGTTTGTAAATTTACAGATATATCTGAGTACAGTGTATAAAAAAATCATAGTCTTTGAAATGGAGTTAGGAAAGGAATGCATATTTATATATTTCAATGGCTTCAAGCAATTCAAATTCAGTCAACAAAAGGAAGTATCAAGCATCAAGCAGATTAAAATCAAACTCATAATTTTCATAAAACTTTTTTAAATAAATATTTTTTTGTATAGGCAGCATATTTAATTTAATATTATATATACATATGGCATCCTCCTGTCTTCAAATGACGGTGGAGTACTAATGACCAGACTAATAAGATCTCTTCAGATGGCTTATATTAACTGCTGGTATTGTTCTTTCCATAAATATGGAATTTTCTTTTTGTTGCAAGGCCTTTCAGCCTAATTGATGCTCATACAGTACTTATACACAGCTATTTGTTTTATACATATTATAAGGTTCACAAGGTGGAGAGATGGTTAGCTTATCAGCAATGCCATATGCATATTGCAAATGTGCTTAAATCAGAGACGTGGCTGATAAAAATTCTTGTCAGCTCTCCCTACTATTCATATACTAGATTTTTAAATTATGACTTTCCTCCATTTTCTTCACACTGTCTTAAGATGCCAAGAGTTTAAGACATGTGAATGAATGTTACACAAACAAAGGGGAAACACATTTTGCTAGTTCCAACATCTTTCTCATTCTCAAATTTGATGGCAGGACAGAAAATTCGTGGAACAAGCCAACAAATTGTAGTGTAGTACACATGTAAATGTCAGTATAATTGAGTATATGTACCATGGAATGATGTCTTTTACTATTACTATGGCCCATGGCTATGGCCATGGCAAAGTCAGTCACATTTCATGTTCTCAGTTGCAGCTGGCTGCTTGGCTCACTTTATCCTATACTGCCCTATACTTATACTATACTACATGACTGCAACTGTGAATTTAACTACTCGTGCTATATTGAATTTTAAAAACTTATATCTGGAGCTATTAAGTGTTCCTCTAATCCCGTGTAACTTACAAAAAAAAATATAACTTACACGGGATGATACTGTGCAAGTAAGTTAACACTATCATTGAATATTCAAAATCAACTGCAGAACTTGGAATTTTTTCAACTGACAAATAGATGACGAAGACATGACAATGACATAGCTTATGAATTACATACATTATTGAGAAATTTGAATTCTTAATATTTACTCAGAAAAATTACAGGAAAAATGTTCTTATTATCTTTTAATGAAATGAGATACTGAAATCTACAAATACTTGTTGAATTTAATTTTAATTTCACATCTTAGTAATCAGATCTCGTCGGTGTGGTATATTTTAACAAATAATTTGCATTAAATTTTATATTTAAAGTCAAATACTTACCCTTCAAACATTTAAATATATTTATTGATTTAATTTGACCATATATTCATTTAAAATACAATATCAATAGGCATGCAAATTTTTGAACTGATTTGTATTTTTGTTATAATTTTCAACATGATTTTTTCAACATGCATTTGAATATATTTATTAAAAAATTCAAAATCTTAATTTACTTTAAACATTTCTTATTCATTGTTTTGTACATTGGATTGTGAATGTATCCTAAAAATTTGATACCCATATCTCTAAAATTAAAAAAGTTGTGAGGAAAAGAGTACAGAATTTTGAAATTTTGGTCACAAGTTTTGGAATAAATTATAAAGGTTATATAAGGGGCAAAAAAAATTGACAAAAAAAATCATAACTCCACTTCTATTGAAGATACCTAGAAAGACAAAACAGGTGTTGTTGAAAAGGTCTTAGTACTCTTAGCAAGCCCTTTAAAATGATATATTATTTAAGCCTATTGGACTTCATTTACATTTTCTGTTAAAGTACCTACACTATCATAAATATTGTAAATTGTAAATATATTACTTTACTCATTAAAATTTACAGTTTAGTGATAGTGGTAATATGCAACAAACATACATTTGTATTTTTTTTCCTGTAATTTAAATTTAATGTGGGCCTACTCTATCTCATTCTCAGTGTCTTTAACTTTACTTTACTTTACTAACTTTACTTTAGACTTTATTTATTATTTAGTGACTGATCCAGTGATTAGTCTTAGTCTTAGTGAAACTTAGTCTTAGTGAAATTAATTAGTCACTAGTCAGTCTCAGTCTGGACGGCCTGGAGCTAATTTAATGACAAGTTTGGTAATGTATTAATAAAAAATACAAATTCCGATACATAATATACATTACTGAATTCCAATTTTACCATTTCATAATTTTTGTTTCGCTAAACATTCGCATAGATATCAATGATATTTAAATAAATGATTCATGATTGTTTCAAAGTGTTGAAAAACAAGGGAGAATATTCTTCGAACCACCGATAATCTACTTTCGGTTCTTAAAATTGTACTCACAGGCAGAAGAGCTACAATCGCATTTTGATTCGTCCCTGGTGATTTCATGCTGTAAAAAATAGAGTTGATGATCTCATCTTTGCAGGAAGTGTTCGCATTTTTAAAAAAAGTGAAGGAAAAAAACGTCAATAGGTAGGTTAGGTTAGGACTAAAATGCCCGTAGCATTACGTATAGATCGTGACTTTTGATACAATCGGATAAGGGATCTTACTTTCACATATTTCCGTGTTGAATGAATTTCAGCAAGAAGTGTTTTAAAAGCAATATGGGAGGATGTAGCTAAGCTATCTAAAGAAACGGTAATGTACCTATCATTGATCATTCTGAATGCTCCACACTACACAGTACCACCCCCACTTGTATGACTGACCTCTAGTTTTTGTCTGTTTTATTTATGACACTTGTTGCTATTGAAATTCTGTCTCTTAAAACCAAGCGTATTCCCCCTGCAATATTTGCAGTTATTTCTCTATTTGGAGCCTGGGGATTCATAAATATTAATTAATTAAGAAATATATTTTTGTTTGTTACGGCTTAGGCCTAGGCCTAGGCCTGCCTCTGTCAAGTCTGTACTGTATTATATTATTATTAATTATTAAAAGCCCTAGGCATATTCATATACCAATCAGTTGGCAATGGCAATTGAAATTAAAAAACCAACTCTGGCAGCAAATTTTGGGTTAATTAATAATAATTGCATCGAGTATTGTTATTGACTTGAGTGAGACAGAAAAGGTCTAGACCCTAGTAGATCCTTTTATACTTTTAATTTTTAAAGTTTCAAAGCCTTTTACTTTTACAAAAATACATGACTTGACATACATTATAATTAATAATAATAATTATTATTATTTTTAAATTATTATTTTCTGTAATTCCTAATAATTGTAATTATTAATATTAATCAGTTTTTCAGATTTAACTATTATTATTTTGATTAATCTGTGTCGATATTATGTCATTATCTATAATAATTTAATAAGGCAAGGCATTTATAAGAATAAGAGTATTAATTTGTATTAAAATTAATAATTAGTGCAGTTTTTCAATTTTAATTGACCCAATTTGAGTGTAATGTATTAAAAAAAGAAAAGCTGGGTATCCAGTTTAGCCAAACTCATTACTATTACTATTACTGTACATGGTAGAAATATTTTTATATAAAACAAGCATATTTTTTATTTGGACAACTTCTTAACCCCGAACCCCAAGACTAAGATCTAGTTTTGTATTTATTGTGATTCTTATGTTGAAGTCAAATATTAAAATAAATAAAATTTTATTTCTTTCATTTACTAAGTGTCACAAGCGTCCTCTTATTTAAATCTAGATCGCTTGCTCCCAGATTCATAAATTCCTTTACACGAGAAATAAGTGGGACACTGCTAACAGAAACAAGATTTATTGGCCGAACCCTTTTTTCTGCTTTCTGTTAAGGAACATATTAATATAGTTGAAGTGTTCTGTTCAGCTTTGTGAGCCAACCCATGGCCGGCACAATTTTTTGGCTTAATTTTGAGTGTGACCGGAGCAAAGTGAACTGAATCAAAACAACTGTATCAGTTGAGCAGTTCTTTTGTCTATACCATGACTGGCTTGATCTCACTATGTCAATTTCCCTTGTGGTTGCATTTTTAAGGGTATCATCCATCAGTTTTACTACCCTGGTTTTAGTACTGCAACATGTAGGCTACTGGAGTTCCTGGGTACCAGCTGACAGTAAAAATACTGAAAACTTTTTTCACCTTTTGCATAGTCAACTGCTAAAGGACTTTTTTGGATAGTCTTTGACTAATAATTAAACCAGTAAGAATCATTTGGTAATCCTGAATAAATTTTTCTAAATCTCTCTAGATCCTAACCTTTTAAAAAAAATAAAATTGAAAGAATGTTATTGTTTTTGCATGCATTTTTTAAAAAGGATATGGCTGTCATGTCCTTCTGAAAAGGTGTTATGTTTGCTAGAGTATTGTATTGTTTATAATTTATAGGCTACCTAGTATCTCCTGCACACACACCTAGTGAATGTTGAAGTTTTTAATTGTATATCTGCTAATAAATGTGTCCAGAGGTGTCACAAGGGTTAGTGTCACCCAGTGTGGTAGCTCAGGGTGTCACCCCCTCAGGACTTACCCCATAGACCTCCTCAGAGTCTCCAGTGCAAAAGAATGGGAAAAAACATAATTTTACACTTTGGTGTCACCCCTTGTGATGGCATCACCGCTCCGCACCGCCCTAGTGGCGCCACTGGTTGTGTCTAAGGTTTTTCCAGATCATTAAGTTAAATTCCTGGTTTTTGAACACATTTTCTGTATTTGTAAACTATTGTAACTAAAGTATTTTTTGTTTATAAGAGAAGTGCTGTGTTTTTTCTTCTTCTTTTATATTACTGTAGTTCTTAAGTAAATAACTGTCCTAAATCCTAAAAATCACTGATCATATAATTTGAAATAAGTTGAAGCTTGGAATTAGACATGTTTATAATAAAGATGATAAAAAATGTGTGATCATGTGATCACTGTCATGAATCAACAGAAATTTGCCCAAAGTGTTTAAGACCATGGGAGGGGTAGACATTTTAGGGATCAATTTCGGCCATCTTGGGTTCAGATAAGGGGGAACATTACATATTCAAGAAATGGTGTTAAATACAGTCTGTTTAGAATTTTCTATGACATTTGATGACATTTTTAACCACAGCTTTTCGTTGGTGCCTGGAGGAATTTTAATAACCTCCTTATTGCATTATCATCAATACACCTGATGTAAGCTTTAGTCAAAGAAATGGCATAAAAATACAAACAGCAAGTGAAATTAAATTTTTTTTTGTATGAGTCTTAATCCAAATTATTTTTCAAGAAATAAATTTTTAATGCCCCACATTGTGTTTAATTAAGTATTAAGCACTTTGTTATAAAAAATCTTGCTAAATAAACATCATTCTTAAAGAGGTGGGTAGTCACTTGATAAGCCAAAAAAGTCAACTATCCTCCAATAACTTCTAAAAACCCGGACTATTTAATAACAGATGTGTGATGCTGCACTTTGCTGAAAGATTAAACATTAATATTATGATTCAACTTTATATGTACTTAACATTATATTGTGCAATAACCTAACCATATATGGCACAATTTTCTGAGAGTACTCTTTTGGTAAAATGATTGCCAGAGTGAAAATTAAAAAAAAACCCTAACAAACCAAGTTTTTCACTATAAATCCTTTATGTATGAGACGTAACTAAAAGAATGTTCATTATAATACGCAGCGCAAGACCATAAAAAAATACAAATTTGTAGTTGTTTTGTAAAACATGTTTAATATAATGCGCACTGATCAGGAATATGTTTACAAAAAGTGTTGTCAATAAAATACGCACCTAATTGTGCGACAGAAAGGTTGTTCAATATAATGCGCACCCTTACACTCTATCTCAAAAAATAACATGATACATAGGAATAAATAAAATAATCTAAAAAATCAATAATTTAATTACAGTACATGCGATCGATCTGAAATTTTGATACATAGTTTTTATCATTGCCACCAAACTGCCTGCTAAATTTCAGCTTGCTAGCTTACGAGGAAGTGGGTTAAAAATCGATCCAAAGATTTGGCGACAAGCAATCAAGGGTGCAGACACCACGAGTTAATATAAAGGATTTTTAAAAAAGGGAGGGGGGGTTAACACCAAGATGTTGTGGGCTTGTGACATACTATCTGAAATATGAAATACAGTAACTGAAAGGTGAAAAAAGTGAATTGATTATGAATTTAATGTCCTTTTTTAATTTTTAAAATTTTTTTAAATAGACATTTCCTCACAGTTGATGGTATGGGATAACATGTAGTTGTCTGTGATGATATCAAAAGGACATCACTGATAGAGAATGGCAATGTCATTGCAGGGCCTGACATGATATCAAAAGGACATCACTGATAGAGAATGGCAATGTCATTGCAGGGCCTGACATGAAATATTTCCACAACTTGGTGGCCTGTATTACCCAAGTGATTATCAGTTGCTGTGACAGTGACTCATGCAAGTCTGGGCAAGTGGTTGACTTCCATGTACATGTATCTCTCTGGTTGGTGTTTGCTCTCTGCACTCAGCAATATACAAAAAATTAACATAATGTAAGCAGATATGACATGTGACCTGTGGGATGGTCATTGGTCATAGTTAAATTTATTTAAAAAAAAATAAAAAAAAATAAAAATTACTGATTTTGTTTGTTTTCAAACATGGCCAATAACACTGATGGGGCATAGACATCTGTTTAGTAGCTATGGTCATGGCCTAGCTATCCTATGGACATCTGTAATAGTTAGTAGCTATGGTCATGGCCTAGCTATCCTATGGACATCTGTAATAGTTAGTAGCTATGGTCATGGCCTAGCTATCCTATGGACATCTGTAATAGTTAGTAGCTATGGTCATGGCCTAGCTATCCTTTATCTTATGGACATCTCTAACAGTTAGTTGTAATGGTCATGGTCTAGCTATCCTATGAACGTCTGTAATAGTTAGTTGTAATGGTCATAGCCTAGCTATCTTGTCAATACATGTATTCTTGTTTCTGGAGAACAAAGAACATTGACTGATATGACTATAGTCTTATCCAGCATAAGACAACATGATTTTAGAAAGCAAGGATGAAAGACTTGATATATAATAATGGGACGCATCCAGGCCACAGGTTTATGTCAGATCAGCTGAACACTCTTCAAAGTCATCAGTCAACAATACAACATTATCTACCACTCATCTGCCGCCCCTGTACCACTATATCTGCCACTCTATTCAGCCAATATAACTGTCCTACTATATCTTTCATCTTCAGCCAATATAACTGCCACTATATCAAAAACTGACCACTATACCTACCACTGACCACTCTTGTACCGCTATATCTACCACTGACCACTCATCTACCACTATATCTACCACTGACCACTATATTTACCACTGACCACTCATCAACCACCTACCACTCATCTACCACTATATCTGCCACTGAGCCCACTGACCACTATATTTACCACTGACCACTATATTTACCACTGACCACTCATCAACCACTATATCTACCACTGACCACTCTTGTACCGCTATACTATATCTGCCACTTAACACTATATCAACTATATCTACCACTGACCACTATATCTACCACTTAACACTATATCAACTGACCACTCATCTACCACTATATCTACCACTGTCCACTCATCTACCACTATATCTACCACTGTCCACTCATCTACCACTGTCCACTCATCTACCACTATATCTACCACTGACCACTCATCTTCTTTCAACAATACAAGTGTACCATTTTAATTTTATCTACCACTCATTATGTCAACAATACAACTGAAACTATATCACTGTATCTCTATTTACCTCTAATAATCTGTCAACAATACAACTGTGCCACTATATCTACCACTTGAATCAATAAATCTTCTCCATTGTGTTAATATAATCCCCCCTCTCCCCCCTCACCCACTTCCACCTTTCCCCATTCCTCCCCACACACCGCACTGATCGCATTTGTTGATCGGGAATACACCTAGTCACGGTGGTGTGCGACACGGGAGAGGGGGGGGAGGGGTGTTGGCGATGGTGGTGGGGCGTCTATGACTCAGTGCCCATTTTCATCTGAGTCAGGGTCGATACGAGGCCGCGATAAAGAACGTTCACCTTGCCAAGGGCCTATCTGAGTGCTAACAGTGAACTTTGGGCCCCTATCTCCCCGCTAGTAGTGTGGTCTCCGCTCTATCTGTTGCGTTTCCTTATTTCACGAAAGGTGACTGGTGAGTTTCGGCGGATACGCTCAGCTGTTACATTTACACGGGTATCGGTAGGAAACACAATACGTAGACGTAGTATTAGGACTTGGCTTCGTTTTGATCATATTTAGGACTTGGCTTCGTTTTGATCATATTTAGGACTTGGCTTCTTTTTGATCACATTTAGGACTTGGCTTCGTTTTGATCATATTTAGGACTTGGCTTCGTTTTGATCATATTTAGGACTTGGCTTCGTTTTGATCATATTTAGGACTTGGCTTCGTTTTGATCATATTTAGGACTTGGCTTCGTTTTGATCATATTTAGGACTTGGCTTCGTTTTGATCATATTTAGGACTTGGCTTCGTTTTGATCATATTTAGGACTTGGCTTCGTTTTGATCACATTTAGGACTTTAGGGCTTGGTTCTTTTTGATCATAAATTTAGGACTTGGCTTCGTTTTTGATCACATTTAGGACTTGGCTTCGTTTTTGATCACATTTAGGACTTGGCTTCGTTTTGATCACATGTTCTCATTTCATGCTGGGTTTTTCAACCACTACCATACCCAATTAGGCCTACCCTGGGGTGCCACCAGCTGATTTATTTATTTGATTGAAATTTGAACGTCGCCAATTTATCACTAATAGTTATTTGCGATTTCTGTCAGTTGTAAGTGCGTCACATTAGAGCGTGAAGAGCAGCCCCAATCACTTCTGTAACTGTAACCCCACAGCACAATCAATAAAACAATCATGCTGGACCGGTGCTGATTGACGTAAGAAATATGAGACTTAAATATGCCTAGTACTAGCACTGTACACTGTACTTTCACAGTTTGCGGGATTGTAAACATTGTATTGTTAGAATAAATAAAACTCTGTTAGTACTAGTTTGTGCTGCGGCGCCCCCTTTTTTAAGGGCGCCTACGGCGCCCACCTTTTTCAAAAGCCACACTAGCTTGTCCTTGTATGATACATACGTAATATTAAACTTTCTTAAATGTACACAAAGTATTTTATAATAGGTTGTTTTTTTTTGTGTGTGTGTGTGCAAAAGCCCAAGTAACTTATCCTTGTATGATTACGAAATATTCCTGAAATGTACACAAAGTATGTATATAATATTTTTTTACAGTGCTAATCACCACACGATTTTTAAAGTAATTTTAGAAAGCAGCGCACCACATTACTGCACCAAAAAATAACTCTTTGAGTCAGTCAGCACTGTTTACAACACAAATGCTGACGTCATAGGTTCGTGCGTTGTTTGGTTAATGTTAATCTGGAAACCAAAATGATTACGATTTAGCGTTAGGCCACAGTCAGTGATATTTGAGCGTAAATATATATATGATGTTAGTAGAAAATGTAATAAATCATGGATAAGCGTAGGACGCAACAATCTTCTGTGTTAACGGTGCATCTGTAATGAATAAGATAGGATAGGAAGGAGGAGGCAATCCCGAAATAGTTTGGGGGAGGGGCGGTTTTGGGATTACATATATTTTTTAATAAATAATACGTATGGAGGCGCACATTGGTCCTGCGTCCCTGTGTGGTGTACAGTTCCAGTCCAAACTTCATTCCACATCTTTTGTACAAAATGACCTTAACACAGATTTTACAGCTACTTAATCAACCGTAATTGATTTTTCTATAGAAAAAAATTGCTGTTTAATTAATTATTTTTTTAAAAATGGGTGCTTTAGCCAGTAGCATTACTGTTGATAGTACAGATTTGTAAGCCATGAACGGGACAGTTTCTAGTTTAACATGTTAACGCCTGGTCGTATGTCGTTACCATTGAACGGGTCAATGAGGTGAAGATGTGATGGCCTCCTACTCGTCAATCAGCAACCTTAGTCATAACTTCATAACCCAAGATGATTAGTTACGGCACGCACCCCCCCCCCACTTTTATCTCCCTTTTTAAACACCTTTCTGCCTGACAGTGGGCGAAGAAAGCCACCGCCGACATGTAAGATAGCGTGAACAAACATCCCGCCTTCTCTAGGACTCTTCTCCGGTGTGACGCTTTTTGCCGAATATAGAAGCGATGACGTAATCATTTGGGGGGGGGGCGCTGAGCGTCAACTCATGACGTCATTTTTCGTCATCGTTTCCCCCCTGTCCTATTATTAGACGTGATTAGTATTTGGAATTTCGCCAGCTACAGATCGGGGCTCTGTACTAATTTGCCTTACCCCTCCCCCACTCCACCACCGATATATACATACATTTGGTAACCTAATGGTGGAGTTTGAGATCGATTGAAATATAGAAATTACCCAATGTGTTGTCATGGTCCTGATTCACCAGCTTGTACCGTATCTAGGGTCGCAGCACGGTCATTGAAAAGCTGAGATGAGTAACTATAATAAATATTGAAAGGGAAGCATAAAAAAATGTAATTCCTGAAATGAAATTACCCGCTGCAGGTATGGGTTTGTGTGTGTGTGTGTGTGTGGGGGGGGTGATAATAATAGCGTATCGAAGACGGCAACCTCACATTTAGCCTACACGAGTTTATTAGGTCAGGGTCTAAATATAGCCACTGGGCCATGATCAATAAGTTGTTGTGTTGTTTCCTTATTTCTAATGAGAGTTGTGCTTATAGCGTGTTGTACAACCGCCAGAGTTACAGTGGTAATGTCAGGTGAGTTACCTCCCGTTCTACTACTAGCGTGCGGGGGAAAAATACGCAACTTTTTTTTATCCTCTATCCACATCAATATCACACGTTTTTTTTTGGGTCTGTTTTGTTGTATAAGTGACATGTTTATAGAAAATAGAATGGTTACTGATGAATTTGATATAAACATTGCCGATGCTAAACCAATCATTTCCCTTGTGGTGTAGTGTCTCGTTTTAAACTGGAAATGAATTTGTTTGTATTTTCATACAGGGACCGTTGTATAAACTTTTATTAAGATTCGGTTGTCATGTAAACATGTTGATGTTAAATTATTCGAATTCTATAGTTAGTTAAGAAACCATTCTATAAAATGGCACCTGCCATTAATTTAATTTTCTTTCACAGTGTCAGCCCTCCTCAAAATCAGTGAAGAACTTGCTCAGCTTATAAACTCAGATAACAGCAGGGTGACTTTATTAGCCCATGCCTATATTTGTACTTGAGTGATGTTGCGTTGATAAGGTTCATTTTTGTAATGAACGTCATTTATATGTCATACAGAATAGGACTGAGATGAAGCTTTTACATAAAATACAAGATACACACAAACGAATTGTGTGATCAAAACAATAAAATAAAGCTTTAATAATATATTAATACAACAGTAGACGTTTCGGCTAATGCCTTCATCAGTACACATAACTTAAGACAACTATTAAAATTAAATTAGCCAAACCATCTACTTCTGTGGTAGTCTATTATATTAATAAAGTTTTGATTTATTAGTTTCATCAATCAATTCGTTTGTGTAACTCAAAAATCCCCAATGGATTGTTATTTGACCAGGGGGGCCAATCAGCCACACACAGAAATTGTCCCAGTCATTGACTGGACTAATTGAAAGATTGATGTTTCGTTGACACCCGTCGGTCCGTGTACTCAAACATTTGCCCGTTCACGTTATCAATTCTTTACAATTTTAATTTTTTTTCTTTTAAAAAGTGGTTATTGTTTAAAAATTATTTTTTTTATCTCTCCCTTAATTTTTGTAAAAGTTTACCGTAATTCATAATATTGCTTTATTCATATTTTATAAATATTTGAAATAATCTATCTCTGTCCCCTCAGTTTTAATAACAATTATTATTATTATTAAATACCAAACAACAACCGTTAAAAGTGAGTTTATTGTTGACATCGTAACGCTAAGAACCCGTATGATGTAGGTTTAGTTATACCACGTTTAAAATCAGCACACATCACCCTGAAACCGGTGGCGGACTGGGCATTTGGGCAATGCCCGGTGGGCCTATTTTGTTCTATAGAATAATATGCACGTAGAAGACGAGTTGCTACCGTGGGCCTATATTAGTGAGAACGGCCGCCCTGTAAATAATATCTGGGCCGCTTTAAAGCTCCAGTCCGCCCCTGCCTGAAACTTATGAAATATCAAATTATTAATGGAAAGAATGAACAGGTTCTAAGACAGTTAAGACAGCTAAGACAGCTATTCCTCCCAAATGACTAACACACGAAGCCCCCGTCGTTCCCTTGCACTGAGCATGTCGACCATTCAACACCGACTTCCTGTATCTTGTCCGAATTACCGGTACATTGTACTCCGAAAAACGACGCAGTTGGTCGTGATCGCCGAGCACCTACCTATGCGTGTCCTATACCAAACCGGGGACTAAGAGGCACGCGGTGACGTATCATTTCCTCAAGGCGTCGGTCGGTTGGCTGGCGTGTGTGGTTAGTAATTGGGCGGTTTGTTGTTCCTATCAACCATGTCAATGTCACATGCTTTCTCGGGCCGTCAACGGTAATCTACGGGGCCTAGCACGGGGCTTCATGCCTCTTTGCACTCGTGTTAGAGCTCAAATCTCAGACGGAGAAAACGTTTTGAAGAACTAACTTGTTTCATCGCAGTGTTCTGGTGTTTAGCTAAATTATGTCGGGTCGTCAACAGTGGACTCGGAAACAAAACAAGCTAGTAACTGGCTTTCTTGCTACACCGTGGCGTAGAAAGGGAGGTACGGTACATCCCCACCCCTAGCTTTATTACAGTGGTCGAGGGCGGATAGCGGTGGTGCCCGCTGACAACTGTATAGTTTTTTTTGTCACGCAAGGGATGCCCCAAGTGTCAGCCCATGCCACGCAGATACAATATTAAATGTTTAAAAATTAAATTAATTATTTAAAAAATCACTACAATTTTTTAATTTATTGTAACATTTGTTTTGTGTTGTTGTTTGCGATGCTATAATAATGCATGCATGCCCATTCCGACTTACTAACACCGTCCCTTTCATAATCTTTTCTCAATGGTTTTTAGGACACATGTACCTGGATTCCATGTATATAAATACAATAGACACATGGCTAACTTGGCCATCAGTACGTGTTTCACTTGGCCATCAATACGTATCTAACTTGGCCATCAATACGTATCTAACTTGGCCATCAATACGTGTCTCATTTGGCCATCAGTACGCGTTTAACTTGGCCATCATTACGTATCTCACGTGGCCATCAGTACGTGTCTAACTTGGTCATCTACACTTGTCTAACCTGGCCACGTGGACACGCCTGACCTGACACCCCAAGATTGTTTTCGTGGACATGCTGTGTAAACATCTCGCATGTCAAGATAACCAGTCGTTCCCGGAAATTCCGGTTGGGTTAACACTCATCTAAATATAGACAGTGTCCCACCCCACCCCACCCACCCCCCAATTTACATCCCTGTCCATTCCCATCTTGGTCCCACTAATCCATATCCGCATGCAATGTCGTCACTGTTTGTTGTATAACCCATTAAAAAAGTGGACGCGGCAATGCGTGCGGAACTTCCCATCTATATGTAAGTACTTTGAGGACATACTATCATCACATAACGCACTTTACAATTTTAAGTATTCCTATTATTAAAGTGCTAACCGAATTTGGTTTAGTGCGCCCATTGAACAAATGCCACTCGTGCGTACCGAGAGCGATTATTTTTAATGATAAATATAACTGATATAAAACACTAGTCGCCAGGGAAAGGAAAGTCCTAGAAATATCCGGCTGTGCAGCGTACGCATGTATTGACTTCTCACAGTGTGTCACTGAGAATGGCAGCTGTGACGTCAGACAGATGAATCTCATGGAATATTACGTCGCTCCCCCCCCTCCCCCCGGTCCGTGATGGAGGCTGGAGATCGTTGCAAACTTATGGGATATTTGATGTGTGGATATCATACGTGGCCATTGACCATACCGGTACTATCTATCTGTACTCCCTTGATCATAACGGTAATATCTATCTGTACTCCCTTGATCATACCGGTAATATCTATCTGTACTCCCTAGATCATACCGGTAATATCTATCTGTACTCCCTTGATCATAACGGTAATATCTATCTGTACTCCCTTGATCATAACGGTAATATCTATATGTACTCCCTTGATCATATCGGTAATATCTATCTGTACTCCCTTGATCATTACGGTAATATCTATCTGTACTCCCTTGATCATAACGGTAATATCTATCTGTACTCCCTTGATCATACCGGTAATATCTATCTGTACTCCCTTGATCATACCGGTAATATCTATCTGTACTCCCTCGATCATACCGGTAATATTATCTGTACTCCCTTGATCATACCGGTAATATCTATCTGTACTCCCTTGATCATACCGGTAATATCTATCTGTTTCCCTTGATCATAACGGTAATATCTATATGTACTCCCTTGATCATACCGGTAATATATATCTGTACTCCCTTGATCATAACGGTAATATATATCTGTACTCCCTTGATCATAACGGTAATATATATCTGTACTCCCTTGATCATAACGGTAATATCTATCTGTACTCCCTTGATCATAACGGTAATATCTATCTGTACTCCCTTGATCATACCGGTAATATCTATCTGTACTCCCTTGATCATAACGGTAATATCTATCTGTACTCCCTTGATCATAACGGTAATATCTATCTGTACTCCCTTGATCATAACGGTAATATCTATCTGTACTCCCTTGATCATACCGGTAATATCTATCTGCACTCACACAGTTACATCTTTCTTATCTTATGATCTCACCACCCACCTACCCCTACCCCCCCCTTTTTTTTACTGCGCCTTTCATTTCGCTGAGGTCGTTCATATTTCTGCGACTGTTATCAAGTTATACGCTATCCCTCGATCATACTCTGCTCCAACCCCTCTCACATTTCGGCGCCCCTCCTTTAGATGTCGGCACAGTTCTGGTTGATTTCAGTAGCACACTTCTCGTTGATTTCAGTAGCATACTCTCGTTGATTTCAGTAGCACACTTCTTGTTGATTTCAGTAGCATACTTCTCGTTGATTTAAGTAGCATACTTCTCCGTTGATTTCAGTAGCACACTTCTCGTTGATTTTCGACATCTCTCCTTATCGTTCTAGTATCAAACCCTCTGCTACAGTACGTTTTAGTCTTTGGGGGATGCTGCCGTCGTATGCCATTTTCACCTGGATTCTCCGCTGCGTGACGTCACACGTGTACCCTGGCCTGGAATGGATCCCGTGACGTGTGGAACATATCATCAAACTGCACTTTGCACCTCCGCCACGTGCAGTCGCTCGATGGCGAGTCATTAGAAAGCCACACGTCATGTGTCGACTTAATTCAGGGAATCTTGTATTGTGGAGGCCACACCGAGGGGGGCATTCACTCGTGGTCGTGTGTCTCCGACACCTCGTTTAATGAGTCCCGGATCCTCTTGGCCTTGAAGGCCGGGGGAGGGGGTGGGTGTTCGGCTTTCGTGTCCACTCTAATCACTCGTCTCTGTGTGGTCGGCACCTCAAGCTGTACGCTGACCTATCGAGTGTGCTTGCTATTGGGGCTTGTCTGGGAATAGCTCGTCTTTACTCTAGACTCTAGATTAATATTTAATGAATACGTTACCACAAGATTTGCGAATACTCAGCAGATAAACTAACAACTGAAGTGAATCAGTGCCGACATTTCGACACATTAAATGTCAACCAGTCATGGTTGTCTATACTATTCTATATTATTCTATACTATTCTATATTGTCATATACTATTCAGAATCGAATAACAAAATTGCACAACTCTCACGTAAAGGTTGGTGACTTTGATCTCCACTCATATCCTCTCGTATAAGAATAAAACATTGTATTTATTGGGGATTGGGGGGAAGGAAACGCTCCGATTTCAGGGAGAATCATTTTTAAGGCGTGAATGTTGGGGCAGGGTATTTGTGCATTGAATATAAAAGTTAGACTGAAGACTTTTTATTGGCCGTCATAGTGAAGATAAAATCAGTACAACATAGATTACAGGTTCACTGTCCTGTTTGTAGAACATTTTCTCTTTTTTCCCCCTCCCATTGCAACATGTTTGTATTGAAATCATACTTGTGAATGTTCATTCTCTTTTGGGTTGAGCCGTTAGGCTCTTAGAACCCGGTTCATTTTATCGCATGCGAGCCTCATCAAGCGGTCATCGCCATAGAGGTACTCCTCTGTAGGTACCGGGACTTCTCCTTCCTATTCCCCGCACAGCTCGGGGCGCTCTTCGATTCATACAAACAGGTTCCACTTACTCAAATATGTGTAGTGTAGCGCAACCTACATTCATCGATTATTTATTCATTTCTAGTTCAACGTTGGAAGAATTGAAAGTTCGTTCGTTGGGGCAGATTTATCGTTTAAATGAAAGGTCTATCGCAAACTATGTATTTAATACCAGATAAATCATGTAGTGAAAGCAATACAAACAAAGCAAAAATGGGATAACAAATACATGGAAAGCCACACAGGCATCAACGACAGTCAAAAGTGGAACTGTTTTATAGATACAAGCAAGTCAATAACACATACAATAAAGTGTCATATCAACAGAGGCGAATAAATAACAAACAATTTGAAGTGTCATATACTTATACATAAGGGCAAACCAATAACAATCAAAATAAAGTTCCATATTTATACAGGCAATCAATAGCAGTCAAAATCAAAGATTCAAATCAATACAGGCTAATAGATAATATTCAGAGAATCATATCAGTACAGGTAAATACCGGTAATAAAGATGCAAAGTAATTAGTTGTATATTTATAGTTTCTCTCAGTTTAATTTCATGAGCATTAAACGGATAGGGAATTTCCGCAGGTCTACACCATATCTATTGATTTTATAGGGGTTGTCATTATAAAAAGGAAGTCTAATAATATAATCTATTTATAACTCGATCACTGCCGGAGGTGCCGAGGGGACAATTAGTTAATATTTGTTCATTACTATTACAGGGAATGGGCTCATGGAAATTGTTCAAAACCTTAATTTTTTTAACTTTACATAAAATATGACTACATTATTTTATTATGAGGTTATATTACGTATTATAGTACATTATGTGAAATAGAACGTCCTTGAGAGTGTGAATTATGTAAATGAATCAGTGACTCTACTCTGATTCATTCGCCCGTTCGTCCGTGAATTTTATTCATTCCTACTATTTACTACTAATACTAATGATTAATGATGTCATTATAATTTAAGTCATAATCTTAGTATTAGTTTATTAATAATAAATTTTAATACTAAGGTATATATTTTTATTAGGACCAAGGAAAACAATATTAAAATAAATAACGTTAATACGCAGGTTTACTATTGCTAGGGCTAGTGTTTACGACTATCGAACGACCGCTTACACTCGTCTTTAAAAATGTTTAGGCTTATTTAGTTAAGTTTTTTAAGTCTTCGGCATTTTAATAATTTATTCAGCTGCAAAACTAAATGTAAAGAAATATTTTTTGCACAAAAAGTTGCACCTAGAAGATCGTTTTTAGTGAGATCAGTGTATCAACACACACTGTTGTACCGGATATTTCAGAAAAGTTTGACCCCAATCTAAAAATAGGAAAATGACCGAATGGATTATAACGTTTTCCGCCTTAGAAATGACAAGCCCTATAAGTACTTCTTTTGAATGTTATTTATGTCATAATTAGCCATGAATGAGAAATTCGGTTTCAAGTTGCCACATGGGACCCAACACACCACGTGTTTTATACTCGCTTTTCCTTTTGAAATAAATTAGCTTTTTTTAAAAAGAAGTCTAATATTTGTCCTTGAAATGTTTTTTTGATATTTTTAGCCCCCCCCACCCCCCCCCCACACACACACTAGTTAAAAAATTGTGCCGTTTTCAAGTTCGCAACATAGCTCATACCACGTGACTTCAACCTAGCTCATACCACGTGACTTGACCAATAACTTGTTCATCAAATCTATTACTTGACGTGACTGCACATGGAGAAATGGTGGAAAACCTATAATAAATCTGTAAATGAAAATTTCCCCGCCGTTAAGTTGATCCGTCACCAAGCGTAGATTGATTCTCGCCAGCGAGCTTTTACCCGGGCCATTTAGGGTACGGCACATTAAACTGCGCTTTGTCTCCCTCATTGGCTGATGGCGATCTTGTAAATTGTCCAGTGTTTTCAATAACCCACTTTTATTAGGAAGTCTCGTGTCAAAGTGAAAGTCATTGATTTTGTTTGTCCTTGTTCTACCACTGACATTCTTGTTTACTGGTAAGGAAAACAGTGCGCTGCAATGGCGTAGGCAAGGCGGGGATGATCCTGTGTTTTATCTATGATATATTTGCGCATATGTGGCCAATCTCAAAGACTTAATATTTTCTTGAGGTAAAAAAAGGGGGGGGGGCGGAGGTGGCCGCAAAATCCTGGTCCGCCTCTGTCAAGATTATCATTAGCTATGCCCTTGGTGCGGTGCAAGTCCGATGTATTCGGACCACACGAGTCGATCCGGTAGGTCTCCTAATCCTAGGATCCCCACAACTTGCCACAACTAAACAATAATTGGTTACATTCCGGGAATACCCGGTAGTTTTACCGCGTCCCACGTTCTCAAGAGCAATTTGAACTGAGCCGAGAGGAGGAACCGTAGCTATTGACGCTGGCTTGCCGATGACGTCAAGTGGTTGACTTTATACGGCATTAGCTCTGTGTCCTTCTGCTCTGCTCACGAAGAGTCAGTTGTCCAAATAAAATGATGAACTTAACTTTTAAATCGTTGCCGCCTTTTTTAAAGCTTTATTTTGAGTTTCAAAGGGAGATGAAGTATTGTTTTTTTTAGCAATTGAGATGTCCAAGTAATGTTAGCATTGCTGCTGGAAGATATTTTAAGACAGCCGCGACCTTATTAACTCCTGGTGTTGTCTTGTTTGATCCCACTGATCACCAATAGCTATTTTATGCTGAATAACAAAAATAAAGTAAAGTGTGTTTAAAGTGGTAATTTGAAGTAAAATTTAACAACAAAAAGAAGAAAAAAAGGGAGGAAAAACATCACCATATATTGCCCATACGGAACAATAGAGTTATGGCTTGACGAAATTTAAACATCACCAAGTCCCATCAATGGTCCAGTCTCATCTATGGTTCGTCCCATCTATGGTCCAGTCCCATCTATGGTTCGTCCCATCTATGAGTCAGTCCCAACTATGGTCCAGACTCATATATGGTCCAGTCTCATCTATGGTTCGTCCCATCTATGGTCCAGTCCCATCTATGGTTCGTCCCATCTATGAGTCAGTCCCAACTATGGTCCAGACTCATATATGGTCCAGTCCCATCTATGGTTCGTCCCATCTATTAGTCAGCCCCAACTATGGTCCTGTCCCATCTATGGTTCCTCCTAGCTATGGCTCTCTATGGGTCCGTCCCATCTATAGTTCAATCCCAGGTTTTGTTCAGCCCCCATCTATTGTTCGTAAACAACTATTCGATAAGGACGGAAAGGATCCCGACTTATTGGCCGATAGATGAATATTCCCATTTGCTTTGATGCTAAATGGAATCACGAGTTCTATAGCTTTATGTGTGCTTATTTTAGTACATTTTCTTACAAATAACTAATTTAGAGATAAAGGTCTATTAATTGCAGTATTGTTGTCATTTAGCGTTAAAATAGCTTTCCCTTGAGGCATGGTTGCATTAGGGCGTGGCCACGTTGGGGTGTGGCTAAAGGCATGTGTAATTCGGCTGTTAAAAATTGTTGGAAAATGTGCTACCAACAAATGCGATACACAACAAACTAGCATTTCTATGAGACATGCACATTTTAAATGCCATGTAATTATTTTAAGTGTGTTTTTTCCGTGAAACATGCGGCAATATTTCTCTGATGTAACAAGAATGTTTCCAGCCTCGCCCTGGCGACACTCGACTATCAGTAGATAATAGACTGTCGCTCTGACGATACTAGACTTGTATATCCAACAAGACTGTCGTTCTGACCACACTAGACTATCAGTAGATCCAACAAGACCGTCGTAAATTCAGTAAGTTGTCTCCCCCACCCCACCACGTCACAGCCCTGATATAGATATTCACATGAAAGCTCCGAGGAGAGTTGCGCGTCACAAATAAAAACATTGATTTCCATTTAGAGACTCAGGAACATTGTCACGATGTGAGTTGGGGGGGGGGTGGTTTGGCATGCTACGGTGAATCATACCCTGCTGATGGCACGAGTTATTGTAAGGAACAAGTCTTGCTAATTTACTGGTGGTAGATGGCCAGTGGTGTGATGGGTTTGTGGCTGGCAGTTGGTGTGGGTGTGGTGGCGGCCACACGCATCAGTCTGAGAGTGAACAGTCCTTCTGGTGGGACCAACAGGTAACGTGGATGTCAATGTGCCGCTGACTGTCACGTGGGATTATTGGCGGAGCTTAAGAAAACAGGTGGAGTAGTCTAATTAGCCTGCATGTTGTGGGGTCAGTTGCTAGAATATTTCATTATTATAGTTTTATTGATTTCTTACTTCTGTAGGTTGATCATTGATAGATAATGTGCTCATGTGTACTTCTAAGATAGTGTACGGCTAAAACTCGTAAAATTTTCCACCCATTAAAAACTCAACCAAGACAAAGAAAAATGAAATCACCTGTCTTGTCATCTTGGTTATTCCGCAAAACTTTCCTAACGGAGTCACTTCTTTATTCATTTCGTATAACCGATCATTACCCATGCGGTACATTGCTAGACGGCGCCACTCCTGTCTACTGAAATTACCCCCTCCCCCCCCCTCTCTCTCTCTCTTTACGTGTCTCCATTCTCTCATCCATGTTTCTCTTGGTTTATGGGATTCAACCCCGCGCGCGCAAACACAAAAAGTTGGGATTATTTTTATCTGCGGAAGATGAGAAATTTTTAAGGATGAACAACGTGGCGCCGTTATCACTCTGCGTCACGTGTAGGGGATGAGTTTTGTGTGTGTCCCCCACAGCTCACACGACGGTGGCCAAACGCTGGCAGCTGTCCGTGTTTGAGCGTTTGGACGACTCGCTGACCATCGGCCATCGCGATTACCCTATATATCGTATCAACCCAATAATCTTCGGAAAAAAAATATATTTAGTAACCGGTGAAACAAAATAAAATGAGTAATAACCCAATTTCCAATTCGACCATAAATGTAATGGTAGTTTACTTGGAAGCCGATTATTTCCTTTGATATGGGCTCCCACGTTAACTACCAATACCTATTTATAATTTTATAGTGTAATGTCTGTAAGGCTCAGTTTCTTTGATTTGCTCACAGCCAAACAGCGGTAAGCCTCCGATGATAGAATGCATTGAAAGTATCAGTAGGTTGTCGCCCCGAGTTTATCACAGATAATCCCGTGTTCCAACGGCCGCGCTAATCGTAAATTCATCAACTAAAACAACCTGTCAATCACTAGTATTTTCTATGAGTGACCCTGACTAAAACAAATGCATCAAAGCTGGGGCTAAACTCTTAAACAACTTTTAAAACAGAAATCCATGTTTTTAATTTTATTTCCCATATAATAGAAAATATAAATTATTATTTAGTATGGTAGCCTAAATCAAATTTGTAAACGTTTTCCCCTAATTTTATTCATTGTTGATTACCTACGTCATTTGGGGTTATTTCGAGGCAAGGCTGCAGGGGAAATTAATGCCGCTTAAAATATACCACCGTACTTCGTTCTTATTCGTCATTGCCCGCCGCAATGAATGGGTGGGAAATTACCCCGTGGCAATTAAGTATGATCAATGTCGCAAGCGGCTAGTTGTGACTAAACACTGAATGCCCAGAGTTGATGATTCGGTGCAGTAGCCTGCCAGCACGGGCCCGCGACACTGATTTAAAGATGAGTTGTACGACTGTTGTTTTTGTAAACTTGTAACATCATCTCAAGGAAATGTGTCCTTGAATCTTACTTTGATGAAGTGGCCATGGGTCATCGTTTTCTTTTGTAGAAATGCAGAATTGATGGTTTTTCTTAGATTTTTGTTCATGTCTTCCAGGAAATTAAAATTACCTCCATGCACTTGCGTCACTTGAGGAACAGAATTCTTTCAATATCGTTTTTATTTCACATCTGAAGGGACGTTGTTCACTGTAATCATTTTTTGGCGAAATGTGAACGCGTGCAGCGCGACTAGTGATTTCTAATGACCACACGTTGTATTTTATCAAAATGTTTTTGACAGATTAGATATCTATTTTTAATTTTTAAAAAACAACAAATAATTTTTGTTTTCGAAAATTTTTGATACTTGAGCCACGGAGCTGTGAACTTTGGCTAAAGTATTCTTGAAATGTTGATAAGGGGTCGTCTAAAGTTTATAAAGAGGTCGTCAAATGTTTCTAAAGAGGCCGTGAAATGTTGCTAAAGGGTCATGAAATGTTGATAAAGGTTCATGAAATGTTGCTAAAGGGTCATGAAATGTTGCTGAAGGTTCATGAAATGTTGCTGTAGGTTCATGAAATGTTGCTAGACTTGCTGTGTTGCTGTAACATGTGGAATAGCGTGTGACGACCAGGTGTCATCTTGTCTGTGGGTGGTTGGTGTATTGCGCAGTTCTAGCCACCGAGCGTTGTAATGACTCTGGTGATGAGGGCGTGGGGGCGGCATCAGCACAGCGTTACAATGTGATGGATGACTTGTGTGAACTGAGTGAGTAGTCTCTACCGTTACCATTGCATGGTACGGGCATTGGTTGCTTTGTCACGCGGTGGGGATCTTTATCCAAGTCGGTGATCTTCCACGTGCTTTTAGTGGTGCTATTTGCCGAGTCTGGGACGCGAAGTTGCAACGAAGACGCCAACAATTCACACGCTCGGGGAAAGTCGGAAGTTTATGACGATCTTCAGGTCTCTCTCGGGAATACTCGAAGCTCTCTATAGTATCTTGAAATTTGTGTAGTTAAGTTTCTAAAAGTATAGGATTGTGTATTGGATCTTGTGTTAGTTATACAGAATTGGGATGAAATGATCTTGTCATTGGTGAGTTATATGTAGCTGGTCTCTCTACTACAATGACAGGATTTGGTGATTTGCTGACACCAATAAGTGACCAAGGCCATTAGTGCTCGTTTCTACGTCAAAGCTATACGGTCTTATTTCCCGGAGCATTTCTAGAACAGTCTTAAATAGCCCGCGTCATATCTACCGTCTTTTACTGTGTTATATCTATATCATTAAACCCTGCGTCATGCATATCTAGTCATATACCCTGTGTCATATCTTTAGTCTTCAGTATTATATCCTGCGTCATGGTTATATAATCTGTCTCATATCTATAGAACTACAGTCATATGGCCTGCGTCATATCTACAGTCTTATACGCTGCGTCTCTAAACATTCGGTATGGTTGCCTTACTAACGACTCTTCATTGGAACCATACAGACTTAACAATCGCTGTCTACCCCTCCGCTCCATCTCCCTATGTTAAATTGACAATTGTGTTCGTTCTTGTTCCCCCATATTTCAAAAATCGTTCCAGTTTAATTAACCGATGATATATTTTATCTCAAAGTGATCGACTTTGAACGCCCAGCTTGTTCTCCCCAAACACCTTATCTATCGAATTAGGTGTTCGTTCTTTGAGGCCCGGCCCAACGTTCTCCCACAGAGCACGTTCAGTGAGGTCCATGAATCACCGGGAATCGATGTAGCGATGATTTATCACCCCAACCAACTTGTGACGCATGCTCGTTTCTTTCTATTGTCATTGACAACAATGGGAGTTTTGACCGTATATTCTGTTCAATCTCCCTTTACATCTATAGATTATTTCATTTAGAACGCGCTATCGCAATTTGTCTTAAAATATGGTACATTGCTGTGACATAGGGCTTTGTTGATTACGATTCAGACAGGTGATGTCATTAAGTCGGGGTGCTAAAACCTGTTCCTGTGTGTCTTTTGTTGACCAAACTGTTTGATTAAGTCTTGTAAGTTTTGTCACAAAATATTAACACCGAGTTTCAATAAAACTCCACCTACTTCGTCGTTTTGACAATTGACGAATTAGATTCTCGGTTTACTGCTCTGTCTAAAACATTTGCCTTATTTAGTGAAAAATAGTAATAGAATATTAACACATTTGAATCGTCCACAGTTATATATGATGGAACATATTAACACCCAGGAGATCTTAATCGCTATCTAGGCCAGGGGTGGCCAGACCTTTAGTAACTGAGAGCCATTTTAAAATATTTTAAAAAAATATCGAGAGCCGTATTGAAGCACTAAGGGTTTATTTAACATAGCTTGGAAATCTTCCAGTAATCTTTGCAACATATCTTGCGTAAATTGCACGCGAACGACAATGTGAAAACAGAAGAGCCGCATTGCGAGCCGCAGTTTGGCCACCGTTGATCTAGCTAGATGTAGTGTGTTTCTATTTATAAATTTTAAATCTTTAAATATTTGTTAATTATATAAATAATATTTCTTCAACATACGGTTAGGGTGTAAACAACTGAAATGTCTAAATCATTATATTTGAATTAAACATATTTAAAAAAAAACATCACTAAAGCAATTTTTCATTGCTATTGGAGTCGTGAACCATATTTCTTCCATGCGGCTCTCAACCATTTTAAACATTATTAAAATGGCTCTCAGTTACTACAGGTCTGGCCACCCCCTTATCTAGACATTAGAAACATCTTCGTCCCGATTGTCATCAGTTTATTAGTCACTTCTAACGTCAACTATTACTTCATTCATAATATACAAAAGTCTTGCTATTTACCAAACTTTTAAATGACCAACTTTAAAAATATTCCGAAATGAGGTATTACAATTTTGAAAAAATAGAGATTAAAAGAGTTACATTTTCTTTTATCTTTCTCTCTCGCCAGATGTTCTTTGATGTCAACAAAATATTTGGAAAGAGTAAACCCGAGTCACGCAGCAGCCCATCGACCCCAACTTGTAAGACGCCACCCTTGACTCGGGCACCATGGGGCGCCTCATTCAGCTGACGCCAGGCGACAAGTGGAAGCACAGGTGGATGTGAGCCCGCTCCCGCCACCCCTCCCTCCCCCCGAACCCAAGCTGGTAGTGCCCAAGGGATGTACCTCATGGCTGCGGTGCCTTTGTATGGAAGCAGCAGTAGCAGCAGGCAGGGTTGCGGCCGCCGGTCCGCCGCCGGCGGCGGTCCTGGTGGTCCGGAGTGCAGGTCGAGCAACACGGCAGGGGGCAGTAACTGTGGCACGACGGTGGATTTCGAGCTGCTGGAGATTGACGAGAACGACAACAGCTTTCCCTGGGGTCTCATCCACCACAACGAGCTGGCCCACATGCTCAACAACGGGCTGGGGAAGGTGAGTGGTTTGGTTTTTAGAAAAGCTGGAGTCTAAACACATCTGCTGTCAGCTAGGCTTTGGTTGTCGTTGGGGGGGTGGCGTCAATGTATGAATGGTCATCAAATTTAGGGATTTCTACATCACACTTTTGGGAGTTGTAGCTGTAATAATTGGTGGTAGGTCTAATCATGACCACTGGTCCATTCATAGCCAGATGGTCTAATCATGGCCACTGGTCCATTCATGGCCGGCCGGATGGTCTTATTATGGGCCACTGGTCCATTCATAGCCAGGTGGTCTAATCATGGCTACTGGTCCATTCATAGCCAGGTGGTCTAATCATGGCCACTGGTCCATTCATAGCCAGGTGGTCTAATCATGGCCACTGTTCCATTCATAGCCAGGTGGTCTAATCATGGCCACTGGTCCATTCATGGCCAGATGGTCTAATCTTGGGACACTGGTCCATTTATGGCCAGAGGCTCTTATAGTGTCAAGATGGTCTTTTACATGGCTAACTGGCATAATCAAAGCATATTATAGTCACATTCATATAAGTAAAATATTTCTTTTGAAACATTCATTACTTTGCGCTTTTTGAAATGTGCCTAAAATGTATCATGGTGAAAAAAATAAAGCTTGACTGTGGATCAGTGAAATGATATGGACCAATCGATTTGAAGTATTAAGATCGATTAGGGAGTTTCCGGTCTCTAGTCAGATAAAATCAACAGCCGTGACATTTTCCCTGCCTCCCACCCCCTCCCCCCACGCCCAAGGGTCTTCTTCTCTGGTGCCAGAGTTTACTTAAGTGATCATTCCCAACCACTTCCGCCCGGCTTGTCATCCAGTCACAACTTGGGACACAAAACCGTTACTTTTATTTGCCCAATCAGAACCTGCTTCTCAGAGGCGCGTCGAGGCGATTTCTATCGAACATCATCTCTTGCCTGAGACCAAGGCCTACTCTCTCTGACACGAGACCTACTCTCCCTGACATGAGGCCTACTCTCCCTGACGAGAGGCCTACTCTCTCTGACACGAGACCTACTCTCTCTGATACGAGGCCTACTCTCTCTGACATGAGACCTACTCTCCCTGACACGAGACCTACTCTCTCTGACACGAGGCCTACTCTCTCTGACACGAGGCCTACTCTCTCTGACACGAGACCTACTCTCTCTGACACGAGACCTACTCTCTCTGACACGAGACCTACTCTCCATGACAGGAGACCTACTCTCCCTGACAAGAGACTTACTCTCCCTCACACGAGACCTACTCTCTCTGACACGAGACCTACTCTCTCTGACACGAGGCCTTCTCTCTCTGACGACAGGAGACCTACTCTCTCTGACACGAGGCCTACTCTCTCTGACGAGAGGCCTACTCTCTCTGACGAGAGGCCTACTCTCTCTGACGAGAGGCCTACTCTCTCTGACGAGAGGCCTACTCTCTCTGACGAGAGGCCTACTCTCTCTGACGAGAGGCCTACTCTCTCTGACGAGAGGCCTACTCTCTCTGACGAGAGGCCTACTCTCTCTGACGAGAGGCCTACTCTCTCTGACAAAAAGGCATATTCACTCTGACACATTAAGTCTATTCCCTCTGACCCATGAAGTCTATTCACACTGACACTTGAAGTCTATTCACTCTGACACATGAAGTCTATTCACACTGACACATGAAGTCCATTCTTCTTTACACAGAGGCCTATTCTCCCTCACAAAACTTGAACTTATTTAGTTGTCTGACTGTTTGTCTCCACCGATCTTCTGCCCCAGATTTCTGTTGTTGGTTGTTGCAATAGTCGCAGTTAGTGAGGCACAGTAGCGATTTTTCTAGACTGTGTAGTGCCCCTTGAAGTACATGTACCTTGAAAAGAATCAAGTCTAAATGTTCAGATAAGAAATTATCAAACTGAATGCATTAGGATGCTGAAAAAAGACATGGGATTCGGAATCTAAGTGTTATGTGTTTGTTTGATCACCTGTTCTTTTTTTAAAAGTTCCTAAAAATAGTACCTAGATCTAGATCCATTTTGTACTGGTTATCTGCTAGTATGAGACTTGAAAACATTTATTATTGGTATCTCTTCGTTTCATTAAACCGTTTCTCACAAGAGCCCGTCATTAACTCCCTCATGTAACAATGAATCAGCTAGGTTCATGCTGACCTCATCAATTTGAGCGTGTCATGTATGTGTCAACACATCACCTGGACATCGTACCATTCTGGCTTCGTCATCGTTAACACTATTGGACACGTCTGGTGATGCTTTCACTGGAACACGTGGTCTATTTGTTCGACCCCCGGTTGTCCTTGGGCTTGCTAATGAGTTGGGATACAGCGCTAAAGCCCCACTCGCCATCTGCTCCAATCAAAGGACATCTCTACTCGTGGCGAATCGTGTACTTGACACGTTCAATGCCTCTAATTTTGACCAGGCTTGGGGCTCGAAGGGCCTGAAATACATCACCCTTCTTTTGGCAGTTCCCCGTTTAAACACTTCATCACTATAGTGTATGTCTTCACATGACTTCAGAAAACACGACATCTCAAGTTGGCGAAATTTGGGGAATCAAATGCGTGGGAAGGTACAGTTTTGACTAGCGGTGTCTAGACGAGAAAGAGATAAGACCTCTGAGAACCTAAGTAATTTGACACAAGAAGGCGACGTGACCAAGAGGTAAGACCTCTGAGAACCCAAGTAATAAGACCTTATAAGGGGACGTGACCGAGAGATAAGACCTCTGGGAACCTAAGCAATGAGACCTAATAAGGGGACGTGACCAAGAGATAAGACCTCTGGGAACCTAAGTAATAAGACCTTATAAGGGGACTTGACCAAGAGATAAGACCTCTGAGAACCCAAGTAATGAGACCTAATAAGGGGACGTGACCAAGAGATAAGACCTCTGGGAACCTAAGTAATGAGACCTAATAAGGGGACGTGACCAAGAGATAAGGCCTCTGGGAACCTAAGTAATGAGACCTAATAAGGGGACGTGACCAAAGGTTGCCAACCAGATTGGACTTTTCTTCTATAAAAAATGAGACCACGCCTGTCCCCTAATAACAGACACTGATACTTCCTTTGGCAGGAAACGATGGGATTTTTCTGACAGCTCTATTTCCCTCTCGGGGGCCCTCGTCATTCGCCCCCATTAAGCCGAGCTTATTGCTCTTCGCGAGGAGGCCCCCCAATGTCTTGGGCGATCAGACGTAACGTGTCCTGTTGATTGTGCCGTTTCCTGTGTCCAGGAGCTGGTCAGATGGCTGGTCAGCTGTTTCCCTACTGCCATATATATATATATATATATATATATATATATATATATATTAAAGGACAAATTTCATAAAAATTAATAAAATATGCGAGTCAATATGTAAATGTAGGTATATTGAGAAGGAAGTATCTTATCAGCTATTTGTTAATTCTTCGTTAATTTAAGACAGCTTATTGGACTTGAAAAAGGAAAAACAATTTCGTAATTTTACTATGCTAACAATTTTGAGAACATAGTGATTCGACTATATTTATGCTTCAAAACATTGTTCCGTTAAAATGTAATCTAAAAATAGAACATTACTCATTGAGCTATGGCGTTTTCCGGTTTTATAAATGACAAACCCTATTCAATTGGCCAATGAGTCGAACTCTACGTTGAACCAAAGTACAGTGTGTATTATCTATACATATACCGATACCCTGGGGCAATGGATTAGCATTCAGGGGGCACAAAGATGCGGGGCACAACTGATCCAACTTGATTGCAGGGTAGGGGTGGGGACTCAACCACTAAGTGATGATTCCAAAAGCCACAATAAATCTCTGTTCATTTAGATCTCCGTATACCTGCGATTCTAACACAGCCTTATAAGAGCACTCCTCCCTCGCAGCACTATTTTCTAAACGACGGCCCTTTAAATGCTCCTAATGTCTGAATACTCAGCCCCCCCCCTTTCCACCCTAACACTAGTCTCTACTGATATCCCATACCCAGTAACACTCCATTTTCGCGCACGCACAGGCATGCACACGCACACAGGCGCACACGCACACTCATAGCAGTAACGATCGTTTACGCCGATCACATCACACTCGATAACTTCCCATCTCCCATCGATTGCTTGCTCAGTGTCCGAAAATTTCCCACCTCACTCGCGCCCCACTCTGTCATCGCTTCACCGTGAGAACTTTCGCCGTTGTTGTGGCTGCTCTCCGGCCGCTGAGCGGACATGCTGGAACAGACGGCAGACGCCGCGTCGCACGTCCTGAGTCATCTGGGCAGAAGTCGTCGACCTACCGTCAAATTTTAGAAGTTCCAAAAACATTTTTTTTTAAAATTTAAAATCGAGACGAATACTTATTTCAGCAGCAGCCAAATTGCCAATTAAAACAAAAGGCAGTTAGTGACATCGATCTGTCGTCATTAAAGTTTCCAGTTGAACTAAATAAATAATTGTCACACCAATACGTCATCGTTAAACAAGGTCGCTCGGACACGTTCAGAGAACGATGTCTATATAAAATATTGTAAAAACTGAGTAAGACATGAAAACTAAGTGTCGTCGTTTTACTCAACAGGACAACTCATGTATGCGTAACTCGTTACAGGTGGTAGCTTCCCCGTGACAACTGTCACAGTACACCATACCACCATGACAACTGTCAACATTACACCATACCCCCATGACAACTGTCACAGTACACCATACCCCCATGACAATTGTCACAGTACACCATACCACCATGACAACTGTCACATTACACCATACCACCATGACAACTGTCACATTACACCATACCACCATGACAACTGTCACATTACACCATACCACCATGACAACTGTCACATTACACCATACCCCCATGACAACTGTCACAGTACACCATACCCCCATGACAACTGTCACAGTACATCATACCCCCATGACAATTGTCACAGTGCACCATGCCACCATGACAACTGTCACATTACACCATGACAACTGTCACATTACACCATACCCCCATGACAACTGTCACAGTACACCATACCCCCATGACAACTGTCACATTACACCCTACCCAATGACAACTGTAACAGTAGGTAACCTACTCCATGACAACTGCCATATGTAATCTCACGATACCCCATTACAACACAACTCCCCATATGTATAACACTCACACGCAGCTGCAGGTCACCACTCGCACGGCCCTCTGTCACGTTGAGGAACCTCCAACACGACCGTTGTCACGTCAGTTCCCCCACAATATTGGTCACGCCAGATCACGCTACCCTTAACCCCTATTAATACGAAGTCGACCCCACACCAGACCATTGTCAACAGGTGTGGTTCCAGTGGAGACAACAACACGTGACGTCTTCTAACGTCATGCATACATTCGTCCCCGCAGCCCTAGGACGTACTGTTTTGCCGATCGATATCTGTAATATTAATATTAAAGTCGGTTTCAATACATGCGACTAATTTTGAACGACATACGATCACCAGTGTTACATGTTACTTTAGGGACCACAAAGAGGCCATACAAAATATGGGGTAGGGGGAAAATCTGGGGGAAAATGTGTCAGGGAAAAAGGGGATGAGGGGGGTGTTCGTCAGTAGCGGAGTTGTGACGAAGGCAATAGCCCAGTTTCTAGGGTGACTCATCCTCGGCTTGGATTACTGTAAACACGAGTTTTCACTGGCGTGCTCATTTGCTACTGTAAAACTTCTGCTTCGTTTGGACGTCAAATAATGTACGATTTTTTAAAATATTTGGTTGCTTTTTTTTTCCGATGGGGGCCGGGGCATTGTCGTGATTAATAACTTTGGTTGGCCGACATCGGGTTGGCAACGCTAACAATAATGGCATATTATTAATGGCGTATTTCTCGTTGAGCAAATAATTGCAGTCTAGTGACCTGGGGATAAATGGGGTTGTCGGTGACTCTTCATCATTAAACCGTGGAGACAGTTGTTTGAAGTTATGGACATGAGGCTAACGTCGAGTTGGCTTCTCAAGACACCCTACGGAGATATGTTGTCATCAATTAAATCTCATAGTGATAATTGAAATAGTTAGATTCCATCGTTCCATTAGAGTTAACTAAAGGCCATGTTCTAATCACGGTAACCCCATTGGTCAATTTACGTTTGGCACAAATCCCATATTTCATTCCCTATCACTTTAATCCCATTCTTCTATTATCCAGGATGACCTGAATCCCATTCTTGTATTACCCAGGATGACCTGAATCCCATTGTTCTATTATCCAGGATGATCTGAATCCCCTTGTTCCATGTACGCAGAGTTCCCCGTCTTATTATACGCCATGAAATACACCTACAACTGAATGGCCAACCGTCACGTGGTTGTTGATGGTTAGGTTGAGTGTTGTGGAAATAACAACTAGTCGATACCAAGGACGCGAGCAGCTGTCAACGCAACAGCTGTTGCTGTAGTATACTAGTAACTGGGGATTCGATTACTTCCAAATATTGACTGCTCTAAATTGTGGGGTGAGACGAGTGTTAGTGTTAAGTTTGGGTTGGCAAACATAAAATAGGGAAAAGGGGGGGGGGAGAAAATCTGACTGATTTTTTTTTAAATTGTCTAAAAGCATGTAATGGTCTAAAAGCGTGTAATGAGTTTTATTTAGCCTCCTGGGTTATTGCGGGTCTACTGATTGACTTGTGTACAGGAGGTACTGTTAACTTTATTATAAGGGTTTGTGGGGGAAAATTCGTTTATAACATTGCAACTTTCAGTGCATTTGTCACAAGAAGGACACATGAGCCATATCTAATTATCTTAATATTATTGTTTACGACACTTTGGCTACCCATAAGATGAAACGACTTTAAATAAGACTAAAAATAATCCAAGACATAAGTTTATGTCATCAACCCTGACAGTTTATTTGAGAGGGCCCCCGTCCTACAAAGTTGGGGGGACCACTGACCACTCAGAGTGCGAAGCATGAGTCATAAGTTTGTGAATGGGTTTATTCTCCAATTGATGACACTTGTATGCAGACGATAAGATGAACTTTGGCAAACGGCGGTGATACAAGTATGTGTCTTAGCATGTCACGCGCGGCTGCTACCTGTGCGGGGCTGGTGATGAAAAAAAATAAATAAATGAAAAGACACGTTTTAAAGTCGGTCTTGTTTCTTCTTTTAAAGGCTAATTGAAACAACCAACCGCCCCAGGCCACAAACACAAATCGTGTAAACGGTTGTAGGTGAGGTGGTATGATTTGGATATATAGGGATTAATAGCAATAGAAGTTATTATATGTATTCAGAACAGTTGACTATAAATTTAAGGAAATGTTATTGTTTGTGTGGGGGAGGGGAGGTATACGGTGTGTACGGGGGGGGGAGGTATACGGTGTGTACGGGGGGGGGGTAGATAAGTTGGTTGACCACTCCAAGTGGGTCAAGTGACGTATATGTTCTATATCCTCTATGCCGAAGAATCAAATTTTCTTGTACTTGCACGTGATGTAATCGAAATATTAAGGACATAAACAACAAAGAAACGTCACACACCAAATGTTTGATAAGTCGCGCTTCCTAACCCACTCCATCATGTAGAGTGTAGAGTTTCAATATCTTGCTGTCTGTCCACTCTCATGTTTTTTGTTTTTTCCCCGTTTTTTTTTGTTTGTTGTTGTTATTGTTTTGTTTGTTTATTTGTGGACAATCGGACCTGCTGGCTGGCCAAGACTTACAGACCAGACACAAATTGAATGTCTGTTGTCGTTACTCATGATTTCAATAAAGATGTTCATTCATTTCATCCAAGGGGTCGGAGAAGACAGGCGCTGTTATACTCGTCTTTGGGGGCTTTACACCATAATTTTAACTGCGGTTTTATGAGACAGTTAACGTAGAAAATCAACTCCCCCCTCTCTGTTATCTGCTGTTTACAGTTTGTGTTTGTATGCGACCACCTCGACACGCGGGTAGCGTTGATGACAACACATCGTAGAAACATTTCTATGTCGTACTTCATAACATTCAAACAATCCCGGGCAAAACAAACACCTAATGTTTAGAATTACGACTCCAAACAGGTCACACATACCTAACCATATGTTTAAAACATTTTAGGCGACGAGAATGTGTTTCTATTCTCTTAAAAAGATATATTCCAGATATTTAATATCAAGAATTCAGGGGCTTACACAATGATTTAAAAAAAAACTTTTTGGAGGTTGGGATGGGTATCCTGGTATCCTATTGTTTCTACTTATCCGCCCAACTGTTGTTGCAATAGTTTCTTCTCAATCTGGACTGACTGTCGCCGTGAAATCATCCATCAACTGACTTGTCCCCGTGCCCAACACGCATATTTACTTTGTCTCCAGTCCGACCCATCCTCGCAGGAATTCTTCGGAACCCCATCGGCTTCTTTTGGTTGTAACGGCCGTAATGCGTTTGGGCAGGGTCACGTTTGGTCCGGGTCCTTTTGAATTAGCGGTGAAGAAAATAGTAGCTGATGAGAAATACGTCCTGTTTAAATGGGCGGGGGGGTTTCAGTCCTTCCTGTCATGGGCAGACCACTCCGGGCGATTACCCCTCTCAAGGAGCTGGCATCGGTTGGTCTTTGGCGCTAACAACCAACTTCTCGACTTCCAAATTAGTCACCACCAGATACAGCTTTAATATTATAATTGGATTTAAAAAAAAATTCTTAGAATTTTCAAGAGAAACAAAGATGACAATTCAAGAGAGATAGGCGAATACGTCTTTTCGTTTTTTACCCTCTTCAAGACGTGTTGTAGAAAGTTGAATTTTGGTCATGATGCCTTAATTGGTACATGGTGTCTTAATTGGTACATGGTGTCTTAATTGGTACATGGTGTTTGATCTGCTTCAGTTAATTAAAGTATCCACCAGGATTTACTTGCAACACGTGTTTTAGTATATATATATATATATATATATATATATATATATATAATATATATATATATATATATATATATATATATATATATATATATATATATATATTACCAAACTTTCAATTACCCCAATGAATGGCGAACTGTTTGCAGTGATTATTCCAATTTCTTCTCTTGAAGTTAACCTATTTAACCACTGTCCTGTCTCACACTGAGTTTGGTGTTGTAATGCCGTATTTGACCACTGTCCTGTCTCACACTGAGTTTGGTGTTGTAATGCCGTATTTGACCACTGTCCTGTCTCACACCGAGTTTGGTGTTGTAATGCCGTATTTGACCACTGTCCTGTCTCACACTGAGTTTGGTGTGTGTTGTAATGCCGTATTTGACCACTGTCTGGTCTCACACTGAGTTTGGTGTTGTAATGCCGTATTTGACCACTGTCCTGTCTCACACTGAGTTTGGTGTTGTAATGCCGTATTTGACCACTGTCCTGTCTCACACCGAGTTTGGTGTTGTAATGCCGTATTTGACCACTGTCTGGTCTCACACTGAGCTTGGTGTTGTAATGCCGTATTTGACCACTGTCTGGTCTCACACTGAGTTTGGTGTTGTAATGCCGTATTTGACCACTGTCTGGTCTCACACTGAGTTTGGTGTTGTAATGCCGTATGAGTCACCCCCAGCCCATGACAGGAAATATTCACCATATAATTTTGGTGTTATGCAATCCTGTAATTGAATCTCTCGATGAGGCTCCTCGTGATTCTATGATTCTTCGTTTTCGGATTTTAGTTCTGTAATATAGAAGTAACCTGAATTTAGCCGCCTACCAACGAAGGAGGGAAAACCCCAACCATCTATTTTGAAATACTGGCGACGAAGAATAAACTGCCCATTTAATATAGTTCCTTGACAAAGTTTAACTCTAAGAAACGCTCTTCATCTATATAAGAATAAAAGTTAATCCTCCCCTCCCCGACCGCCTTCCTTTTTAACGCAATTTCCCTTGGAAAAAATGCGTTTATAGATTCGAAATGTCTGTAACGCTTGCACATGCAACTCCTCCTGAACAATACCGGTTAGAGGGTTCGGGTCTTTTGCAAGTATGCTAAGGAGGTCCCAAGGATGTGCAACGGCTAAAAAAAAGAGATACCGAAAAAGTTTACCGGATTTCTTGGGGAAAAAAAACGAAAAAAAAATCAGTATTTATCAATTTCTTGCCAACCATAACATATATCCGGTTGAAACAAACATTAAACAATAGCTAATAATATTTAGAACAATGTTGGAGAACGAATTTTACAAAAATAGCAATTCGTTCGACTCCCGTAATTTTAGAAGCAATTTTTGAAAGCAATTGTTTTGTTTATTTTCAAAATTATTGATTTGTAATGACTTTTAATTTAATCTTATAGAATGATAGTTAATGGGTTTTTTCCGCTTTGTGAATGCTTATGTTAGATTGTTGCGTGGTGCGCATTATATTGACACATTCTTGGTGTGATGTAGCTTGAGGGGATATGACGTCATTTTGTGTTTAGTTTCAGAATTACTTATTTGAATCGACTTTTATTGTAATCTAGAATGATTTCCCTTGATAAAAAAATCGGAAATTGAAATTCCTTGTTTGAAATTGCGTTTAAATACTCATTCGAGTTTTTATTTCTTGTTTTTCTTTGTATTGCCCTGAAACCTTTCCCACGACAACGAACAATTCAACACCACAGAATTATTCATTTCAATTTCCGCGCAAGAAAAGAAAATATTACCGATCAAGCGCGCTTGAGTTGCTTTTGATAATCTGATTAAGGCGCAGATTTCGTGAATTTTATCTGGTTTGATCTATTGTAGTGTTTGTGTTAAGGATTACGGTTGCCCGATGCCCAACGCCCAACCTGCTTCTGCAGCGTGATTTCGGAAAATTTATCTGGTTTATTTCTTGTTGTGTTAGTGATAGGATTACGTTTACCTAGTGAATAATTTATTTTGATACTAATATCTGATGCCCCAACCTGCGTCTGTAGCGAGATTTCTCCGACGTGAGACGCAGGTGTTTCCAAACCTCAGTCGTGGTGAGCTGGTTCGATCCAGGAGACTCTGGCATTGTTTGTCTGCCCCCTGCTGGCATGTTATATAATCTCTGACCATTTTCTGGATTCTCTCCCCCCATGCGGGCGCCCCGCCCCCCCCCCGCAACCCTAAACCACTGGCCATGTTTTGATTTCATTCCCGGTAATTCGTCTGTGCGGTGGTGAGTCAAGGAAACCAAATAATAATAATAGCCGAGGACAGCTTGAGGGCGTTCAGTGCAGCTCATGCTTTTGTTAGACACCTTGCCAGACTGGTGCAAGCTACTGCCTTATACTGGTGCAAGCTACTGCCTTCGACTGGTGCAAGCTACTGCCTTATACTGGTGCAAGCTACCGCCTTAGACTGGTGCAAGATAATGCCTTCGACTGGTGCAAGCTACTGCCTTAGACTGGTGCAAGCTACTGCCTTAGACTGGTGCAAGCTACTGCCTTCGACTGGTGCAAGCTACTGCCTTCGACTGGTGCAAGCTACTGCCTTAGACTGGTGCAAGCTACAGCCTTCAACTGGTGCAAGCTACTGCCTTAGACTGGTGCCAGCTACTGCCTTCGACTGGTGCAAGCTACTGCCTTCGACTGGTGCAAGCTACTGCCTTCGACTGGTGCAAGCTACTGCCTTAGACTGGTGCAAGCTACTGCCTTCGACTGGTGCAAGCTACTGCCTTAGACTGGTTCAAGCTACTGCCTTAGACTGGTGCAAGCTACTGCCTTAGACTGGTGCCAGCTACTGCCTTCGACTGGTGCAAGCTACTGCCTTCGACTGGTGCAAGCTACTGCCTTAGACTGGTGCAAGCTACTGCCTTAGACTGGTGCAAGCTACTGCCTTCGACTGGTGCAAGCTACTGCCTTAGACTGGTGCAAGCTACTGCCTTAGACTGGTGCAAGCTACTGCCTTAGACTGGTGCAAGCTACTGCCTTAGACTGGTGCAAGCTACTGCCTTAGACTGGTGCAAGCTACTGCCTTCGACTGGTGCAAGCTACTGCCTTCGACTGGTGCAAGCTACTGCCTTCGACTGGTGCAAGCTACTGCCTTCGACTGGTGCAAGCTACAGCCTTCGACAGGTGCAAGCTACAGCCTTCGACAGGTGCAAGCTACAGCCTTCGACAGGTGCAAGCTACTGCATTAGACTGGTGCAAGCTACAGCCTTCGACAGGTGCAAGCTACTGCATTAGACTGGTGTTGTTCACCTTATAAAACATAATGTCTGATAGTTATTGTGCCTTACATCACAATGTACAAGTATTAGAATTCATTATTGTTGACAGGGATGAGTGAGGAATGAAGACTTTGTAAATAGCACTGTTGAATGAAAGCCACTGACCTCAAGGGTTCGAGCACCGTTGTTTACGTGTGAATAGCACCGTTGTTAACGTGTGAATACACCGTTATTTACGTGTGAATAGCACAGTTGTTTACGTGTGAATAGCACCGTTGTTTACGTGTGAATAACATCGACTCACGGTATAATACGTATTTGTCAACACGGCTTTCCTGAACAGCAATAACGTTGATATTTTATCAAGAAGGCCGGCTCATATATTGGATTGCCTTGATGTCGGTTAATCCGTTTGCGTTTAAATAGTCGCCTTGGTTGCCTTTCAAAGGATCCTAAATATCCCCATATATTCCCATATATCTTAAGGGACCTTAAGTCTATCGTTACCTAAGACTTTGGCCAGTACCTGGATGTAATCGCCTGTGAATAAAAAATGAATGAACCCAATTAATAATAACAGAAACCTACTTTGTTATGGTCTGTTTAATTTTTGACACATTATATTTAATCAAAATAAACAACTGTCACATAACTGTCACCGTAGTGTACGGTCTGGGGGCGGGGGTTCGGTGGTGAGCTGAAGGAGTGACGTGATGGTAGATGATTTCACTTGGGATGTCTTTCGGCCGAACAGACGGAGGCGGGGAAAAGGAAAAAGGGGGGGGGGTTGGGCTCTGCACTGGAGATGACAGTGTTGATTTGCTGTGAACGCCCTTGTTTGGGGTCCCATGAATCATCGGGCGCTCCAACACCACTGCCGGGGGGGGGGCTGGAAGCACCGAATAACAACAGGGAACGGACGTCAACGTTGCGTCTTGTTCGACTGTTGACGGATTATTGCAGACCGAAACACTGCAGCTCTATCAACCATTCTCTGCAACTTTTGGACATAATGCGCGTGACTCACACACAGCCCAACGTTATGTTGTTTTTGAATGGGGTGGGTGACGTCATAAACTGGATTAGGAGTCTAAACGCCGTTAAGCCGACCGCGTATCAACCGTGGCAGCAACAGTGCATGTTGACAGCAACATGGGTGTTTCAACAACTGATAACCTCATTGGTTGGAGATTAATCAGTGGCTCGGGATAGAACCTCCCCCCCCTCCCTCATCCCCCGCCTTTCCTTTCATGTCACTCCAAATCAGACCCTATAAAACACAGTCACTTTAGTTACTAGCTCTAGGTTCCTACATTTCACAATCAAGTCCCAGGAAATATTTTACAATCAAGTCGCAGGAAATATTCATTTAGTTGTTTTTTTTTACATGAAATTAGTTATATATTTATATTTTTATTGATTAAAACCAAATAACTAATTTCATGTAAAAAAAAACAGTTTTTAGATACAAGGGTAACCAACTAGTAAGCCCATGTTTTATTAAGACTACACAACACATATATATTTATATTTTTATTGATTAAAAATTAAAACCAAATATGTGTTGTGTAGTCTTAATAAAACATGGGCTTAAAGCTAAAAATAAAGTGTTTGCTTCTTTTAAATGTATTGACCCATAAATAAGTCGTTTATTTTCAAAAAGGAAATCAGACTCAACGCTACACCGTGCATATATAAAGAATTTTTTTTTAAACGACCAACTCGAAGAATCCGCATAAAGTATGACATTCTGAAACCCGACGTGGTATTTTAAGAACCCTTGGATCTACGTCTGATGGTGACTCATCCGTCTCACAGTGTTTGGCAGAACTGGGTTTTTTTTCCCCTTTCGAACTTGGGAATTATTGGAAGCTGTCAGTGGTGTGGTAGGACGGTCTGTGACAATCAGCCGGGTTGTTAGCTGTGACAATCAGCCGGGTTGTTAGCTGTGACAATCAGCCGGGTTGTTAGCTGTGACAATCAGCCGGGTTGTTAGCTGTGACAATCAGCCGGGTTGTTAGCTGTGACAATCAGCCGGGTTGTTAGCTGTGACAATTAGCAGGGTTATACATTGTGACAATCACCTATTTTGTACCCTGTGACAATCACCTAGTGTGTACACTGACAATCTCTAGTTTGTACACTGTGACAATCACCTATTTTGTCTTGTACACTGTGACATTCACCATACTTTTTTACGGCTTCTCCCCCCCCCTTTTTTTTTCCTTTGCGCTCTCTCCTCCTGTCACTTTCCTGTTTAACTTTGAATCAATAATTTTACACCATTAATGTTGAGAATATTTTACAGGTATCTTTTAATTTAAAAAGAAGCAAGAAATAAAGTTAGTGGTTTATAATATCAAATGTGACGAATCCGCTTGGGGATAAAGCCGCGCTTATAGATCACATTTCCAAAACCTATTAGCCAGGATTTGAATTTAATGTCATAGGGTGTCTTTAAAAAGGTATCACGTCATCCATCTAGGATATTTTAAAATGTATATGTTTATATACGGTAGTTATTGGTCCCGCCACGATGATGAACTCTGTATAGAGATACATGGCTCAGAACCAGCGAGGTTAACTTTGGACTATGAAGTTGACTTACATTAAAACTGAAGGAACGTTGTGAGGGCCGGGGTGGATTTTTCGAGGTAAGGGGAGGCATAAAACGGGGCCACTTGAGCCCTAGGGTGTCCTGGTTAAGTTGATCACGTTAATGAAACCTTGGATGGTTCATTAACGACTAATCGGAGCAAAAACTATGGTGGGGTTGGGATAGAGAGAACTGTTACCTTGGGGTCGCCCGGGAACTGGATATACGTTAATGCCTATTTGTTCCCTTTAAAACTGCGTTGTTTCAAAGAAATGTATCCTGTACTTAAATCCCAGATGTCTTGTTTCCCCCCGTCCACAAAACTCTTCATTGGCCGAGGTTTGAGGCTGCGCGGCTTGA